>JAGFNQ010003709.1:94751-454056 GCA_024364735.1 Boesenbergia rotunda | reverse complement strand
ATTTTCTAAGTTTGCAAAATTATTAATCAGTTTTTCTTGTATATCAATTTTAATTTTCAAAGTCTCATTTTCTTGTCTTAACATTTTGAATTTTGACTTTGCTAATATACATGATTTCATCAAGTTATCTAAGCATGCATCCATATCTAAATTTGACCAAGGGAGATTAATTAACTATCAGTGTTCAAGGTAAAGAGTGGATTTGGATTGTAAATTACAGTTACCCATTTTGGGTAAAGAGTGGATTTGGATGTAAATTAAGTTACCCATTTTGGTTGGTTGCCCTGGATCTTTGTAACGTTTATCTGTGCATTCCTCTTTGTAATGCCCAACCTCCTGACACTTGAAGCATTGGATGCGACTCTTGTTCTTTCGTGCTTTTGGAGCTCGTTCTTTGTCGCCGTGGTGGTCGTTTGAATCTTACGAGTAGGACACTTAGTTTGGTAGTGCCCTCTCTCCCTGCATATGTAACAAATTATATGATTTTTAAAATTCAAATTTGTAATTTTACCTTTTGATTCCTTATTAGGAATCTCCCCCTTAATTGTTGCTGTCTCGGATCTAGATTCATCTTCTGGTTCCGTGTCTGAGTCGGACTCGGATACTTGTTGAAGCTCCTTTTTTGGTAGTTGTTTAGGAGATTTCCCTGCAAAAGTTATACCTTCCTCGACCATTGCAGTATCAGCTTGATTATTTAATTCTAATTTAGAAAAGAATTTGAAATTGGTTACCATCTCAGTCAGTTCGTCGTCTGATTCTGCTGGTTCGATTTCGACTCTGGGTTCAGGTTCAGACTCTGACTCGGCTGTCTGTGCTTGGACCGAGAGTGCGAGATAACTTACCTGATCTTCTTCTTCATCTGAGATTTCTTGATGAAGATTGATCAATTTCTCCCAAATTTCTCTAGCACAGTTGAAGGATCCAACTAGCTTGAGTTGTTCGTTAGTTAGGCCGCATTGTATGATTACAGTCGCCTTTGCATCTGCCTCGATCTTCCTCAAAGTTTGTTCGTCCAATTTCTCCCAGGCGATCGACATACCATCTTCTGTAGGTACTGTAAAACCCCGTTTGGAGGATCATCCATATGTCCATGTGGGCCTTCAGAAGGGACTCCATTTGACTTCTCCAAGAATTGAAGTTCTCGCCGGAGAGGAGTGGTGGACGGATGCTATTCCATTCTTGGTTGGCCATAAAATAACCTCTTGCACACAAAAGAACGAACAAAATGTACCAAGACTTGGTCTTGGATTAGTAGTGCGGGAGAAGAAAAAAATTTGTCCAAAAAAAAAAATTACACGAATTTCGAGGCAGAATAATAATAAAATAATAAAAAAAAATTGAGACAAAATTTTTAGGAAATGAATATTCTGATTAATGGTGAAAAATAAGAGTTAAAAGATTGCTCGAATTAATGTGACACGAATTTCGAGAAATAATATTAAAAAAATTTTATGACAAATTTTCAAGAATTGTTTGTTTTATTAATTATAACTTATAGTGAAAAAATGAGAATTCAAAATTAAAAAAGGCGTAAGGATTTTTTAAATACTCCTACAGATATTATTTATTTGAAATAATAGGCGGAAAAGATGTAGTGGTGTTGATTAACAAAAAAAGATAAAAATTTTTTGTAAATCCGAAAAACTTTCAAACTGGTGGTTGCACCAAGTTTGAACTACCCCGCTCTGATACCACTTGTTGGATCGAGAAATGCGAGAGAGGGGGGGGGGGTGAATGTCGCAATTCGTTCGGATTTCGTAAAGAGCAATTGTGTAGCGGAATAATCAAAATCAGACAATGCGAACACCAAGATTTTTACTTGGTTCGGAGCCTGGGTCGACTCCTACTCCAAGGCCCACGGTCGTTGACCGTTTACTATGGGCAATACTATAATCGCGCAAAACAATTTTACAAAGATTGATTACAGTAAATTGCAGTAAGGAAAAAGACAGCTTTTCTTTGTTACCGACGTCCGGTGTAAATCGAAGTTCCAGAGCAGTTGGACGTCGCCGGCGCTTGTATCTCGAGTCTGGAGGGTTCTGGAGCAGAGCGCGGGAGCAGAAGAGCGTGATTGCGTTCAATGGAATTGATGCTTTAAACCTGGGGTCGAGGGCCCTTTATATAGGGCTGGGGGCGCCCGGGATGCTTGGGGCGCCCCCCACGTGGCTTCTGATCCGGCATGCTCTCGGTCGTGACTGATCGCTTTGACTTCGGGATAACAGTTGACTGGGGCGCCCGACGCGCGCGGGGCGCCCGGTTGACCGGTCAAAGCTTCATCCATTTGGTTTCGCGAGGGTGAGCTGCAGCTGCCAGTGGCGTGGCACAGTGGGCGCCCGAGACACGCGGGGCGCCCGACATGCGGGGCGCCCGACACACGCGGGGCGCCCCCAATTGCGCTGCTGTCGGGGCGTTTACCTCTCTGCTGACTTTGGGTTGACTCTGGGGCGCCCGACACATCCGGGGCGCCCTACTCAGCTACGGCCTCACTCCTTTGAGGCTCTCTGAGCTGCAGAAACACAGTCCTTCGGTCCTGCATCCAGGGTTAGTCCAAAACAGCAAATAATAAGTTAGTTAAAACAGCCTTAGCTGTCTTGGTTCTGACTTTGGTCTCCAAAATGGAGCCCTAGGTCGAACCGACGCCTAATGTTCCTCAAGGGAACGCGTCCTCACCTACTCCTCTCGGGAGAATTTACCTGGTGCCAACCGGATCCTCCAGTTGGACTTTTGCCCAGCAGCCCTTCGCCAGGTCTTGAGTTTCGCCCAGCAGCCCTTCGCCAGGACTTGGTTTTTGCCCAGCAGCCCTTCGCCAGGTCTTGAGTTCCTGACAGCCCATCGTCAGGTGCCTAGCATCCCTTCGCTAGGACTTGGTTTTTGCCCAGCAGCCCTTCGCCAGGACTTGGTTTTTGCCCAGCAGCCCTTCGCCAGGTCTTGAGTTCCTGACAGCCCATCGTCAGGTGCCTAGCATCCCTTCGCTAGGACTTGGTTTCCTGCACTCTCAAGCAGCATTGTTAGACAACAAATAACCCTCAACTTTGAATCCTTTGCCAATATCAAAACAAGGTTCGATCTGGTGCTTCCTGCACCAACATCTTCTTCTCTGGAACGCGCCGGTTGGATCTCAGATTTGGGGAAGGTCGGGCATGTTCTTTGGAGTCCGGTAGCATTGTTGGAGCCGACAACTTCAGGGTCATCTCCAAGTTTCTGGTGAGTACATACCTGGACTGTGATTCATGGTGTGTCTTTGTTGCTTGTGGCCACCAGGTCTGGGAGCCTGTCGAGCCCTAACCCATTGTATTTCCTCAGTGTCCTGGCGAATTGGAGGTTGCATGAGTTGTTGGCTCGGATCTGTACCTGAGATTGGTTGTTCCTCCTCCCTTGTTGTTGTGTTACCAGATTTGGTGCAGGGAAACTCTTCGGTACCCTATCAGGTAAGGATTGTGACTTGTAGTATCGTTCTTTGGATGAATTGACTTGAGATTCTTTAGATCAGTGTAGGGTAATTGTGACCAAATTAAAATGTAGCCTGCAATGGGAATTCGGTATGGGGTTTGTGCTGTAGTTTTGGAGTTCAATTTATCCTTTTCTGTTGACACCTTGTATGTGCTGGATCTTGTACGTTGCTAGAGGGGGGGTGAATAACACTTCTTCGAACTCTTCTATCTATGTTGTTAGTTGCGCAAGCGAAATATACAATAAAAATGAAACTAACAACAAAGAACAATGCTAACAATACCGGTTTTACTTGGTATCCACCCTTAAGGGTGACTAATCCAAGAATCCGTCGGTGGATCACTCCCCGGATAACCTCCGGCTAGCCCTTGTCGCTCCTTGTGGGTGGAGAAACCTCACCACAACACCTTGACATGACCTGAGCACCAAGACTACTATTTTGCCTTTAGCCAAGACAAAATTCGTCAAACCTTTCAGCCAACACAAAGTCCTCTTAAATAGGACTAAGGCTGAAAACCCTCGCCACCAGTCGACTGCTCCCAGGGCAGTCGACTGGTGCCACTGAAAATCGACCGTTGCACCCCAACGTTCAAATTTCCAGCCAACTCATCAGCCGCTACCAGTCGACTGCCCCACTGCCCCACTCACACACCTAGGGTTTCCCTTCCCGAGTACACTTCTCTCAGCACTCGAACCCTAGGATTTCCCGAATACAATCACACAGCACTCGTACCCTCACAACTCGACTGACTCCTCATCAGCAGCCTCGACTATTGCCTTCGCGCCCTCTTCATCTTCGGCTCCCGTCCCTCAGATGCATGCAAGCCTCCAGCTTGCTTCCATGACATCCTTCACGCATGCCTCGAAGTCCGCGCCTCTCAGCTCATCGTCCCTGCTATACCAAGGTCTCTCGGGTGCACACAAGCCTCCAGCTTGTCTCCATGCCACCCTTCACCATACCGAAGTTGTCCAGCCAAGTCAATATGTGTAAACCTACAATCCTGCACACTCAATTACACATATTAGTACACAAGGGAAAACCTAACTTAAACCCTTTATCCAAACATCAAAACTCATGATCACTCCGGATCATAGATTGCCTCAACAGTATGTGTAGAGCTTGGGTGGTGTTTTTGTGCTTTGCGTGAGGCATCTTGAGCTTTTAATCCTGTGTTATTCTGTGTTGAAGAAATCTTTGATCGAGAGTTTGATTCCTAGGAATTTCCTTTAATGGTAAATAAGTTCTATGGGATTGGAAGTTCTTTGATCGACTTTGGATCATAGGGCTTCATTTGTAGGGCTGCTCAATGGTTGATCAGTTTTAAATTAATGGAGAATTGACATGATCTGTGAGTTTATACTCTTGGTGATCTTGAGATGGTCTTTCCCTTAGCTGTGTGTTGCATTAGGGAGGGCTATGGTATTGTGATTGTGGTTTGGTTCTAATGTTAAGTTGGGTTGGATCTTGGTTTAGGTTTGGACTAAACCTAAGTTGAACTCAATCGCGGAAACTTGTGCTAATCATCTAACTTGGGATAATTACAATGATTACGGTAATTAGGTTAACCCTGATACGATTTAGGGATTTGTTTAGCTATTTGATAATTGTTATAATAGCTAAAATTTTGTCCGTTAATACAGGACACTGATCGCTTTTGGATTATTGGCGGGTGGTTCTTTCTTCTTGATATAGATTTCATCTATTTAGAGGCGGGTACTTCTTGCTTGTATCTGTAGATCCACTTTATCTTTATACATGACTAGTTGTTATTTATGCAGTAGGCTGATATTGACCTTTATCTGCTATCGTTTTGTTATCCTGCTTGATACTTATGCTTGACCTTGGATATATCAAAATTTCCTTCTATACAGTCTCGTTTATTTGCTATCTGATTCTGTATAGCATTGGTATGAGCATGAGTATGTGGATAGAGATTAGCATACCATTGTGTGGTTGCATTGATTGATTCTAGTCATACTTGCACGTGTGTCTGGATATAGGATTGATTGGGTTATGATGCATACATACGACCTGTGCATGATAGGTTGAGTGATGTGTGTTGATGCAGTCTGACCCGATTGGTGTTTCGGTGTTGACACCGATTTAGGTTTGGTTGAGTAATTCGGATTAAGTCCTGGTCGGGGACTGGGCACGGAGTGAATGAAATCCCGGTGAGTGAAGCCGGGTCCTGGTGAGTGAAGCAAGGTGACGGAAATCCCGGTGAGTGAAGCCGAGTCCTAGTGAGTGAAGCCAGGTGACGGAAATTCAGGTGAGTGAAGTCGGGTCCTGGTGAGTGAAGCCAGGTGACGAAAACCCCGGTGAGTGAAGTCGGGTCCTGGTGAGTGAAGCCAGGTGACGGAAACCCCGGTGAGTGAAGCCGGGTCCTGGTGAGTGAAGCCAGGTGACTGAAATCCCGGTGAGTGAAGTCAGGTCCTAACGAGTGAAGCTAGGTGACCGAAACCCTGGTGAGTGAAGCCAGATCCTAGTGAGTGAAGCTAGGTTGAATGAAGTCCCGGTGAGTGAAGTTGGGCACGGAGTCTCGGCCCGGGGGACTGAACATGAGTCAGAGAAGGCTAGGGAGCATGTTCTCTGGAATTAGGGTTGAATTGGTGGAGCTGGATCGGTCTGGAGACCGATTAGAGAGTTGGCACGAACTCCCTGTTGTGGATCGGTCTAGTGACCGATCTAGTGAAGTCTGATCGTTCTGGTGAACGATCAGGGAGAGAACAGAAAGGTCTCTGTTTGGCTTCTGATCGTTCTGGTGAATGATCAGAGAGAGATCAGAAGGGTTCTCGAGAAACCCTTGATTGGTCTATCTGATCGATCAAAGATCAGACTTTCCTCATCTTGACCGATCAAGATGGTTCCTGATCGGTCAAGGAGTGACCTGATCGGTCTGGTGACCGATCAGGGCCTTTGGCTGGTGGTAGGGGCTTGCAAGCCCAGCAAAGTGAGGGATCGGTCAGTGTGACCGATCCACGATCCCTGATCGGTCAGTGTTACCGATCAGGGAGACACTCTGATCGGTCTGTGGACCGATCAGTAGCTGATAACTTTAATTCAAATCCGCTGTCAGACTTCTGATCACGTTCTGATAACTTCTGTTTTCTCTGCTATTTCTCTGATTCATGTTTGGTTTCATTTGCTAAGCGTCTGCTAAGTGTGCAGGTAATGCAGGGATGATTCAAACAATGGAGGAGGGTCAACTGGGGACTTTCCCTTGATCAGGTTTGACTATTTTCTCTTCTTAGGTTACAACGGGCGTCTGGCGCGGGCTGGCAACGGCTGGGAAGCTGACGAACTGACCTGGGCTCGGCTGAAGAGGGTTCAGGGAGTCCAGAAGAGGTCAGTAGTAGCTGAGGTTGTTGCAGACGAGCTGGTGAGCTACAAAGATGCGCATGGTGACCTGGCGATGGGTGGCGATGGGCAGAGGCTTATGTGTTGGCTAGCAAAGAAGCATCAGGGGGACTTGAGCGACTGTATGATCTCTTTGAAACGCTAACACTCTGATACTTTGCATCTTGAGAGCTTTGAGCCAGTGGAGAAGTTTGCGAGTCGATCAGCAAGCAGACACCGCGAGAAGGAAGAGCTGAGTGAAGGCTCTTGCCAGGATTTTGCTGTGTTGTGAGTTGTGCTTTGTAAACTGTCTCCTTTGCGCTCTGTAAGCTTTCTTTGTCTCTGTGTTGTATTTCATATCATTCTGTTGAGACTTGTTGTGGAGAGGTTTCTCCACCGAGAAGGAGGTTTCGATTATCCGGATTTCCCGGGGCTTGATCTGCCGAAGATCAAGGGATCGCCCACCTCACGGGCACGCCAAGGAGTAGGGGCAAGTTATCCCCGAACCTTGTAAACCATCCTTGTTAGCGTCTTGAGTTTGTGTTTAGTTTCTGCATTTCTACTTGTATTCTTCTGCTGTTAATCCTTAAGTGCAGAAACCTCAAAAGAAAGAAAAGTTTGTGTCTGGCTACATTCACCCCCTCTCTAGCCATCCGAAGGTCCAACAATGTGTTGATGACCTGGTAGGGGTTGCATGTGTTAGTCATGCACCATACTTGCACTGTTGCATGCCGGCGATCAGCGACTCCCTTGTGGTTGAGCCTATCGTCTTCCGGCACATGATATGAACACACGGCCACTCATGGGTTAGTGGATACCGATGAGTGCGTGCATTGGCTCTGTACTGCTCCGCTCGTCTGCTCATGGGTAGTGGTTTCAGAGCATGGTAGCAGGTAGGGATCCCTTCTCTTCCCATAGACCAGACAAGATGAGAGAGATATCTCCTCCAAATATACATGGGGCGGAGCGATAGCTCCACCAGCATCCTGTCCACTCGGTCACTCAGGAGCAGTGATGGCAGAATGTGGACAGTGTCACAACTCTTCCCACTTGGTCGAGACAGTATCGCCTGTCTCGGTGGCTTGACTGATGTTAGGGGGTGACCATGATATTGCATCATATGCATATGATGCATTTGTGCATTGATTGTGTTTGTTGCATTTACTTGCTGCACTTGTTTGATATGCACATACAGAATGTACTTTTGGTATGGTTTGTCGACCCTGCACTTGCTTGTATGGTACGAGTCATATTATGATCATGATAGACTGATTTCTGGTATGTACAATCTTTTATTATTTCAGTTATGCATAGTTCTGATATTATTATGGAGATTGTATCCTGTTGTTTATGTATAATTGATTTAACTACTTTTCTGCCATGCATATCTTTCTATATACCCGAGGAGTCCACTTGGACTCACCACCCGTCGTAATATTTTTATTTTCAGGTTGATAGCTTGCCGGAGGAGCCCAGTTGCCGGTCCTGGTCCCTACGACTCCGTTGTTGGGTGCTTCCGCATTCGTTTCCTTTTTGATAGCATTCTTTATGCGTTGTATTCGTTTTTCATATACCGTGGGCTTGTATTGGATTTATTCTTGCGGTTTTGTATTTTTTAGTCTTTTGTTGGATTTTGTGTTTGTGGATTTGCTACGCGCCTGCCCTGGGGGCAGCCCAGGTGAGTTCTATATTTCAGTATTGTGGTGTTTCATTATCTTATGCTTTATATATACCTGCTTTGTGGCCTGAGACCATTTTATATCTGCGTGTGTCTGTGTGTATGTGTAAATTGTCCGCCGGACAGGAGAGATGATGTCCGATTTTATATTGGATCAGCGGCTCCAATAGTCTCGGGGCGTGACAGAAGGTACCCGTCTCAAATGAAAAAGCCCGTAAATAAAGAGAACCCCTGTCCATTTATCCAAAAGCAAATCAGCGTCCTGTATCAAAGGACATAGTTTATTAGTTACCAAAACACATAGTAATTAGCTAAACTAATCACTAACCCCTATTAGGATTAATCCTCATTATCATGTTCATTTAATTATTTCCAAATTAAATGATGAACTCTTAATTACTCCAACTTAATGAAGCTAGGTTCAATTTAATTTTAACCTTAAACTGAAATCCCTCAATAAAACCCAATACCTCCTCAAAAAGAGCTCACAATGTGAGCTTGCACACCCAAGGGTAATTGAACTACTTATATTCCACCTACTGGTCATTTACTCCAAATCAACATGCCATTCCATAAATTGCACACCACAACATCAAAGAATCAATATTACAAGTTTGACGAAACCAAGCATTAATCATCAAAGCTAGCTCTATTCAATCTACAACCTAATAGATTCCAATTCACCAATAAATCAAACTCCTACTCAAGCTCACTCAATCAAGTAGCTCACGATAGAACACACACAACTCCGAACCCCAATCAACCTCCTATCAAGAGCTACAACTCAATCTGTGATACACTATAAAGCATCACTTGAATCAGGAAAACAACCCATGATAGAGCAATTCCAATGACTCATCTAAACTAGAATCCAAATTTGAAAACAGAACTGCGATTCCAAAAACAATTCAACCACGAGAACTATTCAACTAAATTGGGATGACAACCTTTCATAAAAAACGACCCAATGCATCTCAAATAGAAACGAGATCATGGCAGTATTCCACACTCAAAACAGGAAATCCTCACTTGACCAGTAGCCAACAGCAACTTCCTTGCTCTGAATCCGACGACACAGCACCAGAGAAAAAGAGATCAGCCAATCTTAGCTCCAGATCTGAGCTAACAAACCAAGCAACTCTAATTCTTCGGAATATCGAGGAACACTGGATTAAGGGAACACAATTAGCCACCATAGTCAGCGACGCTAGCTTGCCAACGATTGTAGGAAAAACGACAACAATTGAAGATAATACAACTTACAGAAAGGCTGGATCAACTCCATAGGCGAAGCAACACTCGACATAACAAGGCTCGGCGTCCCCCTAACCGAGTGATGACTGGCGAAGGGGAGATCGGGATCTCCCACAGCTCGGCTCTGCGTTTTCCCTAATCCTTTGCAAAGTGACGCGAGGGCTTCCCTTTCTAAGTGTCGGGGAAAAGAAGAGGATCTCGGTGTCGGCTCAATCACAAAGAGGAAGAGGATTGCGGATTGGGTTGCGGGCAATGGATGCGAAGAAAAGGAGAAGAGGGCAGGATTTAAGTGAGTGGTCAATTTGCATTAAGCCCTTGCACCCTAGAGTATTACCCTCCCATCCCTAATTTTGGGTTATTTTCTATTTCAACCCCTTTTGGTTTAGCGTGAGGCACCTTAGCCCTTCCTAATACATGTTGCAAACAGTATGCTACATGACCATCAACGCTTGAGCTATAGAGATGGCGCTCCCAGGGCTATGGTGCAGCGGTAAGGTCATTAGTTGTTAATCTAGACATTCACGGTTTGATCCCCAGCTACGGTGCATTTTATAGAAATTTTTCCTCCAAGGGGCTCGAACCCTGGGACGTTGGGCTTCTAGACTGGCCACCGCGAGCGCTTCCCGATTTACCTGGTGACCGGTGAGAAACTTTCGTGAGGTCGAATCGGTCATGCCAGGTTCAATTTGTCTGCTACCTGATTTATCATTTTTTTTTTATAAAGATGGCTAGATTTTATCCAGATACTTCTATTTTTTTTTAACATAGAGGTGTCTGGCCTATTTTTTTCTTCTATTTTATTTTTTATAAATCAATATTTTCTTAAATCTTAAATCTCCCCCCTCCCCCTCTCTCTCTATATATAAATAATACTTCGTGATCATATAAAATTTTTTAGTGTTAACTATTTTTAACTTAACACTATAATTAATCCAATTCCTAAACCCTAAAGGTAAAATCTATTTGACTTAATTCCGGAGCTAAAAAAATAAAAATACTATAACTCAACCCCTAAACTCTAAAGATGTATTTGATTGAGGATAATATAATCCAGATTATAATATAATTTAGCATGTAATGTAATCCAGATTATACGTTGTTGACCTTGTAATCTAAATCACAATACTTTAATTAATTTTTGTAATATAGATTATATTATATTATAGTTTTAAACTGTATCAAACAAAGTAATATAATCCTGATTATATTACAAGGTTATTATCTATTATCAAATATAGTCTAAAGGTAAAATCTAAATTGGCTTAATAGCAGAGTTAAAAAAATAAATAAAAAACAAAAACAAAAAATGCCATTGAATAAATCTATCATGGTCGCACACTATACATACTGCACTGCACTGCATGATACACAGACACGGTTGTGCATGACTTCGCATAATTTTTTTTAGTTGCGGTTAAACTATTAGTATTAAGTAAAAAAAAAAAAATCAAAAATGAAAAAGTATTTGAGGTGCTCACGATTTCAAAAGGTTGGAACCGCCAACCCAGCGGCCCCCTGGTCTCTGCCCCACAAGTGTCCAGAGGGGGTAAATCACGGTGAATGCTGGGCAGGCCAAGACACCCAGGCACGAGGGATTTTTTTAAACAGCAGCCGAGGTTTCACCCCTCGTTCATACTGTCGACCCTCGAACCCACGACCTCCATTTCAAGTGCGAGTGTCTTAACCAGCTGATCCAGCCCGTGGGGGCTATTTGAGGTGCTCACGAGATGAATAGGATAAGGAATGCAGGAGGACAAAATCCTATATATATACATCACACAAAAATTATATATTTTGATTAATTTTATATATTAGATGATATTAATTTTCAATATATATATATATATAATTTTATTATTGAATAAATTTTATTACTTTATAAATTTATAATTAGATATATCATATAAGTAAAATAGTCTCATAAAATGACAAAAAGATAGGATCAGGCTAATGAATAACCTATTAAGAAATTTAAATAAGATTAATAAATTTAATATGTTAGCTAGAATATTTAGTTAATTTATATTGAACTTAATACCTCTAAAATATTATTAAATAAAAAAACATTCATTTAAAAAATCTAATAAAATTTAAAAATTATGATTTTCAAAATAAATATCAGTAAACTGAGTATTAATCAATGATTGAATTAATGATTCGAATCAGTGGTTTGTTGATTCTGTTTGTGCAATCATGTCCTAGATGAGAAGTTTCAATGATTAATAATTATTTAAGTTTATGCTAATACGTTGTATCTAACATTGAGTTTCAAGTCTGCAGGATGGATGAAGTTCAAGGAATGGTTGGGGACCGAATACTTGGCATAAAGACCCAAAGATGAAGAAGCTCTAGGCACGAAGTCCAAGGAATGATCGGGGATCAAATTCTTGGCATAAAGATCTGAAAATAAGGAAACTTCAGGCATGAAGTCCAAGAAACAAGAGGTTTCATTGGCATGAGATAATTGGGTTCGATTGAGAGAATGCTTGAAGGTTTAAGATTGAGAATCCTAAACCTAAGTGTATCAATCGATTGACCAATTGATTGGGAAGGTATCAATTAATTAATCGATTGGGAGACATTTTGTGCGTGAACAAAATGCTCCCTAATCGATTACTCAATCGATTGGGAGTCATTTTGTGTGAGAACAAAATGCTCCCTAATTGATTGCCTAATCTATTGGAAAGTTGCTTAATCGATGGGGAGACATTCTGTGTGTGAACAAAATGCTCCCCGATCGATTACTCAATCGATTGGGAGATATTATGTGCGAAGACAGAATGCTCCCTAATTGATTAGTCAATCGATTGGGAGACATTCTGTATGAGAACAGAATGTTCCCTAATCAATTACCTAATTGATTGGGAAGTTGTTTAATCGATCAACTGATCGATTGGGATGCATTCCTCGCGAGAACAGAATACTCCCGAATCGATTGCTTGATCGATTAAAGTGACAAATCGATCAACGCTTCCTCCTAACCGATAGGGATTCAAAATGGAATAATCCCAGTCGTCGATCTAAGATCTGTACTGTTTAACGGCTAAATGGTAATCGATTGGTGGCGAAGAAACGGCTAGTTCCTGAACCATTTAAAAGAGAGATTTCAAGCCACTTAGAAATCAACTGTTGCATTGCCATATGCTCTTGCTCTCTGCGCTCAAGCTCTCAACTTCATTTTCAAGCAATCAAGAGAAGGAGATCCAAGCCAAAGCTTGTAAATTTTTTTCTTCTTCTCTTTGTTGCCACTTTTCTTTGAGGGCTTTGAAAGCTTGTTGTAAGAAGGATTCTCCACCTTCGGTGTTGTTCCAAGAAAGAGACTTCATAGTGGAATCTATGATTGCTAGTGTGGACCCTTGGATTAGTCATCTTAAGGAGGTGGATGTTGGGACTGGTAGACAAGCTAGAGGGGGGTGATTAGCTCCGATTTGTTTGTAGATGATTTGTCGCGGCGGAAGACTTCAAGCAATGCTAACACTTTGGATTTTACTTGGTATCCACCCCGGCCGGGTGACTAATCCAAGAATCCACTCTCCTCACTCTCTCATACACTATGAAAGATCTCCTTCGTGAGGTGGAGAAACCTCTTACAAGCTTTCACAAAGATACAACAAGATTACAAAGCAAAATACAAATGAAATCTTACAAGATTTACAATGAATAAACTCTCTTTGCTTTCCTTGCTATCTTCAAGCTTGTGATTGCCTCTAGAACCTTGGAAATGCAGCAGCAATATCCTCCAAGGCTTCCCTTGAGATGACACTGATGAAGGAGAAGAAGGGGAGAAGTGTTGCGGCTCAAAACCTGCGCGAAAACCCTTATACCCGACGCCTAGGGTTTCTGAATCGATTACCCAATCGATTACCACGTCACACTTAGTCGTTCAACAACTAGTTTTCGAACCGTAATCGATTAGCCAATCGATTACCAGTTCCCTGAATCGATTACCCAATCGATTCAGAGCCTTTCTGTTCTCTCGCGCAAACCTCAGTGATCGATTACCCCAATCGATCAAGAGACACCTTAATTGATTGACCAATCGATTAAGGGAAGGCTGAATCGATTACCCAATCGATTCAGCCACCTTTTGTTCTCGCAACAACTCTCTTAATCGATTCCCCAATCGATTAAGTCCGACCTAACTTGTGCTCACAAGTCTAGGGTTCCCTACCAAGTGTCCGGTCAACCCCTTTGACCAACTTGGATTTCTTCTGCCTAGTTCCCAACTAGGACTTAACCTGATTCCCCACCAGGTTCGCCTAACCCTCGAGTTAGGTCCAGTCTCTCGGTAGACTCCACCTTGCCAGCATGCGATCTCCCCGATCCATCTGGACTTCACCTAGTCCCACTAGGTGTGCCTAGTCCCACTAGGCCTTTTCCCATGCTAGCGTACGATCTCCCCGATCCACCTGGACTTCACCTAGTCCCACTAGGTCTGCCTAGTCTCACTAGGCCTTTTCCCATGCCAGCGTACGATCTCCCCGATTCACCTGGACTTCACCTAGTCCCATTAGGTCTGCCTAGTCCCACTAGGTCTTTTCTCATGCCAGCGTGCGATCTCCCCGATCCACCTGGACTTCACCTAGTCTCACTAGGTGTGCCTAGTCCCACTAGGTCTTTTCTCATGCCAGCGTGCGATCTCCCCGATCTACTTGGACTTCACCTAGTCCCACTAGGTGTGCCTAGTCCCACTAGGTCTTTTCTCATGCCAGCGTGCGATCTCCCCGATCCACCTGGACTTCACCTAGTCCCACTAGGTGTGCCTAGTCCCACTAGGTCTTTTCAGTCAAGCCTCCAGTCAACCTTGACCCACTTGACATCATACGATATTTAAACATCATATAACATTCAAACATCATTATCAAACATCGAAACATCCAACCTTAAGCTTACCAAGCTTACCAGACCTAAGCTCACCCGAGCCTAGTCTAACTTGGTCAACCCTGACCTAACCAATATTGCACCAACAGTGGAGACCAAGTAAATCAAGGCGCTAACGTTGTATTTCGGGATTTGACTTCAAGCATCCGCTGCAAAGAAGAACTAATCAAATTGAAGCGAGCTATTCATCCCCCTCTTACACTACTGGTCATAACAAGTGATATTAGAGCAAAGTTGCCTCAGAAGACTTACATCTAAAGAAGATTTTTGAGCTGCAAGAATGTCTTTGAAAGATGATCACAACACTACTCGACCACCCTACTATGAGAGAAACAACTTCGCATACAGGAGGAGTCGCATGGAGAACTATCTCATGACCGAAATTGATAATTGGTTTTCCATTACTGAGAGTTTTGTTGCACCAACACAAGATGGGAAAATTATGGGATCATCAAAATGGTCGGTTGAGTAAAAGTTGAAAGCACAAGCAAATGCTAACGCTATTGTAACCCTTGAATCAGATTGAGTTTAGAGCAACTAAATAAGGTTGGTCCATTCATGAGTGCTAAGGAATTGTGGTACAAGCTCATCGAGCTAAATAAAAACATAAATGATTCAAGAATCGCAAAGAGGGACCTTCTTATAAATCAATTGAAAATTTCATCATGAAGGAAGGAGAGATGATAAGCCAATTACATAGGAGGTTCAAGGAGCTTCTAATTGGTCTCCATTCGGTTGGAGAAAGTGTGGAAAACTAGGACCTCATCAGGAATGTGTTAAAATATTTCCAAGAAACTCACTATGGTCATCAATGGTTGATACCTATAAAGTTTCAAAGGATTTGTCAATTGTAAAATTATATGAATTCTTTTGTGAATTAGAATTGCATGAACAAGCTAATACAAGCCATAAGGAGAAAGGTATAGTATTGGTTGCAAGTGAAAGAAACAAGAAGAAAAATAAAGAGGAGAAGAAGGAAGAGTCCTCCTCATCTGAATCCGAACAAGATAGTGATAGTGATAAGGAGTTATCATCTAGTGAGATGATAAACTTTGTTCGGAAGATGATGAGACGTTCAAGGAAGTTCAACAAGAAGGATGTCAAGAAAATGTTCAATGACAACAAAGGAAAGGGTAAGTCTCCAGTAAGATCAAAAATAAAAACTGATGTAATTTATTTTGAGTACAGTAAAAAATGGTACATCAAAGCCGATTGCCCTGAGTTGAAAAGACAAGATGATAAGACAAAGAAAAAGAAGACTTTGAAGGCTATATGGGATAACTCTTCATCTAGTTCATTAGACGTAGAAATGAGGAGGAAGACTTCAAGACATCTAGCTCTCATGGCTTTGAGCAATGTTGAGAGCAATGAAGATGAAGAACCTCATAAGGATAAAGTTGAGTCTTCAAGCGAGTCATCATCTAGTGACGATGAGGTAACTTCTCCTAAATTAGACAAGATATATTCTACCTTTGCATGCTTAATAAATGCTTTATCTAGATCAAAAGTTAGAGTTAAAGAGCTAAAAAATAAATTGAAATCACTTAAAGTTGATCCTATGTCATGTGAAGCATGTATATATCAAGAAATGTTCCTATGGGATAGACTGATGGTTAGTGCGTGGGTGTTGCCACCATAAGGTCTGGAGGCCAAAACCTGGCAAAGTCAGAATGTTCGCTCTCCCCATGCACTAGCCACAGCATCCGGGCTAATAGCCCCTGTGATTTACCTCCTCCGTGTTGGCCCTGGGACGGGCTGGCAGGGGCGTTGGGGGCAAGCGAATCGCCTTTTGCCACCATGTATACGTTAAGAAATTGCTGATACCAAATTTGATGTGCTCAAAAAGAAAAATCCATCCTTGAAATTGCAAGTAGAGAATCTTAGAAGTATATTGGAAAACTTTACCTCAAGTTCTAAATATTTGGACATGATCTTAGGAGGTTAAAGGGTGGTTTATAACAAAGCAGAATTAGGGTATAAATCAAAGCACAAAGAGGTTAATTTTATGTCTCTCACTAGTAGATATCATGTTTCAAAAGTTAGGACTGTGCAAACTTGGGTACCCAAGCAATATATTGTCGATGCTATTGGACCTAACATTTGAGTACCAAAACATTTAGTTCATCGTGTTTAAACAGGCATGCGCCGAGGGGAAGCTTCCAACAACATGATTTATTGATAATGGATGCTCTAGGCACATGACGGAGGACTTATCGAAATTCTCATCACTTAAGAATAAAAATAAAGATATTGTTTCCTTTGGTAATAGTGGTGAATTAAAAGTTATTAGAATAGGAGATATTCAAATTTACGAACAATTTGTAATCATGAATGTCTTATTAGTGAAAGGTATGACCTTCAATCTTCTAAGTGTTACTCAACTATGTGACTCGGGATATAAAGTTGAGTTTGACTCATCTCAATATATAATTAAGCATAATGAATGAAACACTATCATGCTAATTGGCCATAAAAAGGAAAATATTTATCAAGTCAAACTATTTGGTGCTACTAATGTGTTTGCTAAGTGTTTCATGTGTAAAGAATAAGAGACATGACTTTGGCATCGAAGACTTGCTCACACCAATATGAGGAACATCAAAGACTATCAAAGAAAGAGTTGGTGCAAGGATTGCCAAAATTAAAATTTCAAAAAGATAAATTATGTGATGCATGTCAAATGGGTAAGCAAATCAAAGCTACCCACAAAGGTAAAACTAATTTGAGTACCTCTACCACATTGAAACTATTGCACATAGATTTGTTTGATAGTAGTAAATATGTTTCTTTGAATGATAGTAGATATTGCTTAGTTATGATAGATGACTTTACTAGATACACTTGGATGTTTTTATTGAAACATAAGGATCATACCTTAGAAACATTAATTGCCTTTTGTAAAAGAGTAGAAAATGAGAAAATTTTGGAAATAAATAAACTGAGAGGTGATCATAGAGATGAATTTGAAAATGAGAGATTTGAAAAAAAAATTCTCACAAAATGGATATAAGCATGAATGTTGAAGCAATCTAGGTGTCCTAGGTTTTGATGTTTGGGCAAAGGTTTAAGTTAGATTTATTGTTGTATTTGATATGCATTGTGAGTATGCAGGATATAGGTACAATGAGAAAAGTCTAAGTGGGATCTTGGCAAAGGAGGAAAGTATAAGTGGGATCTTAGCAAATGAGGAAAGTCAAGGACTGAGGCTGAAGGAAGTTCCAGAAGATAAGACGTGAAAGATGGGGAGGCATTCGACGAACACAAGGCTGATGGGGGAGGCTAGAAGGCTAAGTCTTGGCAAAGGAAGATCCGACAACAAGGACTGAGGCCGAAGAAAGCTTCAGAAGGTAAGTCGTGAAGGATGGAGAGACATTCGAGGGATGCGAGGCTGATGGAGGAGGTTAGAAGGCTAGGTCTAGGTTGGTCGGGCGAGCACGAGTGCTGAGTGAATGTACTCGGGGCTGAAATCCTAGGTTTAGGGTTTGGGCAGTCGACTGTTACTGGGAGCAATTGATGTTAGATCGTAACAAGCAAGCTAGAGAGGGGGGAGGGTGAATAGTTTCTTTCGATTCTTTCTACCTACAACGTTAGCGTGCGCAAGCGGAAAACTAAACAATAAAATAAACAACGCTAACACCAATCTTTACGTGGTTCAGAGATGACGCTCATACTTCACGACTGTCCGTAAGGTGGACGATCCCTCGATCCTTCGGTGGATCACTCCCCGGATGGCCTCCGGCTAGCTTGTGTAGCTCCTTGTGGGTGGAGAAACCTCTCCACATACCCGGACACACTTCTGAGCTCTTAGACTACTATTTGACGTCTAACCAAAGCCAAATTCGTCAGAAGTTCTCAGCCAAACCCGAGCCCCTTTAAATAGGTCTCAAGGCTGAAACTCCCGCTACCAGTCGACTGCCCCAAGGCCAGTTGACTGCCCCCACTGAAATTCGACCGTTGCAAGTCCAACGTTCGAATTCCCATCCACTACCAGTCGACTACTCTCATAGCAGTCGACTGATGTTACTGTGAGGTTTATCAGTCGACTGCCAAAACCCCAGTCGATTGCCCACCTAGGTTTTCCTTCCCGAGTACAATTCCCTCAGCACTCGACCCCTAGGATTTCCTCGAGTACATTCNCCGAGTGCTAAAAGGTTTAGCATGTCGGAATCCAAGAAAGGTTACCTTCCCATCAGGCATGGGATCAACCTTTCGAAGTCTATGTGTCCGCGCACAGAAGACGAGAGATTAGCATGAATAAGATTCCCTATGCATCCGCAATAGGATCTATCATGTATGCTATGTATGTACTAGGCCCGATGTATCGTATGCTCTGAGCGTCACGAGCAGATACCAATCTGATCCAGGAATGGATCATGGCGGCTGTTAAACAATCCTTAAGTACTTAAGAAGAACTAAGGATGTATTTCTAATAGATGGAGAAGGAGATTTGATAATACGTGGGTATACAGATGCCAGTTTCCAGACAGATAAGGATGACTCCAAATCGCAGTCTGGATACGTATTTACTTTGAATGGAGGCGCAGTAAGTTGGAAGAGTTCCAAACAAGACACTGTAGCGGATTCTACCACGGAAGCGGAATATATCGCAGCTTCGGAAGCAGCAAAGGAAGCAGTCTGGATCAAGAAGTTTGTCTCCGAACTTGGCGTGGTTCCAACCATTGATGAAGCAGTGCCGGTATACTGCGACAACAATGGAGCTATTACACAAGCAAAGGAACCAAGGTCTCATCAGCGATCCAAACACGTGCTTCGACGCTATCATCTAATCAGAGAGATTATAAGTAGGAATGACATACAAATTGAGAGAGTTCCCACTGAAAGGAATATAGCGGATCCTTTAACTAAGACCTTGCCTCAAAGCAAGTTTGAGGGACATGTTAGAGCCTATGGTATTGGATACCGTAGCGATTGGCATTAGGCCAAGTGGGAGTTTGTTAGTGATATGAGAGAAGTGTCCTAAGGCAATCGCCTTATGATTGTAAACATTTATTTTAATAAATGATAATTCACTATTTGAGTGTACATGTTTGTGTATTTGATTGGGATCTTAAACTCATCTACTGAATGTCCGCAACACAACTCACAGCATAAGAGAATTTGTGATGAGATCACAACTAGTGATTATCTCTAATGTGCAATTGTGAAGTATTGAAATTATCCCTAGTCGATGAATTGATAAAAACGGACACTATCAATTCTGTTGAGACTAGCATGGGTTATTCTCTAATCAGCTGATTCTCACTGGCTGGTGACATTGGGATGTCCGGAGATAAACATGGATGCTAGTTAAGGGAACTAGTTCATTGGAGTGACTAGCTGTGAGACTTCATATGGGAATCTACATGTAGATATGTCAATGAAGATCTTACTGCGGCTTAAGTGCGATGTTCCTTTGACTTGCGGTGTTCAAGTCATCTTGGTCATGGAGACTTATACTTTGACATCTTAAGCAAGCATCTCCAAGGAGGTGTGGACCCAGGATGATCGGGTATAAGCCGAAGTGCCCGAAGATGTTTGAACAGCCTACAAAGGATTCACCACTCCTTGCGAGGAGATGTATACCCAGGCCTATCGTCGGATTGTTACTCAAAGCCTCTGGCCAGAGCATATCATGTTAAGAGTGCGAGTCTCTTAAATACATGAGAGTAATTAGAAATCCAAAGGACGAGGAAGACACTACTTGGGCTAGGTGTGACGTAGTCAGCCTAGTGGGGACTGACACCATAGACCGTGTCCTGAACCAAGTGGGTATAAGGTGGTGAAGGGAATGAGGCACGATTCATTAGAGCTGCTGAAGGGTTTCAGAATAATTTCTTCTGGGGTCAAACCGTTGATCTTTCGATTAATTGGGGATCATGATGTACTACTAGGTGTCACTCATGATCGATCTATAATTAATGGGTTAATTATAGACGGCCAACATAAATCGAAAGCCTATTTAGTCACACGCAATACGAGTAATCCGAGGGATTTAAAACGAGTTGAAAATTGGATTTTCCGATCAAGAGAAACGAGTCGAATCTGAGTTAATCAGAGGCGCAATGGAAGCTAAAAATGGCTAAGTCTTTTGAAGGCTTTTTGGGCGAATTAAATGAGTTTAATTCGCGACCGGTTCGGGTTGGTTTGGCCGGCC
Source organism: Boesenbergia rotunda (assembly GCA_024364735.1). NCBI lineage: Eukaryota > Viridiplantae > Streptophyta > Magnoliopsida > Zingiberales > Zingiberaceae > Boesenbergia > Boesenbergia rotunda. The sequence continues at coordinate 433,302 of JAGFNQ010003709.1, read as the reverse complement.
AAAGGAGGTGCTAACCCTCCTTGTGGTGGCCGGCCATTAAAGGAGATTAAACCAATTTAATTGGTTTAATTAATAAAATAAATCTAGCGCGGTTTATTTTATAAATTATGGATAAATAAATTTGTATAAAGAAAATTTATATAAATAAATTTGTAGAAATTTATTCTTTTTATGGAAGTTAAAATAATCCATGAATTGGTTTATTTTAATTTTATAAAATCAATTATGAATTGATTTTATCATAATAAGAAAGTTTATAAATTTCTTATAAAAATTTATTCCATAATTTAAAGAGAGAAAAGAATAAGTTTTATTATAAATTAGTTTATAATAAAGACTTGGTTTAAACGGAATAATTAGTTAAGAAAATTTCTTATAACTAATTCCGTTTAGAGAGAGACTTAGCAAAGAGTTGCTACTATATAAAGGAACCAAAGGCTAGCCCTTTAGATCAATCAATTAATCAAGAGATTAATTAGAGCTCTCCCTCTCTCTCTTTTATTCTCTTCTCTCCTCATCTTCTTCTCCTTCACATTAGGGCCGGCGCCCCATCCTTGTGGATTAGGGCCGGCGCACACAACCATCATCCAAGGGAGTTGGCGTGAGCTTTCAAGGAGAAGGAGAACCCGAACACGAAGAAGAAGAAGCGGATAGCGACTCCTCTCTTCTCAGAATTCGATTCCGTTACTTCGTTGGTTAGTTTTCCTAATTTTTCTCTTGTCCTTCTAGTTGTGCCTTCCGAGAATCTAGTAGTTCTCGTCGGCACAAAACTCGTGACTTTGTGAAGTCATCCCGAAGAGAACTCGGCGTGGACGCGAATAGAGGCGGAGCTTCCAAGGGACGCTACGGTTGGATCTCGTCCCTTACTTCGAGTTACGAGAGGTACTTAGTAAATTTGTTTACTATTCCGCAATGTTTTATTTTATGATTATGTCAACACACCATAAGATTGCATGCTAGATACGAAGTTAAAATAATTTAGGAAATTATTTTATGCAAACTCTTCCGCTGCACGTAAAAATTTTAAAATTTTACGAACTCGTATCCTTGTCGACATGCACCCGGTCCCAACAGTTAATTTAAATTTTAAAAGTTTTATATCTTAAAATTTGTGGTTTATATTTTCTTAGACTTTTGTGATTTATTGATCTTGTTTATTGGCATGTGATAAGGGGCATCTCTAAGCAATAGGACCTAATAGTTAACATAGATTGTTTTGAACTTTTTAAGTAGTGTTAAAGCTGCACAATGACCTCTAATTTCTCTATCTGAGAATGAAGAAAAGACGATCATCTTGGACTTGTGGGTGAGCATGTGGCTATCCTCCAGATGCTGAAGAGCTTGAGCAAGAGCGACAGAGATATACTCCAATGCTAACTCACACTCCTTTGTTGATACTCAAACTCACACTAAAGACGGTGAGAGAAGACAATTCAAGATTCAACCAATCATTAATTTTTGTTAGTGTAATCATGCCCTAAGCGGTCATATTCGACCAAGCTTTTTTGATGTGATGTGTTTGACAAATGATTTAAGTTCGATCTACCTATGTTGCTGATATATATGCATGGAGTTGTATAAGGACTTGGCAGGATGCACACTTGGAACTTCGTGACTCACGAAGCGTGACTTGACATGGCCAAGTAGGTGTGACTCGATGAGGTTGAGTTGTATTGCTCGATCACTTGGAGGTCCGCTGAAACTTGAAGAATGATGGTATGGGACATCCGAAGAACCTAAGGACGAGGAGCATTGGAAGAGGTGGACTATGTGTGTGAATGAGCCAAGGATGGCACATAGAACAAGTAGGGCTTAGTAGAGATCACTTTGTGGGCAAAGTAAAGATGCAATAGGTAAACTCTTAAGTGAAATGTGAGTCGAGTGACCTATACTTTGTGTTCATGTAGATTTTAACTTAGACACTAACTCGACTATAGTTTGGTCATAGCCAATGGTCCAGCCGACTAAGGTTGGATCTCAATCGAATGGTATGTTAAGTTGATTAGGGAGTCGACTCAATATGGTTTGCTTGCGCAAAAAATATTTCTATTTGGAGTGGAGTTATGCCATTTGATTAGCCATAGTTGAATTGACTGGGCAACTAACTCAACCACTAACAAAAGTGAGAACAAGACCATTGCTCAGGTAGAGCAAAGTTGTAGTTGTCATATGACTTACACAATAAAGTGGTTTAGTCAATTGCAATCAGAGAGTCGACTTAAGGATACATTACTAGTTCAACTGTCTACTAGAATCAAGTTCAGTTAAATCCATTATCAAACAGAAGACTAAAACAATAGTGAAAACATTGACCGGAAAAGCTTGAGTCAACAAGAGTGTTGTAGAACAACAAATTGAAGCTTGTTTAAAGGCAACTTGGAGGCGATAAATAAAGGAACAAGGGGATCTTGTCAAGACTAGTAAAATTTTGCTAAATTCCAACATTTATATGCTCTAATTGTTGTATTTCTAGCGTTAGGATTGTTAGTTACCTTGCAAACTTGTATTGCTTTCCTTATTGTAAAAGCATTCTTGAAGAGATTTCTCTGCCTTAGAGAAGGAGAAACATCTCAATGAAAAAGAAAGTTAATGCGATGCAAGAGTGACACATCTTAAGTGTCATAGGATATGTAGTAAGAACCGGAGTTCCAAACTACGTAAAATCCCTCGTGTTAGCGCTTGCATTGTTTGTTTTGTATTTTCATTGCAATTAATTGACCTTGTTATGTATTAGCAAGAAAAAAAATCTAATTTTCAGGTTAAAAGCTATTAACCCCCTTCTACCTATCTGGCGCATCGTCTACATCAATCCCAACAAGCTAAAAAAAGAAAGAGACGAGTAAATATATCCAGGCTCACTAGATTAGCTAAGAACCTATTCACTCCATATCTCACTTATCGGTAGTATTTGTTGGTGCAATCTTGGTTAGGTCAGGGTTGACCTAGGTTGACTAAGCTCGGGTGAGCCGATGTCTGATAAGCTTGGTGAGCTTATGTTTGGATGTTTCGATGTTTGATAATTATGTTTGAATATCGTATGATGTCAAGTGGGTCAAGGTTGACTGGAAACTTGACTAGGTGAAGTCCAGGTGGATCGGGAAGATCGCACGCTGGCAATGGGAAAAGATCTAGTGGGACTAGGTGAAGTCCAGGTGGATCTGGGAGATCACACACTGGCATGAGAAAAGACCTAGTGGGACTAGGCACACCTAGTGGGACTAGGTGAGGTTCAGGTGGATCGAGGAGATCGCACGCTGGCATGGGAAAAGACCTAGTGGGACTAGGCACACCTAGTGGGACTAGGTGAAGTCCAGGTGGATCAGGAAGATCGCACGCTGATAATGGGAAAAGACCTAGTGGGACTAGGTGAAGTCCAGGTGGATCGGGTAGATCGCACGCTGGCAAGGTGGAAGTCTACCGAGAGACTAGACCTAACTCGAGGTTAGGCAAACTGGTTGGGAATCAGATTAAGTCCTAGTTGAGAGCTAGGATGGAGAAATCCAGGTTGGTCAAAGGGGTTGACCGAGAAATCCAGGTTGGTCAAAGGGGTTGACCGTGAACATAAATTAGGTTGGACTCAATCGATTGGGAGATCGATTGGGTTGTTGTCTCGCGAGAATAGAAAGGGTCTTAATCAATTGGGTAATTGATTAAGAAGGGTCTTAATCAATTAGGTAATTGATTAAGAAGGATCTTAATCAATTGGGTAATTGATTAAGAAGGACCGTAATCGATTGGGTAATCGATTAAGATGGACCGTAATCGATTGAGTAATCGATTAAGAGAGTTTTGTTGCGAGAACAGAAGGTGGCTGAATCGATTGGGTAATCGATTCAACCTTCCCTTAATCGATTAGCTAATCGATTAAGGACAGTCTTAATCGATTGGCTAATCGATTAAGGTTCGAAAAATAGCCATTGAACGGCTAGATGACGTGGTAATCGATTGGATAATCGATTAGGAAACCCTAGGCGTCGGGTATAAGGGTTTTCACGCAGGTTTTGAGCCAAAACACTTCTCCCCTTCTTCTCCTTCATCGGTGCCATCTCAAGGGAAGCCTTGGAGGATATTGCTGCTGCATTTCCAAGGTTCTAGAGGTAATCACAAGCTTGAAGATAGCAAGGAAAGCAAAGAGAGCTTATTCATTGTAAATCTTGTAAGATTTCATTTGTGTTTTGCTTTGTAATCTTGTTGTATCTTCTTGTAAGCTTGTAAGAGGTTTCTCCACCTCAAGAAGGAGATCTTTCATAGTGTATGAGAGAGTGAGGAGAGTGGATCCTTGGATTAGTCACCCAGCCGGGGTGAATACCAAGTAAAATCCAAAGTGTTAGCATTGCTTGAAGTCTTCCGCCGCGACAAATCATCTACAAGAAAATCGGAGCTAATCACCCCCCCCCCTCTAGCTCGTCTACCGGTCCCAACAGTATTGATCCTTGGAAGATGTGAAACTAGCTAGAGAATTGGGATGTACTTTTCAGTATTTCATTTTTTAAGATAATGAGAAGGCATAGCTTTATATTATTTCAAAGATATCCCTAATTTGGTGGAAAGTGTAGAAGTAGTATTTGTGTTGGCCTTATATAGTGAAGTAGGTTTAAAGAAACCTTCAAAAGGAATTTTTAGCTTGAGGTCCTCGCAGCATAGTAGGCAAGAATGTGACACAAACCTTAGGATATTATGATATTACAATTTAGATACCAAGTAGGATCTAAATTGGGTTTGGATATTATGAACTTACAATTTGATCATATGTTGCTTACTATATTGATGAATAGGATTTTAGTTCCAATAATATGTTACTAGACTAGCTCGGGCTTATTTTTGGATTAGCGCATTATACTCAATCAAACATTTTAAAAATGTGAATCTACAATAACAATTTTTGTATATCATATCATTTGAGGAAATTTTCAATTATAAAATATAACTAGTAGAAAATCCATTTTAATAGTTGTCATTATTATCTATCTTATGATTAGCTTCATCTTCATAAAACACTAAAGAATTGTACTATATTTTTCATACATTTACTATAACATTAACTTCATGATATTGCAATGATAGAGTTTAAAATATTCATATTAATATTATATATTGAAAGTTAATAAATATGATAAATATAAAAATATAGTTCTAATATTTAATAATTAATTGTAGGTTCTTAGGAGCCTTCAATCAGAAGCTAAGGACCTCTTTTAACTCCTAGGTAGCATCTCAATCCTAAAGCCTTGCTTCACACTTTAGAGAGCTAAAAGGCGAGAACTCCCATTGTATTTGGTTGGAAACAAATTCTGAAAGCATTTTTGTTTCTTAGAAATTAGCTTTTAAAATTTGAATAGAGAAATAAAATAAATAAGAACTAATTTTTTGATATATTTGAACTTATTAGAGGTAAATGGTGCAATAATTTTCATATTTATTTTTTCTATTCAAATGTTCAATGTTTTTATTACATTTTTTAAAGTAGCAAACTAAAAACAAAAAAAAAATTAACCAAAAGCATTTTCCAAGAGGACCAAAGTGTGGTGGTGTTGAGTTCAAGAAGCTAGTAGAATTTGCCCTCTGCTAATGTCATAAGACGGTGACCAATCGAAGCACTTTGTACCCTGTAGACTCATAAGTTTGGTTGTGAAGCTACCTAATTGTTGATGGGAGTGCTAATTTTTCATTCCAAGTCCCAATTTTATCTGATCTAGCATACCAGATTTGGACTGCAAATGAATTTACCTAAGGGCACAATAGAGCACATGCTCTACTGTGATTTTGAAATACACTACTGATATGATGAGGGGAGATACACCATAATTAGATAAAAGAACAACCACATAAACATAAAGAAGCCATCATCATTTCACAAATCTAAAAGAGATAATATATATATAAAGTGGCTTTAACATCTGTACATTTCAACTATGAGTTATTATTGTTTCGTTTCTTACAGTTGAGTTCTCCTTTTATTATTTCCTCAAGTCTCTCAAGTATTATGGAATCAGTTCCCTTTACAGTCTTCTCTTTTGTATTTGAAAATTTCATTTCCTTATTTTGCAAATGTATAAAACACTAATTCAATATGCAAGTGATAAGCCTACTGTTGCTTCAGGTATATTGTGTATTCCATGTCCTTTTTGTCCAAGCAATACAAACAGTTTCTTGGTTACCACTAATTAGTTAACTCCGTTTGATTACTTACAACAACATATATCTCATTAAGATTTATTATTTTATAATTTAGAAACACTTTTCATTATATCCATCAATGCTAACAAAATGAGTACAATATTAATAAGAATGTATTTATTAGACTTTTAAGAAAGTTAATACCTTTAAAAACATAACCATTATCCTGTGGCAAATTTATTTTTGAAATTAGCATGTATTGCTAGTTTCAACTAGAAGTGTGGAGAGAACTTTCCATGCAATAAAAATAATAAATAGTCATTTACGTAACACAATGGGGGAGGGTGAAGGTGAAGGCAAGTAAATGAATCATTTTTGGGTCACTTGTATTACTTAAGACAAAGTTTAACACTAAAGCAATCGTGATATATTTTCAAAATAGAACCACTCTCAAATTTATATCAATAAAATTGTATCTTTTATATTTTGATTAATGATTCTCTTGTTACAGTTGTGTTATACTTGAGCCATTTATTTTGTGCAGAATTGTTTTTTTTCTTTTAATATTTTTTAAGGAGAAAACTCAAAAGATGATTTTATTGTCTCTCTCTCCCTTTGAACTTTCCTTCTTTTCTATATATTCATCCTTACAATTTACCACCTAAGAATAAAAACATTAGTGCTTTACCCCGAAGAGAAGGAGAAACAAAACAAAATTAGTCTTAAAAAAATGATCGACCCCTCTTTAAATAGGAGGAAGACTTGATCAAACCTAATGTGGTAAGATTTAACTAGGTAACACTTGGACCTACACAGCAATCGATCAGACTAAGCCTGGTAAGCATGCCGAGTCTCCTCAACCATGACTCAATCTAAAAAAAATCTCTAGTAAATGAAAGATAAATTCCAATGAAGTCAGTTGACACTTATCCATCAAAATTAATAATAGAAAATAATGATAATATAAATAGACGCATTAAAAAATCCATTAAGTGTCAGGAAAACCAAACTGCAAAACAGACCAGAAATGCTTATCTCCATTGGATCATACAAGCAATCAAAACTAAACTATCACACAAACTGGGCAAGCATGAAAGCATTTACCTGCTTGTCCTTTATAACGAATTGGGTCTAGCGCTGGCGTTATCATCTGAATAGTTTTCTCAGCATCAGCCTCCACCGCCGGGACAGCAGCACTATGTGTTCCTTGCATCCTCTGTGAATGGGAGCGACAACAAAATCCGTCCAAACACTTTATCAAGAAGAGATTCCGCCTCAATACAGCCGCCGATGCCAGCGTGCAATTCTCTGGGTAACACGAGATCGGAATCGAACCCCTCATGCCATGCCTCAATCACACATCAAGCATCTGCAGCCCAATACCCAAGCCAAAATCTATCAAACAAAGAAAAACAACAACGACGTCAACAGCAAAAGTAATCCGAACAGGAATAGATCGAACTAACCAGAGAGAAATTGAGCAGAGAAACCCTAGAAAACATTCAAACACTAAACGAAAGTGAAACTGAAAGCATTCATGAGATCGTCCACGCTTACCTCAGTTTCGAGCTTGTGCGGGATCGCGAAATTCGTTCCTTCGACTCAAATAGAGCGATGGCAAGCGGCGGCGGCGAACGGCTATGCCCCTTCTCAGATGGAAATTGTCAGATCGCACATCAGCTTTATACTTATTCCAAACTATTCTTGCCTAACAAAATTAAGGGTATTATTTGTACTTTCGGGTAGCAAAAGATAATTTTAGGACTACTAACATGGAATATCCTGCTAATATGTGTGAAGAATGGACAAATTAATTTTATCATATTTTAATCCTCAAATTTCATAATGATAACATCTACTATGGATATTACAACTAATATATAAAAAAAATGACATACTGATTTTTTCAGATTTTAATCCTCAAATCTCATAATAATAACATTACAACTGATATTACGGTTAATATGTGAGAAGAATAGATATACTTATTTTATCAAATTTTAATCCTCAAAGCTCTAATGATAACACTCATGTAATAATCCATTTCATGAGATACTTTATTTTACTTTCTAAATTATATAGAGATCGAATTAAATTATTTTAGATAAATATAATTTGTATTGAATTTACTCCAACGTAACAATCTTGAAAACAAACACCCCGCCCAGGATCTACTGTGAAGTAAAAAGCATTAAATATGCATTCAAATATTTATAATTTGATATTCATTTATAAGAATTTTTTTTTCTTTCAATAAGATATATAATTAGAAAATGTTCATCATGTCCGTTATCGATTTAATTTAACGGCTAAAAGAAAATTTATATGAAATGAATCGGTCAGCCTAAACTTAATATTATCTAGTTCATCATTTGACTTCAGAAACTATGATAAGGGTGTGAAATTGTCATATAGACACTCATAGTTCTATCTCTAATTGTAAAAATTTTTCATTCAAATAAAACATGTAACCATGAAATATAGGGATTCTACATCGCCTATGGTGTTTGCTTCTCAATTTGACCTAATGATGAGTAGAAAATTTTTGTAGAATTATTAACTCCAATTTCAATGTTACCTAATTCATAATTTTTTTTAGTTTTGGAAAACAAACACCTCAAGCAAAGAATTAAGAGAATCTACCATTGACGAATATTCAAAAAATGATTTTAAATATATATAAATCGTGTTTTAAATCTACTCGATAAAGAATAAAAAGTATTGACGAATATTCAAAAATTGATTTTAAATATATATAAATAGTGTATTAAATTTACTCGATAACGAATAAAAAAGTCAATCTAATAAAAATAATAATTTTGAAAATAAACAATCACTAAAACAACAATAGAGTTTGAATTCCACTGTAGATCAATATTTAGAGATTGATTTCTAATAGAGGTGTCAAAAATTAACACGACCCGACTACTCAATCCGAATTGACCCGAAAAAAATTGGTTCGGGTTCGGGTTCGGGTTGATCCGAATTTAATGTTTAGTGGATTTTTTAGGGTTAATCAAATTTTATTTTGAAAATTAAGATATTTTTATGTATATTAATATCAATATTAGTATAATCATAATAGAGTATTGAGATAAAAGTAAAGAATTATAAGGAAAATAGCGAAAAAAAACGTTTTGAATTGATTTTTCCGAATTATTCGGGTCGGATTCAAGTTGGTCGGGTTGGTCGGGTTCGGGTTCAGGTTTGGACGTTTCGAGTTGAAATCGGATTCGGGTCGGATTCGAGTTAGGAGTTTAAATTTTTTTTTCTCAACCCAACCTGAACCGACCCAATCCATTCGAATTCACACCCTTAATTTCTAACATGCATAAATTATATTTCAAATTTACTTGATGAGTGAATCAAAAGAAAAGTGTCTATTTAATATCAAAAAATAATAATTTTGAAAATAAAAAATCACTAAAACATCATGAGAGTTTGAATTCATCTATAGACGAATATTCAATAAAGAATAAAAATCAACAAAAAGAACGAGACCACATTTAAATGAGAAAAAAATATTTTGGATATCGAACTTAATATTAAATTGGTGATACTAGTACTAAATTTTTGAAAAAAAAATTAATCCAAAAATTAATACTTTATTTTTATTTTAGTTTAGGGTTCACCCTCCCAATTGGATTATGATGTTCAAGCTAAAAAAAATTTAAAATAAAAAATTTTTAGATTGAGCTTATCAATTGGGTTATAGTGTTCAAGTTAAAACAATTAAAAATTGAAAATTGAAAATCTCTAGAGTTCTCATTCTCAATTGAATTATAGTGTTCAAGTAAAAAAAAGGGTAAATTTTCTTAAACTCCCACTTCCAAACTTACATTTGCATGCAATCCCTACCCAAGCTTTTATTTGCATGCAGTCCCTGATTGAATTGACAAGACAACTTTGTGAGTATTATTTGAAGAAAGTTGAGTATAAAAGTTAGAAAATTGAGTATATAAGATTGCATCCACCACATCAAGAAACTGCATACTCAATTTTTACTCTTTTATACTCACTTTTCACTCTTTTATACTCATTTTTCACTGATGTATACTCAATTTTCACTCTTTTATACTCAATCCATTAGGGAGTTAACACAAAGAAAAACTCAAATGGGGACTGAATGTAAAGTTTGACTTGTCATTAGGGATTTAAAGCAAATTTATCGTAAAAATAAATAAAAATAAAAAATATCTAGAGTTTACCTACCCAATTAGATTTAGTATTTAATCACAATTTTTTTAAAAAAATAAAACGTCTCCCATTATATGGTATTAAAATTATTATTTTTAAAATTTAAGATTAAAAAAAAATAAACGTCCAACTTAAAATTATAAAAGTCTTTTTAAATATTTAATATTAAAATCGTTAGTATCAAATTTAGGATAGAAAGAGTACAAGTCCCTTTGAATAAGTGATATTACAATTTTTTCCACCTATTTAACTTAGCAATGGATTTGGAATATTCAAATTTAGTAAGTTAGTTATCCTTTCGAATCATAATCTCGTGATCTTTAGTCAGCATGAAGTCATTCTTGATAATTAAATAATTTTATGTTAATTAAAAATACAATCATAATATTTTTAAACTTATTTTTATCTATTCTTAATATTTCTAAACTTATTTTTATCTATTCTTAATATTTTTATCTATTCTTAATTTATTCTATGATTTTTTTTATGTGTACATCAAGTGTACATGGCCTTGCATAGACGCATAGTGCGCATGGAGCTTGAAAAGAACACGAAGAGATTGGGTTGTATGATGATCCCGGCCTTACTTACGAATAGTTCGACCCGCATAGTCAATCCGTCTGGCGCCACAGAGGCCCAGCAAGAGGGCCGACGACGATCTCATCAGGGGACTCCCGAAGCCCGGAGCTCCTCAAGGCGCTTGCCAACCGACCCGGGCAGGGTCGGTCAGCCGACCTTGAGCGTCTCCTGACTCAGTCACCTAAATTCTCACCCCGATCCGAGTCGGGGTCAGGCCATTCGGTCGGACGCGTGGCGGCCCACGCTCCCTAGCCATTACCCGACTCAGTCCTTGACATTCAGACCCGCCAGTCGGCGCTCGGGTTACAGACTATCTCGTCCCTACGCCCCCTATGTCATTATATCTAAGGTACAACCTTGATGTCGGGGTACTACACACCTTACCTATTCCCAACACACCTCGCGGTCAGTTTGCCCATTCAGTACCATTGTACTACTCGAGCACCCCGTGCCACGCGCGCGGTACTCCCCAGTGCTCTCATATGAGCTGACAGGTACTGCACCATTGTCTCGTCGACACGGACAAGGATTATCAGCTCCCCCGCTATATAAGCCCTCCACTCCTCATTCTGCAGGTATGCGCGCGAGCTCTCCCTACTACTACACTTCAATTCAGCGCCACTATATTTCCTGCGGATACTGACTTGACCGTCAAAGTGCCTTGCCGGGCAAACTCCCCCGCGGGTTTGCTAACGGTCATTGTTTTGCAGGCAGGAGTCAGGTCAGAGCCAGGGCGCCCCACCCGCTCGTGACACCCGGGAGACCATTCGACCCTTGGGACTGCCACCTCGCTTCGTGACAGGATCAAATTTGACGCTAGAAGGAGGGACATCCTGCCTGATCGGAAGCGAAGATGGAAGATCCCAATCGGGTTGAGATGACCGTTATTCCCGAAGAGTACGAGCGCCTTTTAGCCGCCCGGGCTAGGGGAACCTCATTGAGGTCGTTGCACGCCGACGGCCTGACAACTCGGCCCCAATAGCCCGCAACGTACCACCCCGCGGAAGTCGGGGAAAAGCCGTTCCGCCAGCCGGAGGCTCGGCCCCCTCCCTCTCGCGCGTGCACCACAGTCGGGTCGACGCGGTTAGGCCCTGACCGGTCGAAGCACCCGCGTCCAGCCAAACACACTTGTCGCACCGCGATAAGGGGAAAGCCCTAGTCGGTGTGCTACCAGCTCCTCGGGCGCACAACCCCTTTGCCCCGTGGATCTTGGAGGATCCGGTCCCCAGGCATCTCAGATTTTTCACCATGTCTGAGTACGCGAGGGCTGCCGACCCCGAAGAGCACCTCCTGAAGTTTGAAAGTGCCGCCCTACTACACCAGTATCCCGAGGGTGTGAAGTGTCGAGCCTTCTTGACAACACTCTCTGGAGGCGTGCAATGGTGGTTCAGCCAGATACCCAACGAGTCGATCTATGGTTTCAAAGAGCTCAGGAGGGCATTCCTCCAGCACTTCGCTAGTAGCCGAAGGCATCACAAGACAAGCCTTAACTTGTTTGCCTTGAAGCAAGGCCCGAAGGAATCGTTCCGGGCCTACATTAAGAGATTCAATAGGGTGGCACTGGACGTGCCTACGATCACCCCAGAAGTTTTGATTAGCGCTTTCTCCCAAGGATTACAAGAGGGAGATTTCTTTCGCTCGCTCATCCGAAAACCCCCCAAAGACTTTGACAGCCTCTTGGGAAAGGCAGTCAAATATATCAATGTGGAAGAAGCACAAGGTGCTCGGAAGAAGGAGCCGACCACGCACCACGCCCGACTCCCGTGCGGTTTAACCGATCTCCGGGTGGACCCATTCGCAGCCCACGGGGTCCCGCGGGCCGAACCGGAACAGAGCATCGGCAAGTGCAGCAGGTGGCTCAGGGGTGCCTGGCGACTGATGGGTCTCGAATAGGTGTCACAAGTGAGCCTCAAATTTAGAATTTATAACTGAAAACCCTTGCTAGCAAGATTAAATGTAGAATAGGGGCCTCAGGTCGTATTTTTTTCCAAATACTAGTTGTGAGTGTTTGAATCAAGCTCGTATTTGTTTGTCATTAAATGTTGGGGTTTTCGAATAATATGGGGGATTGTTTTGAAAGTAAGAATAGAAGTTAAGTTTGAAATGGAATTGACTTAACTAAGTAGAGTTAAACTACATATTGCAAAAATTGAACTTAACCACTAGGAAAATTGAACATAACAATTTGAAATCGCAAGATTAAAATACAAAACTGATATATATTGCAAAGATACACTAAAAACTGTATCTAAATTCAGAAATGAAGAATGGAAACAAATTGATTACTGAAACAGAATATGTTTATGCAGAAAAGTTCCTGATCGATCGGCTGACCGATCAGATACAAGCCTGATCGGACTGGTGTCCGATCAGGTGCTGCCTGGATCGGTCACGCCTGGATCGGTCAACGACCGATCAGAGGCTGAAACGCAGACTGAAACTCTTACTGAAACGATACAGAATTGAATACGGAAACGAAATCTACAATCTAGAGACACCAGTTCAAGTTCTTCACCGAGATTTCTCCTTGTCGTCACACAAAGATCGAGCTCGGAACCCCCTCGCTCGAGAATCGATCAGAATTCAGCTACAGAGACCGAATCGCGTAGCTTGAAGTGTAATCTGAACTCCTTCCGATCCTTTCTTCCACGATGATTTGGATGACGAGTGGTAGCTCAGGGAACCTCGAACCAACTCAGAGAACCCCTCTGACTTGGCCAGATTGATGGAGAAGTCGAATCGAGTGAAGATTGGTCGGATGAAGCTAACTCACGGTGAAACCCTCGTCGGAGCTTTCAGATTCGAATGGATCGCGATCCTCTTGCCGAAACTGAGCTTAATGACTGAAATCTGAGGACAAACTTGATCTGGGTGGTCACCTCCGATCGGAATTGGAAACGAAGAAGAGCCGAAGCAACTGGAGACGCGATCTGGCGACGACGAACAACGGAGAGGGAATTCCTGATTTAAATCTCCTTTTGAATTTTGGACGGCTGTGATTGTTTCGGACTCATCCAATGGTCAGATCTTCTCAGATCTGGACCAAACTTCCCAGATCTGGATCTGTGGCTCTGATCTACTCCTCCTTGATCTGGATCACTCAGATTTGCGGCAGATGGCTCAGATCCTCCCTTCTCTTGAATGGACGGCCTTGATCCTCTAGTGCTTGATCCAACGGCTGAATTAACTCTGATCTGGCCCAAACTTTCAGATCTTGATCCCTGAACTTGATTAAGTCTATCTTGAGCTTGGATCGACCAGAAGTTGACAGATGGCTTAGATCTAACCGTTCTCTTGATCCCTTTGATCCGGGATCAATTCTGACTCAAGTTTGACCCAATTTGATCCAGGTCCATGATCATTTGAAACCTATAAAATGATATTCAATTTTAATACCAAAACATCTTAAATATAGAAAGAATTGAATTTTAAGCTAAAATGGAGACAATCCATGAAACCTAATATAAATGCAAACTTAAGCATATGAAAGTGGATCAAAACATGGATTTGAGGGCCTAATTTAATCAACAAAATGAAAGTTATCAGCGACCCGCAGGAGGCCCTATTGCACATTTCATCATAGCCGCACCCACGACACGGAAGAATGTCGTCAGTTCGGAAGGGGTCAAACTCCGCCGTCAGCCACCCCCGAACGAAGAAGGCAATCCGCCCCCCGGGTAGGGCCCGGATCGGGATGATCGAAGCCTCCCCGTGGTCGGCGGAAGATTCGAACGGGAGCCCCCGCTCGCTCACAGCTTGTTCCAGGAGCATGTCGCGGTAGAGGAGCAGGCCAACCGACAAAACGCCATTCAGGGAGGGGTTCTCATGATTTCCGGCAGGCTAGCCCAAGGAGGCTCCCGCCGGGCAGGCTGCTAGATAAAAGTTGTACTCTATAAACTCAGGGGACTAGTGGAAGATCCACCTTCTCGTACAAAGGGACAAATGTCCCTGACTCTCGGCCGTGCGAGTTATAAGTGGGTCTGCTCCCACGACCCTCGGATCGGCTCTCAGTGGACGCGTGGTGGCCCACGCTCCCTGAGATGTCCCTGACCGAGAAGCCAGACTCTCGCTCCGCGCGAGTTATAAGTGGGTCTGCTCCCACGACCCTCGGACCGACTCTCAGCCGGACGCGTGGCGGCCCACGCTCCCTAAGATGTCCCCGACCGAGAAGCCAGACTCTCGCTCCGCGCGAGTTATAAGTGGGCCTACTCCCACGACCCTCGGATCGGCTCTCAGCCGGACGCGTGGCGGCCCACGCTCCCTAAGATATCCCCGACCGAGAAGCCAGACTCTCGCTCCGCGCGAGTTATAAGTGGGCCTGCTCCCACGACCCTCGGATCGGCTCTCAGTCGGACGCATGGCGGCCCACGCTCCCTGAGATGTCCCCAACCGAGAAGCCAGACTCTCGCTCCGCGCGAGTTATAAGTGGGCCTGCTCCCACGACCCTCGGACCGACTCTCAGCCGGACGCGTGGCGGCCCACGCTCCCTGAGATGTCCCCGACCGAGAAGCCAGACTCTCGCTCCGCGCGAGTTATAAGTGGGCTTGCTCCCACGACCCTCGGACCGGCTCTCAGCGGACGCGTGGCGGCCCACGCTCCTGAGATGTCCTCGACCGAGAAGCCAGACTCTCACCCCGCGCGAGTTATAAGTGGGCCTGCTCCCACACCCCTCGGATCGACTCTCATCCGGACGCGTGGCGGCCCACACTCCCTGAGATGTCCCCGACCGAGAAGCCAGACTCTCGCTCCGCGCGAGTTATAAGGGGGCACTGCTCCCACGACCCTCGGATTGGCTCTCAGCCGGACGCGTGGCAACCCACGCTCCCTGAGATGCCCCCGACCGAGAAGCCAGACTCTCGCACCGCACGAGTTATAAGTGGGCCTGCTCCCACGCCACTCAGATCGGCTCTCCGTTGGACGTGTGGCGGTCTACACTCCCTGAGATGTCCCCGACCGAGAAACCAGACTCTCGCTCAGCGCGAGTTATAAGTGGGTTTGCTCCCACGACCCTCGGACCGGCTCTCAGCCGGACGCGTGGCGACCCACGCTCCCTGAGATGACCCCGACCGAGAGAAGTCAGACTCTCGCTATGCGCGAGTTATAAGTGGGTCTGCTCCCACGCCCCTCGGATCGGCTCTCAGCCGGACACGTGGTGGCCCACACTTCCTGAGATGTTCCCGACCGAGAAGCCAGATTCTCGCTCCGCGCGAGTTATAAGTGGGCCTGCTCCCACGACCCTCAGATCGGCTCTCAGCCGGATGCGTGGCGGCCCACGCTCCCAGAGATGTCCCCGACCGAGAAGCCAGACTCTCGCTCCGCGCGAGTTACAAGTAGGCCTGCTCTCACGACCCTCGGATCGGCTCTCAGCCGGACGCGTGGCGCCCCACGCTCCCTGAGATGTCGCTGACCGAGGAGCCAGACTCTCGCTCCGCGCGAGTTATAAGTGGGTCTGCTCCCACGACCCTCGGACCGGCTCTCGGCCGGACGCGTAGCGGCCCACGCTCCCTAAGATGTCCCCGACCGAGAAGCTAGATGTTGGATCGATAGAACCGATAGAGGGGGGGGTGAATATCGATATTCATTTTTCGAAAAATTAAGAGCAAGTGCACAGCGAAAATAAAAATATCACAGCACAGAGACACAGTCGATTTTACTTGGTTCGGAGCCTGTGTCGACTCCTACTCCAAGGCCCACGGTCGTTGACCGTTTACTTTGGGCAATTCTATATTAGGCGCAAAATGGTTTACAAAAGATTACAGAATTAAGTACAGTAAACTTTTAAATAGCTCTTTTACCGACGTCCGGGTGGATCAACTTTTTCGGAGCAGCGGGACGTCGTCGGCTCGAGTTGGAAGGATTTCGGGGCGCAGCGTGTGAGCAGAAGAGCGTAGACGAGTCGAGAGAATTGATGTTTTGAAGCCTTGGTCGAGGGCCCTTTATATAGGGCCTGGGGGCGCCCGGGACGTCGGGGGCGCCCCCCACGTGGCCACTGATCCGCAGAGCTCTCAGTCGCGTCTGATCCTCTGGATCCGCTTTGACCGGGGCGCCCGGAGCGCTCGGGGCGCCCGCATTGACCGGTCAAGGCTTTATCTTCTCGGCTTCGCAAGGGCTCGCTTCGGCAGCTGGCAGTGGGGGCGCCCGCGACAGGCGGGGCGCTCGGAGCATCCGGGGTGCCCCGAATGTAGCTGTCGAGGCGCGTTGAGGTGTGTTTTCACTTCTTGCAGACTTGGGTTGACCTTGGGGGCGCCCGGATCATCCGGGGCGCCCTGCTCAGCTTCTGCCTCACTCCTTTGAGGCTCTCTGAGCTGCAGATACTCAGTCCTTCGATCCTGCATCCAGGGTTAGTCCAAATAGCAATTATATTATTATTTTATACAGCCTTAGTTGTCTTGGTTCTGACTTTGGTCTCCAAGATGGAGCCCTAGGTCGAACCGACGCCTACTGTTCCCTCGACGGGGAACGCGTCCTCACCTACTCCTCTCGGGAGAATATACCTGATGCCAACCGTTCCTCTGGTTGGACTTTTGCCTGGCGGTCCTTTGCCAGGTCTTGGATGCCGAGCTGCCCTTCGCCCGGTGCCTAGCAGTCCTTCGGTAGGTCTTAGTGACTAGCAGCCCTTCGCTAGTTGCCTAGCAGTCCTTCGCTAGGACTTGGTGACTAGCAGCCCTTTGCTAGTTGCCTAGCAGCCCTTTGCTAGTTGCCTAGCAGCCCTTCGCTAGGACTTGGTGACTAGCAGCCCTTCGCTAGTTGCCTAGCAGCCCTTCGCTAGTACTTGGTGACTAGCAGCCCTTCGCTAGTTACCTAGCAGCCCTTCGCTAGGACTTTGTCTGCACACTCAGTGAACAACGTTAGATCACAAATAGTACTTAACTTTGAATCCTTTGTCAATATCAAAACAAGGTTCGATATGGTGCTTCCTGCACCAACAATCTCCCCCTTTTTGATTTATGGCAACACAATTCAAAGTTAAGTAAAAACATATAACAGTTAATAACAGAAGATAAAAACACAATGAAGTATGAACGGAGTATGAACAGAATAGATTTAAAAAAATTCTTTATTTCTCATACTCCCCCTAAACCCTGAATTCTTATGTTATCAGGCACTTACTTAACTTTGACCTTTCCTCCCCCTTTGACATATATCAAAAACATACATGGGTGAACAAGGTATCTAATAGGGAGTTTTGAGGTTTATCAAAATAAATTTAAGTAAAGGAGTTTAAAAAACATAGTTTTTAGGAAAAACTTTAAGTAATGGATTTCATAATTTTAAAAAATGATGTTCAAAGTAATAGATGTTTTGAAAATACATGAAGCTCCCCCTTAATGTGACAACTCTTTTCCTTATATTTTAGAGAAAGCTTGCAAAAACTTGCAACATAGTTTTTAAAAACAGCTTTACTTAGATACATTTGTCAAAATTTTCAAAAAGTTTTTGCTCAGACAAATTTACAAAAAAAAGTTTTACTTAGAAAAAAAACAATGCGCATGAAGTACTTAAAAAAATTTGAAAGATTTAGACATACTTAAAAAAAATTGAAGCACTAGAAATACTTGAAAGCACTTAAAATGGTTTGAAATTTTAACAGCACTTAGTGCTTAAAAACAATTTGAAGTACTTAAAAATTTTGCTTTACTTTTTGAAAAAGAGATAAAAGTTTAAATAGGAAAAAATTCTTTTCTCTCTTTCTTACTCTTCCCCTGAAATATATTTTGAAATAAGTTTTAAGGAAAAAGTTTGTATATCAGAGCCTATGAGTTTTGAATACATAAAAATATTTGTAGGCAAGTCTTTGAGAAGATTCACGTGCTTAGAACATTATTACCTTGAAAAGTATTAGTACTTTTGAAAACATTATATAGAAGTACTTTTAAAAGATAGTATGCCTTTTTGAAAATAGAAGTACTTTTAAGAAGAATGTTATGCATATTTTGAAAAATATAAGTACTTTTGAAAAATATTATGCATTTTTAAAAAAATATAAGTACTTTTAAGAAGAAGTTTTAATATTATTTTCAAAAGTATTCTAAAGTCAAGCAAAATTTTGAAAGTGATAGTATATATAAGCAAAATGATTTAAAAGAATAATATTTTGAAAGAAAATTTATTTATGTTTTCAACAGGATTTAAAAAGTGTAGTGCATGAAAACATATAAATTAAAAAATTATATGTCAGTTCAATAATTCTTTTAATTTAATCTTCCCTTGAGCTTGACCCAGTCCTAGGAAGCTTGTTGACTACAAGCGATCTTCCTCTGAGTCTTAAGGTTTGACTCAAATTATAAGAATTATCTAATAACTTCAAAACAAATAATTAAAAAAACATTTCAGAAATTCTTCTTTTGACTCAAACTCCCCCTAAATTTGACACATCCTAGGAGTCCTTGTAGATCATGAAGTGGATCTTCCTCTGTGTCTTTAGGGTTTATTAAAATTAAAAGAATAGTTTTGAATAAAAGTATGGTAATTTTCAAGAAAATAATTTTAGAAAATTCAATTTGGAATGAAGAGAATTTTTAAAGAATAATCCCTAAAAACAAAATTTGAAATGATAACGGTATTTTGAAATTTGATCTCCCCCTAGATCTGACACAGTCTGGCTTTTATCTTAGTTCCTTAAGGGGTTTCAGTGTTGAGCAAGTTTGACTATGTTGACTAGGGTTGACCTTTTTGACCAAGTTTGACTAAGTTGACTATGTTTGACCAATCAATAACTATATCAAATAAGCCCTGGATTATATTTAAAATGAGTCTATTGAGATATTTAACATGAAATTTCATATTAAAAAAATGTTAGAATTGAAAGAGTAGGGTACCGTAAACCGAAAAAAGATAATTTTGAATAACTTTTGAAAACATTTTTTATTTAACAAGATAGTGAATTATGCTTTTAGGTACTAGATGTCTCACCCAGTTCTACATGATCAAGCATGTTAACCTTATGGGTTTTGTGAGACAAAACTAGAAGTAAGGATTTTACTTTGAAAAATCATGATTAATTTTGAAAAATTGAATTAACTTTGAAAACCATTTTAATGAATTTTAGCTTTATTTTGAAAAAGTAGTTGAGTCTAAGATCAATTGAAATTTGTGTTAGATTTGAATTTGATAAGAAGTAACTTGAATTTGAATTTCAAAAGTTGGCTTTCAGGTCTTGGCGAGGCACTAGGCCTTCCTTGGCCGTAGCCTTATTGGATCATCAACCCTTTCCTAGACAAAGCCTTTTAGTGAAATTTCATCTTCAAAATTACTTTTTGATAAATTCTGGTCTAACTAGTTTGGGTCTTGGATCGGTAGCTTCGGCTAGTTTCGCCAAAATGGCTTCCCTAACGTACTATCATCTCACCTCCACCCAATACTATGTTGTTCAAATTTCAGTTAAACCGTTTTAGTCCTTATCTAACCAATCCTAATTCTAAGCAAAAAAAATAAAAAGAAACACATAATTAAAACAAACAATTGTCTAGGTAAGGTCACAATTGGAGTAATACTCCGGATTTTCGAAATCAGCAAGATTATGAATTAAATTTTCTAACTTATTGACCTTATGTTTTAGGGTTTCATTTTCTTGTTTCAATTTTCTGAAGTTTGCTTTAATCAAGTTACATGAATCAATCACATTATTCAAGGTAAATAACGGATTTTCAAATATTGTAAATTTACCTTTGTCGATCGTTTGTCTGGCATTCTTGGTAGCTCTTTTGTCTGTGCATTCACGTTGGTAATGCCCGAACTCCTAGCACTTGAAGCATTGGATGCGACTTTTGTCCCTTCGTGCTTTTGGAACTGGTCCCTTCGTTTGAATCTTACGAGTAGGACACTCACTTTGGTAGTGCCCTCTCTCCCTGCATGTGTAACAAATTACATGATTTTTAAAATCTGATTTTACACTTTTACCTTTTGGTTCCTTATTGGGAATCTCCCCCTTGATTCTTGCCACCTTGGATCTAGGCTCATTTTCTGATTCTGTGTCTGAGTCGAACTCGGGTACTAGTTGAAGCTCCTTCTGGTGGTTCTTTAAGATTTTTCCCTGCAGAAGAATTTACACCTTCCTCGACCATTACAGTATATGTTTGATTATTTAATTCAAATTTTGAAAAGAATTCAAAATTAGTTACCATCTTAGTTAATTCGTCATCTGATTCTGGTTCGACTTTGGATTCTGGTTCAAACTCTGACTCGGCTGTTTGTGCTTGGACCGAAAGGGCAAGATAACTTACTTGATCTTCTTCTTCATTTGAGATCTCTTGATGAAGATTAACCAATTTTTCCCAGATTTCTCTAGCACATCTGCATGAACCTACTAGCTCGAGTTGCTCCTTGGTTAGGCCACATTGTAGGATTGCAGTTGCCCTTACGTCGGTCTCAATTTGGTTGAGGGTGTGTTCATCCAGTTTGTCCCACTCGATTGATGACTCATCTTCTACGGGAAACGAGAATCCCGTTTGGATGATCTGCCATAAGTCCATGTGGGCCTTCAGAAGGGACTCCATTTGACATCTCCAAAATGTGAAGTTCTCGCCGGAGAATAGTGGTGGTTGTGCACTGTTCCACTCTTGGTTGGCCATTTAATATAAACCTTGCACACAAACAAAATAACAAAAATGTACCAAGACTTGGTCTTGGATTAGTAGTGCGGGAGATAGAAAAATAGCCAAAAAAAACTGCACGAGTTTCGAGGCAGACTAATAAAAAAAATTTATGTCAAATTTTTTGAAAATGTTACTTTACCAATTTTGATTAATGATAAAAAGTAAGACTTTAATGTTTGAGAAAAATTTGCTCAGATTAAGATAGCACGATTTACGAGAAAAAATAATATTAAAATAATAATAAAAAAGTTTATGACAAATTTTCAAAAGTTGATTATTTTAACAATTCTAACTTATGGTGAAAACATGAGAATTTAAAATTGAAAAAGGCGTAAGGATTTTTTAAATACACCTACAGATATTATTTATTTGAAATAAAAAGGCGATCGAGTGGTGTTGCACCAACCTCGATTAATAAAATAAATTCAAAAATCCGAAAAACTCTCAAATTGGTGGTTGCACCAACTTTGAGCTTCCCCGCTCTGATACCACTTGTTGGATCGATAGAACCGATAGAGGGGGGGGTGAATATCGGTATTCGTTTTTCGGAAAATTAAGAGCAAGTGCACAGCGGAAATAAAAATATCACAGCACAGAGACACAGTCGATTTTACTTGGTTCAGAGCCTGTGTCGACTCCTACTCCAAGGCCCACGGTCGTTGACCGTTTATTTTGGGCAATTCTATATTAGGCGCAAAATGGTTTACAAAAGATTACAGAATTAAGTACAGTAAACTTTTAAATAGCTCTTTTACCGACGTCCGGGGTGGATCAACTTTTTCAGAGCAGCGGGACGTCGTCGGCTCGAGTTGGAAGGATTCCGGGGCGCAGCGTGTGAGCAGAAGAGCGTAGACGAGTCGAGAGAATTGATGTTTTGAAGCCTTGGTCGAGGGCCCTTTATATAGGGCCTGGGGGCGCCCGGGACGTCGGGGGCGCCCCCCACGTGGCCACTGATCCGCAGAGCTCTCGGTCGCGTCTGATCCTCTGGATCCGCTTTGACCGGGGCGCCCGGAGCGCTCGGGGCGCCCGGAGCGCTCGGGCGCCCGGAGCGCTCGGGCGCCCGGAGCGCTCGGGCGCCCGCATTGACCGGTCAAGGCTTTATCTTCTCGGCTTCGCAAGGGCTCGCTTCGGCAGCTGGCAGTGGGGGCGCCCGCGACACGCGGGGCGCCCGCGACAGGCGGGGCGCCCGGAGCATCCGAGGCGCCCCGAATGTAGCTGTCGAGGCGCGTTGAGGTGTGTTTTCACTTCTTGCAGACTTGGGTTGACCTTGGGGCGCCCGGATCATCCGGGGCGCCCTGCTCAGCTTCTGTCTCACTCCTTTGAGGCTCTCTGAGCTGCAGATACTCAGTCCTTCGATCCTGCATCCAGGGTTAGTCCAAATAGCAATTATATTATTATTTTATACAGTCTTAGCTGTCTTGGTTCTGACTTTGGTCTCCAAGATGGAGCCCTAGGTCGAACCGACGCCTACTGTTCCCTCGACGGGGAACGCGTCCTCACCTACTCCTCTCGGGAGAATATACCTGATGCCAACCGTTCCTCTGGTTGGACTTTTGCCTGACGGTCCTTTGCCAGGTCTTGGATGCCGAGCTGCCCTTCGCCCGGTGCCTAGCAATCCTTCGCTAGGTCTTGGTGACTAGCAGCCCTTCGCTAGTTACCTAGCAGTCCTTCGCTAGGACTTGGTGACTAGCAGCCCTTCGCTAGTTGCCTAGTAGCCCTTCGCTAGGACTGGTGACTAGCAGCCCTTCGCTAGTTGCCTAGCAGCCTTCGCTAGTGCCTAGCAGCCCTTCGCTAGGACTTGGTAACTAGCAGCCCTTCGCTAGTTGCCTAGCAGCCCTTCGCTAGGACTTGGTGACTAGCAGCCCTTCGCTAGTTGCCTAGCAGCCCTTCGCTAGGACTTTGTCTGCACACTCAGTGAACAACGTTAGATCACAAATAGTACTTAACTTTGAATCCTTTGTCAATATCAAAACAAGGTTCGATATGGTGCTTCCTGCACCAACACTAGACTCTTGCTCCGCGCGAGTTTTAAGTGGGTCTGCTCCCACGACCCTCGGATTGACTCTCAGTCGGACGCGTGGCGCCCCACGCTCCCTAAGATGTCCCCGACCGAGAAGCCAGACTCTCGCTCCGCGCAAGTTATAAGTGGGCTTGCTCCCACGACCCTCGGACCGGCTCTCAGCCGGACGCGTGGCGCCCCACACTCCCTGAGATGTCCCCGACTGAGAAGCCAGACTCTCGCTCTACGCGAGTTATAAGTGGGCATGCTCCCACGACCCTCGGATCGGCTCTCAGCTGGACGCATGGCGACCCACGCTCCCTGAGATGTCCCCGACCGAGAAGCCAGACTCTCGCTCCGCGCGAGTTATAAGGGGGCCTGCTCCCAAGCCCCTCGGATCGGCTCTCAGCCGGACGCGTGGCGCCCCACGCTCCCTTAGATGTCCCCGACCGAGAAACCAGTCTCTCGCTCCCGCGAGTTATAAGTGGGCCTGTTCCCACGCCCCTCGGATCTGCTCTCAGCCGGACGCGTGGCGACCCATGCTCCCTGAGATGTCCCCGACCGAGAAGCCAAACTCTGGCTCCGCACAAGTTATAAGTGGTCCTACCCCCACGCCCCTTGAATCGACTCTCAGCCGGACGCGTGGCGGCCCACACTCCCTGAGATGTCCCCGGCCGAGAAGCCAGACTCTTGCTCCGCGCGAGTAATAAGTGGGCCTGCTCCCACGACCCTTGGATCGGCTCTCAACTGGACGCGTGGTGGCCCACGCTCCCTGAGATGTCCCCGACCGAGAAGTCAGACTCTCGCTCCACGTGAGTTATAAGTGGGTCTGCTCTTACGACCCTCGGATCGGCTCTCATCCGGACACGTGGCGGCCCACGCTCCCTGAGATGTCCCCGACAGAGGAGCCAGACTCTCGCTCCGCGCTAGTTATAAGTGGGCATGCTCCCACAACCCTCGGCTCGGCTCTTAGCCTGACGCGTGGCGACCCACGCTCCCTGAGTACACACCAACCGAGCATCCAGGCCCTCGTCTCGCCCGCAAGTCATAATCGGGCTCAGCTCCCACGCACCACTCGGCCCGACCCTCAGCGTCGCCTAGCCGAGCGCCTCACTTCCCGCCTACACACAGGCCACGAGCAACTATGTCTTCATAACTGTTGTAACCTAACCCTCCGATTGGGGGCACTCAAAGAAAGATCCTCTGAACCACCCAGGGTCAGCAAGAACTGGTCGGGCCACTCAGGTGCGCCAGGCTCGCTTCAAGAAAGAACAGTCCAGTCAGTTAGACTCGGCGCCTCCTTCGACTAGACTCGAGGGGGACGCTTATGATCCCGGCCTTGCTTACGAATAGCTCGGCCCGCATAGCCAGCCCACCTGGCGCCACGGAGGCCCAACAAGAGGGCTGACGACGATCTCATCAGGGGACTCCCGAAGCCCGAAGCTCCTCAAGGCGCTCACCAACCGACCCCAGGCAGGGTTGGCCAAGCCGACCCTGAGCATCTCCTGACTCAGTCACCCAAACTGTCACCCCCGATCCGAGTCAGGGTCAGGCCATTCGGTCGGACACGTGGCGGCCCACGCTCCCTCAGCACCACACGAATCGGATATCCAGCGGAATCAGCCAGACATAACTGCCAAACCCCCGACTCAGGGCGTATCCTGCGCCTCAACTCTCCCAGGCGAACGCGTGGCAGCCGACGCTCCTTGGCCATTACCCGACCCGGTCCTTGACACTCAGACCTACCAGTCGGCGCTCGGGTTACGCACTATCTAGTCCCTACGCTGGGCCTATGTCATTATATGCATGGTATGACCTTGATGTCGGGGTACTACACACCTTACCTATTCCTGACACACCTCGCGGCCAGTTTGCCCATTCAGTACCATCGTACTACTCGAGCACCCCGCGTCACACCGTGGTACTCCCCAGTGCTCTCATACGAGCTGACAGGTACTGCACCCTTGTCTCGTCGACACGGACAAGGGTTGTCAGCTCCCCCGGCTATATAAGCCCTCCAATCCTCATTCCGCAGGTATGCGCGCGAGCTCTCCCTACTACTGCACTTCAATTCAGCCCCACTATATTTCCTGCAAATACTGACTTGACCGTCGGAGTGTCTTGCCGAGGAAACTCCCCAACGGGTTTTCTAACGGTCATTGTTTTGCAGGCAGTAGCCAAGTCAGAGCCAGGGCGACGCCACCCCACCCGCTCGTGACACCCGGGAGACCATCCGGCCTTGGGACTGCCACCTCGCTTCGCGACAGGATCACCTCGCTCCCACGACCCTCGGATCGGCTCTCAGCCGAACGCGTGGCGAAGCGAGGTGGCAGTCCCAAGGGCCGGATGGTATCCCAGGTGTCACGAGCGGGTGGGGCGACATCGCCCTAGCTCTGACCTGGCTCCTGCCTACAAAATAATGACCGTTAGTAAACTCGCCGGAGAGTTTCCCCGGCAAGACACTCCGACGGTCAAGTTAGTATCCGCAGAAAATATAGTGGGGCTGAATTGAAGTGCAGTAGTAGGGAGAGTTCGCGCGCATACCTGCGAAATAAGGAGTGGAGGGCTTATATAGCCGGGAGAGCTGACAACCCTTGTCTGTGTCGACGAGACAAGGGTGCAGTACCTGTCAGCTCATATGAGAGCACTGGGGAGTACCGCAGTGTGGCGCGGGGTGCTCGAGTAGTACGATGGTACTGAATGGGCGAACTGACCGTGAGGTGTGTCAGGAATAGGTAAGGTATGTAGTACCCCGACATCAAGGTCGTACCCTGGATATAATGACATAGGGGGCGTAGGGACGAGATAGTCCGTAACTTGAGCGCCGACTGGCGGGTCTGCGTGTCAAGGACTGGGTCGGGTAATGGCCAGGGAGCGTGGGTCGCCACGCGTCCGCCTGGGAGAGTTGAGGCGCAAGATACGCCCTGAGTCGGGGGTTTGGCAGGTTATGTCTGGTTGATTCCGCTGGATATCTGATTCATGTGGTGCTGAGGGAGCATGGGCCGCCATGCGTCCGATCGAATGGCCTGGCCCCGACTCGGATCGGGGTGAGAGTTTAGGTGACTGAGTCAGGAGACACTTAGGGTCGGCTCTGCCGACCCTGCCTGGAGGGTTGGCTCGGTCGACCCTTAAGGAGCTCCAGGCTTCGGGAGTCCCCTGATGAGATCGTCGTCGGCCCTCTTGCTGGGCCTCCGTGGCGCCAGGCGGGTTGGCTATACGGGCCGAGCTATTCGTAAGCAAGGTCGGGATCATATGATGTTGTCAAATTAGATGAATTATGCTTGATGGCTTAGTTATAGTAAAAATTGGTTATGTTTATCTCATGTGTTCCTTATAGCTTGTATTCAGATTATGTGAAGGGAGATAAATCACGTGATCAATTTATAATCGACCGTTAAGTGGCTAAAGTGTGGAATGAGTTTTTTTTTTCTGAGAATATGCATCATGCTTGATAGCTTAATATGTGGTAAGTGCATGGCGGGGGTCCTCTTAGAACTGTCCCATGTCATTGAGAGGAAATACAATAGAAACATAAACTAGTAAAAGTTTATAGCGGAGGTCTATAGAGGTGAGGTGATGAAATCCTCCCTCGAGTTTCAAACCCCCCCTCCCCAAACTATAGTCATTATTTCATATACCTACCAATTGAGTTGGTCATGGGGGCACACTTGATGGCTTAGTTGCAAAAAAAAGGTGGATCCGCCATCCTAACGGCCGCTTGATGGCTTAGTGATTCGTCATAAGGTGGACTGAAAAGTTATCAGTAAAGAATGGCTTGGATCATCCAAGGGAATGTAAATTCTTGGCAAGGTAGATTCAAGGATGAGGAACATGAAGCCTTAATTTGTTGGTTTGGTGGTTTGATGGTTGTGACAAGGTAAGATCATAGGTGATTAAGAAAGGATCTAAGGGACTAAAAATTTATACAGACACTGGAGTAGCTCATGTTGGGCTGCACTAGGCTCCAATCCCGTGTATCCCCGTGATTTTTAAATTCATCCAGTGTAGCTCAATAATTTTTAGGTTAATATCCGATACAACCCAATAATTTTCAGCGTTTATTGTTAATATATTATGTTCAATGCAACCTTCCAAATATTGATGACTACCAATTGCCACTATCACTATTAGCATTATTCTCCAGCACAAGTGACCAAAAATGTTTTTCGTAATTTAGTTCAACGCAGTTAAACATCATGAAAGAGGTGTACTCCAAGGCATTATGACATGAGATGAACTCGTAGGTGAAAAAAAAGATTGAAAGACTCGGTGCATCTAAGAGATTGAGAGCTTAATGTGTGGTGAGGTGACCTTGAGAGCACCATAAAACATCAATAAAATTGAAGACCCAAAACAATATGATCTATGAAAGATTACAAGTGAATATACTCTTGGGATTTACACGTTTATGCTCAATTTACTCAGACGAGTAAAGGAAAGGAATTAACTATAAAACAATATCCTTACGGACAGAAAAGAAAAAATAAAAAAAAAATCCATAAGAAAAAGATCATTTAGGAAGAACAGAAGGCGAAACGGACAAAAAAAAACTTAGGAAAAATCCGTCGTCATCTTGTCACTTATAATCATTTCCACGACAATTGCTATTCGGCCAGATCGTGATCGGGAACAAGTAAATTTAATAATTTTATTTTATTAGTTGCTTGGTGTACGACACGAAGAACTACAACTTAGAGACCAAAGAAACTAATCGAAGTTGTTTCTTCTTCGCTCGTTGGAATTATAATTAAGCGATTTGCTGGATGAACTAAATCTTCTGAAATGCAATTAAGAATTAGAAATCATGCAAGTTGAGCATAATTATAATTATTTCTTTACCTAATTCCAGTTTACCAAACACTTTAATCTATTCCCTTGGCTACGTAAAGATAAAGTGTAAAGATTTCAGGAAACTCTTTTATGTCTGTGTTAGAATTGAATTGGAAAATTATCATTGGATTTTTTACTAATTAATTAGGTGAAAATAAAATAAAAGGGCAATGTACTTCCAAGATCTCCTTAATTAACTGGAGCTCTCTTGCCCCTTTTAGCTTGACCGATAACTTCCTCTCAAAGTTCAGTCGTTAATCTGTCACTGTTCTTTAGTCCCACCTCGAGAGATTCGCAGCCTCGCTAGGAGAGAAGTACTATAAAATGGCTGGGCCGACGCATTCGCAAAACATACCTTTCTCGGCCTTTTGGCTAAGATCAAATGTAGTATCTGTTCTTATCAGTTTAATATCTGATATATGAGTCATTGACTCATTATGATATTAAATTAATTTTTTAAATGGGGAGGGTCCATCACAGGGGCTTGCCACTGGGTCCCTTGCGCGTCGCCCTTGCGTTGCACTGCTGCAAGGGCCTGGCGCACCCATCCGAATCATGTGTGAAATTTTTAATAGGATTTGCCTAATTAAATAACAAGCCAATTATGTTAAAATTATATTTTGATAATAATCATATTGTTAAACACTAAGATTAGTGTCCAGAAGAACTTATTTTGTTCTCTAGTTATAACGGATTTTGATATTTCGAGGAATTAAATTAATTAGAACCATTTAATTATTACACTACTCCATCCCAGCAACTTTAATAATATTATGTTCATCAATACTGTTTTTTAGTTAGATATCCGGTCTTTATTGAGTTTTATAGAAGTTTTCTAATCTAAAATCGAAAGTATATGTAGCGTATAACAGTGTATTGCAGTTAGTCCAGCCACTGCATCAAATATTATTTTTAGTGTTAGGAAATTGTAAAGTACACGATACGTTTTAGGTATCGATTCACATCCATCATCGTATTTAGACATTACTGCACCTCCCAAGTTCATAGCATTTGTGTATAGTCTTTGTAACTAATTAAAGCAGTACTAATCACGATCCAACAACGCCACACTGCCTGTTGTACGTTTCAACTTCCTTTCATAGTACTCTCATGGGAAGTCGAAGCCCTCACGGGCTGGATCGGATGGTAAAACGCCTGGCCGATTTGGTCGAAGTCACAGGTTCGAGGGTCGCCAGTTGCACACGGGGATAAAACCCTGGTCTGCTGGCATTAATTCCACTACACCAATGATAACCATGATTTATCTCCCTCTGAAAACCTGTGGGGCCGGGATCAGAGGGTCGTTAAGATGACGGTTCCACTTTTTTGGTTGCTCATGGGAAGTCGAATCCCCACTGCCTCCTTGAAAGAGAGATGTCCTAAATGATAGAGTCATATTCGTTCGACTGTCATTATAGGCTTACCACTTATGTTTCTGTTAGATCTTTCTTCACATGATGTGAGATTTTGACAGTTATATGTGTTCTTATTGAATCCCTTTTTACATGATATGGAATTATGGTAAAGGATCATTAATATGATAGTTTTATTTTCTTTTATTGTCGTGGGGATAGTTAATGTGACGATTGTAAAGGATCACTAATATGATATTTTTATTGACACTAAAAAAACCAATTCTGAATATAAAAAATGAAAAAGCCACCAAGTTGTGTAAGTCGCCGTTTCCGACCGTTGCAACTTCGCAAATGTAGATTTTTTTTTTTATAAATGCCCCGCAAATGGGGCAACTAGCCGTTAAGTCAGTCGCCCCTTCTCGTCCGCCGGATTCCTCTCGCCCTCGAAGCCGCCGATCGCTTCTTCAACCACAATCGTCCTTCGGCAACCAGCGAGATGGGATCGAGAACAGCCTCCAAGGACATCATCACTCTCCGGGGCTCCGCCGCCATCGTCTGCGAGTTCTTCGGTAACCCATCCCTCCCTCTCTCTCCATCCTTCCTTCCCACTCTCGATCTCATCCTTGATCTCACTTTTTTTTTCTTTCTGTTTTGATCTGACCCGCAGGGTATGCCGCTAATAGGTGAGGATCCTTTTTTTCCCAAGTTCCGTTCTTTTTTTGCTCTTGCGTTGTTCGATTGGTTTCTTGACTCGGATTGGAACCCTAAATGGCCGAATCCGCAGCATCCTCTACAACCGAGGAATTTATCCGGAAGAGAGCTTCGTCAAGGTGAAGAAGTACGGGCTGCCGATGCTGCTCACGCAAGATGAGGGCGTCAAATCCTTCCTCGCGGGCTTAACATCTCAATTGACAGGTACACACATCTCTTAAGTTCTTTTCTTGTTCGATCTTCTTTCTTACCTCTTCCATCTAAACGCTTCGCAAGAATGGATGGAGGCTGGAAAGCTCCAACGGGTGGTACTCGTGATCATGAGCAGGACCACCATGGAGGTACTGGAAAGATGGAATTTCAGCATCCAGACCGATGCTGAGGTTGTGGAGAAGGGGTAAAGCATAATAATCATAACCAATCTACAATGGTTCTTCTTTTTGTTTGATCAAAAAAAAAACAAAAAGGAATTGTTTTGATGTCAGGCTGATCAAGGAGAAGAGCGATAAAGAGATAATGAGGGAGATCCAAGCAATCATGCGTCAGATTGCATCGTCGATCACCTACCTGCCGTGCCTCGACGAACCTTGTGGGTGCTCGATTTGGTTTTAGTTTCCTGGCAGTGTTAGTTGTTTTACTGGTTTTGTTTGTGTTAATCCTGAAGGTGTGTTCGATGTGTTGGCCTACACTGATATGGATGTGGCCATTCCATTCTCTTGGATTGAGAGCGATGCAAAGTTGATCGAGAACCCGCAGATGGTGAAGCTGCACTCCTTTGATACCAAGGTAGGATTGTGTTTTTTATCTAGTTCTGTTTTTCTGATTTGCTCTATTTTTTTTTGTTTTTCTTATCGCCTTACATGATTCAATGCAGATTCATAAAGTCGACACGCTAGTTTCTTATAAGAATGATGAGCAGGATTAGCGGTGTTATATGAACATGATTGAGTCAATGGTTCTGCTTGGAGATCCATCGATCGATCTATCGATCGATTGTTATTGTTGTTGTAGTGGCACAGCATTGTGTTGCTCCATGGTGCTTGTTTGCTGTGAGATTGGATGAGATCTATTTGTGCTGAAATATGAGAGAATATTTTCTTTTATCAGGAGCTAATGAAAATCGTTTTGAGTTTCTCCCTAGCTACTGAATTGCACAAAAGAGAGGAGGGCACGATGGAAATTAAAAGAGATACGATCATCCCAATTAAGCCGAATAATATAAAATTATTAATATTCATTTGAGTTTAAGTATGAAAAATATGATATTGGAATTCATGCTCGAAAAATATAAATGATTTTGACTTGATTACGATCCAAAATGAAATTTCCAAAATGAAATTTAGGCTTGAATCTTGAGCAAGTTTAAATTGAAGCTGTGTATAAAACAAACAAAATTCAATTTGAAATCAAATAAAATATTATAATTTAACATTTGGCTCTAAAATTCGAGTTTAATTCAAAATTCAATAACTTCAAAAACAAACCAAATAATATGAGCATTTCATTCAGATAATAAAAATGATCAGTTCTTTCAGATAATTTTTTAAATCTTGCCTATGCTACCAGGAGGAACCATTCCATTCATTCTTACTCTTCATCAACAGTTTGAATCACAACCAACAATGCAAACAGCATTTAAAAGAAAAATGAGAAGAATCCAACTCAAGAAAACAACATAATAGGTATTTAACCCATTTCGTGCAAGGACTTGGAAGCAGAAAGACTTGCAATTAGATCCACCGTAGCCAAATGGTAGCATGATACTAATCAGTATTAATCTTCTTGATATCTACAGGCTTCATGAGAAACTATACGGCCGAAACTTAAGTGCTACTGCTACACAAGTTCTAAAACAAGATGCTTATAACTTGCTTAAACTACTATACACAAACACTCCATGAATCCCACACTCTAAGAACATTACAGCTAACTAATCGCCAAGCAATCTAACTCCCTGGTACACAGCACCCGGGTGTAATTCATCAAGAGAGTCTACATTTTTAAAGCTGCTTAACTCTCTAAGGCCGGTCCAGCCACGATGAGAAAGGAAATCATGGAAACCGTCCTCTGTGTACAGTGTCTTTTCTTCAGTACGAACTGGTATACGATCAGTGTCATCGTAAATACAAACTTTTATAGTTACACCTGAGAAAATTAGAGTTTCATGAGCAGCAATGAACTTTATTATCAGTCAAAACAAGCACATCAAATTTAGACAAGTTCATTTGAATTGAGAAGAATGCTGATGGTGAAGAATGGATTACCAAGAATAGGAAAAAGGACACATCAAATGTAAATTATATTATTAAGCATACAACAACAACCAAACTTTATCACATTAGATGGGATCGACTATATGGATCATTCTACGCCATAGACAACTCTCTTAACCCCTCCATCCTGTTTCAAAAATAATCATAAATACTTAAACCTCTTAGTTACAGATAACTCGTCTTAACAATTACATTATTATGTCTAATATTGTTAAACTTAAATCCTATATATTCTATTTTTTACTCTAGTAAACCTAAAGCTTTTCAAGTTTAGCATTTACTCATTTATATGTCTCATCTACAAAAACAATAATATTTACAAACAACATGCATCATGGTAACGTGTCTTAGATGTATCTAGTGAGTTCATCTATAATTAGTGTAAAAAAAGATAGACTTAGAGTTTATCTTTAATGTAACCCTATCTTCATAGAAAATGTTTCGGTTAATCTGTTTGGAATATTCAACCTTGTCATTACATCCTCATACATATCCTTAATTATTTTAATATACGTTATGCAAACACCTTTTTTTCTAGAATTTTCCGCATAATTTCCCTCGAAAGTATAATATAAGCATTTTTCAAGTCGACGAATACCATGTGTAAATCTTGCTTTTATTTTTGATATTTTTTAATTAGTTGCCTAAGAAGACGTATAACCTCTATTGTGACCTTCCGGACATGAATCCAAATTAATTTTCAATCACCGTGGTCACCTAGCTTAGTCTTTTTCTGATGCTCTTTTCTCAAAATTGTATGGTATGACCTATTAGCTTAATACCCCTATAATTCGTACAAATTTGTATGTTTCTTTTGTTTTTATGTAGGGCGATTAGTGTAATTCCCTCACTGATCATACATTTTTTTGGTTTTCAATATCCGGTTGAATAACTTTGTAAATCATTCAATACTTTGCTTCCCTAAGCACTTCCATAGCTCTATCAGAATAGCATCTCCAACTATTTTCCATTTTACATCCCATGATAGTACACATCCTTTTGACTCACCGAATACACTCTTGGCTACCATTTCAACATTAATGTCATCTTATCCTATATCGTATTTGAGTCGTCATATCTTTCTCTAATACTTGTACTCCTACTCTCTCCTTAAATATACTTTGTTTCTTGTCCTTTAATTTCCACCACTTGATGCTAAGAGTCATACATATTTTTCTTCTATTGATACTATATTTGAGGTGCATATCTAACATTAATAACCTATATTGAGTACTTAAGTTTTCTCAAGGGATGACCTTGCAATCTCTACAATTGTTTTATCCTTCTTCCTAACCATAATAAGAAAACAATTTACAACTTATTGTTCCCACTTTTAAAAGTAACCAAGTATTCTTCTCTTTTCTTGAAAAATGTATTACTATTATAAGTTCATATGCTATCACAAAATTCAATATAACTTTTTCTTTCATTTCTTATTTCAAAATCATAACCTCATGCACCCTATCATATTTCTCATTTCTTACTCCTACATGCCCATTTAAACCTCCTATTAAAATCATTTCGCTCAAAAATTTTTATACTACCATATCTAGGTCTTCCTAAAACTTATATTTGGTATCTTCATCTAATATTACTTAAGGTACATATATGTTAATTACATTATTAGATTTTTCGTCACCACTATTTTGAGAGTTATAATCCTATCCTTTTTAACTACTCTTACCATTTCATCCTTTAACAAACTATCTATAACAATATCTACTCTATTTCTTGTTTTATTCCTTTCCGTATACCATAACTTAAAATCTGAGTTCTTTAACATTTTTGTCTTCTCTCCAACTTATTTTATATCTTATAAATATTAAATATCAATTCTTCTCCTAATCATCATATCTAATACTTCCATTGTTTTACCGGTGAACCTTTTTACGTTTCATGTTTTAAATCTAAGACAATTGATATTCTTTATTTTTATCCAACCTATGGTATAAAAACTCTTGCATATTTAAAACTAGACTCAATTTCTCATGAAAATGTAATGGTCCTTGCCGACACATTATAGTCGGATCCTACAATACATTTTTACCGAGAAATAATAACCTAGCATTAGCATAATAATTTAATAGATCCATTCATAGACCATTCGCATGTGTTTAACATTGGCTGACAACCTAACACAACCTCGACCTTTTCATCAGGGCTTGGGACTGGCATTTCTCTGTGAAACACATAAATAAGATTAGCAGTCCAAAATTTAAGAACAAACGATAAATGAAAGCATTATTATCACAATGGGTGCAGTTTTAGATATATAGTCATAAAAGCATTATTATCATTACCTTCATAAAGATGCAGAGTATACGAACCAAGAGGCATTTCTCTGTCAAAGCTGCGAACCACATTGTCTTCGTCTTCTAACCAAAAAGCCCTTTTTGTTCTTAAACCAAATGCAGACTTGATGGCTTCCTTAATCGCCTCTGCACTGCCATCAATACCAATTTTTCTCAAGAAATCACCCCATTTGACTAAAATGACTCTTCCAACATAAGAGGCACTATTATCTGCATGGTATAAAATTGACAAACTAATCATGTCATCAGAAGGAGAGTAGCAGTATTTCAAAAACAATACCCCTTTATATGATAATACTATATGTTTAGGTTAGCAACACAAATAAAATATTTTGAGATGAATACTACACGTGATATTCCATTTCCAAGATGGAATCAATGAATATACAAGAAGATACTTCTAATATCGATAAAAAGTCCATTACCATTCACAGATGCATCTCTCCAGTTCCATTGGGGAACACTATTGGCAGCAACAGCATCAGCTGATGTTATAGCAAGTGGATGTCTGTCATGCTCTAATGTTCTGTCAAGGTTGAGTGGTGACCTACCACCTGTTAGATGATAACTCATAATCTTATATATTTTATTGCTACAAACTCGAATTAGAAAATCTAATCTGGCACAAGCGGTAAAATTGAATTTTTACCAATAACTTATCACAATCAAATATAATAAGAAAATTTTAAAGGACTATTTTACAAGGACGTGCTCTAACAAGATAGATGGCCGATAGCACATTTTCTCTTTACATGAATCATAAATTATTAAGCAACAAAGTAGCTTGGAAAAATATCTAGTTTGGGTGTAAAATTCAGTAGCTAAAAACCCAGAACCATTAAAGATAGAAAAGGCTAATCAAATCAACGTAACCAGTCCCAAGTATACGCCCCTCCCTACACATGCAAGGCAAAGATTGCTGACTCGAGAAATTCTAAATCTTGCATTTAAAAAAAAGCCTTGTACACAAAGCTAAAGTTTTTTTATTTCTGATAAAAGCACATAATAGAGTCACAAATCCAGTTTATCAAATGACCTGGCAAATGTAGTCACAAAAACATAATCTAACCATTTATCAATTTGTTTTCAGTCAACGCATGGTCTTAACTAAGTGATTGCTCTAATTGTGAGCTGCCACTATGATACCAGCACACCCCAATGAAGTATTGGCTCAGGATAAAAGTTCAATGGTGAAGGGGACATGCTATAAAGGAAAGGGATTGAGGTCCATGTTTTATCTTGATTGCCTGTGTCAATGTACTATATGTTCGGCAAGGTAGAAGGGGGATAGTTTCAAGAATATGAACATAAGTTATGTTATCTCATTCATGACTATGATGAAATGTAATACTTCTGTTGAATGAAATGACTTTTAAGGGTGTCCAACCAAATGAGGAAGCTTCTGAATTATTAATATTGGTGTCAACAACAACAAAGCACCTGTTGAGGCAAGGACAAATAATCCTTGGAGTCATCTCCAGTGCCATTAATAGTCAAGCATTCTGTTCCAACATTATCCTGCCTGTTCCAATTCTAATTCTAGTGCCGTCGGTCTACCTTCCAATGGTGAGCCATTATATATTAAAGTACAGATGGAGAAATCAATTCTAGTAGTATATATCCAGGTAAAATTATTTAATTTAGATCTTGAAACATTGTCAAATTGATCTCACAAAAATGCTACAAGAACTGATGCCCTCATCTGATATACCATTCATTTTGGTATTAACAAGGTGAACAAGATGACGCATGTAACAATTTGTAACCTATTGCTCCAAATGTTAATAGAAATATTTTTGTAAAATTGGTAGACATATATTTTAAAATAAATAAGTGTTAAAAGTGCGCCAGCACACTACCGAACAATGATCTAAATTAGCAAACGCCACACTCTCATTAGGGTTGACGTATACAATTATTATACTAATTAAATATTTAAATTATTAATATACATTTTCAAAGGACTCTATTTATGCTAAACTACTTGCATTATAAAAATATATTATAATTATATCACTATAAATAGAATTATTAGATTACCTTTTCACAAATTTAAATAATATTTGTATTGCTATATATAAAATTAGATTATCTATGCACACATTAGAAAATGTGTTATATCTATATTGATAATGTATGAAATTATTAGATTAGTTGAACACAAAATAAAAAATATATATTATATCCATATTGATATTTTTTGGGGTAGTAATTAATATTGATATATATATATATAATAACCATGTTAAAAAAATCGCTTAAATAAATACAGAATCATTTAACTTATTAACATTTAACCCCGATTAATCCTAGGGGTGGCCGGCCTGACCCCACGAAAAGTTTCCACTGATCATCATAGTAAATCGGGAAACGCTTGCAGCGAGCAACTCATCAGTCCAGCGTTCTTAAGTCAATCGTCCATTAAGAGAAATTCGAAGCTGGGAATGGATCTTTAGATGTCTAAGAAACTGAGAAGACGCCCTACCGCAATATTATATAATATGTGATCATAGAACAATGAGTTTAATAACTGCTCTTGTAATTAAAGAGGTGCAAAGACTCATCTCGTATACAAAGCTAAACATAGGTCAAGTTATCCAAAAGCCAAGAAGTGTTACAGGATAGTAGCATTAAGCATACTGCAATATCAGAATGCATTAAAGGAATGATTTACTTTACAAGTATGGACACCTAAATAGTGGTGTCTATTCTGATTTAATTATACTAGGTCTATTATTAATAAAGGATCCACTTCGAGATTTTATACATATATCAAAGACAACCGAGTAACTTAATAATTAAAAAGGCAAGAAGCAATTTGTTGTATGATTAACCTTGGAACAGAATATAGTGCAATAAGACAATGTAGATTCATTCTCTTTGAAGATCTCAATTTTGGTAGTATTGAACCAATGAATATGCATTGTGACAATTAAGCACACATTTATATTATAAACAATCTAATGTTGCATGAATGAATTAACAGGTAGACTGCCACTTCATCTATGATATGTAGTTATGTCTTAAAAAAGAAGCATGTCATACCTTCTTTTGGAGAACAAATTATTGGCATTTTTATCATGCCTCCTACTGCACGATATATGTTTAAAAATAACAAGCTAGCCACGATAGATACTTATATTCTAGAGTGAAAGGGAGTGATCGATATAATGGGAAAGATAGTCTAAAGCATACCTAGCCTTACACCTATATCTTAGACATAATTACTAATGTTAAAGGCTATAAATACATGAAGTATAACCTATATTTTGATATAACAGTAAGATACTTCAGTTTTAACTTAGATGATGTACTATTTACAAAGTTATGAAGGATTATTCTGCTTTAACTAAAGATCTCTACTAGATGATAATAACATGAACCATTTACGGATGGAAATTGTTTTCCTCATGGGAGAGTTAGATTCTTGAACATGTGGAACAAACATTGGAATGTTATGATCCCTCCCTAACCTAACTGGGATTGTATTAGGCCAAACTTACAACTAGATACAAAACTATGTATATATGCTATCACAATAAGAAACTCTGCCCGTGACTACTCAGTCATGGCCAGTCCCAAGCTTGGGTAAAGGAGGAGAGTTGCGTTATATTGCCAGCCAACATAAAACTATAGTAAATGCTCGATGAATGGATCCATTAAACTATTGTGCTAATGCTAGGTTGCTCCCCGGAAGGAACGCGTTGCAGGTCCGACTATAACGTCTCAGCAAGGACCGCCACATCTCCAGAACTCGGGTGTAGTGTTAAATATGCAAGAGTTCGCATTGTAGGGTCACGTATCAGTAAGGGCCGCTACATCTCCATGAGAACTTGGGTGTAGTGTTAAATAGACAAGAATTCTCACACCATAGAAGGGATAAGAACAAACATTATAGAAAGACTAATAATCTAAGATTTGGGACATGAAACATAGGAATCCTCACTGGTAAAATAATAGAGGTAATAGATACGATGATTAAGAGAAGAATTAGTACTTTGCGTGTACAAGAGACAAAATGGGTAGGTGAAAAGGCAAAAATGATTGAGAACTCAAGTTTTAAGTTATGGTACACA
Source organism: Boesenbergia rotunda (assembly GCA_024364735.1). Classification (NCBI taxonomy): domain Eukaryota; kingdom Viridiplantae; phylum Streptophyta; class Magnoliopsida; order Zingiberales; family Zingiberaceae; genus Boesenbergia; species Boesenbergia rotunda. The sequence goes on along the minus strand of JAGFNQ010003709.1, from coordinate 394,258 downwards.
GGAAAAAATAAAACAAGAAATGGAGTGAGTATTTTAGTTGATTGTTCTTCAAAAGATGAAGTTGTTACAGTTAGAAAGGGGGTAGAATTATAACTCTCAAGATAGTAGTAGTGAAAAAAGTTATAAACGTAATTAGCATATATGCACCTCAAGTAGGATTAGATGAAGAAACTAAATCAAGATTTTGAAACGACTTAGATAAGGTATTATAAAATATTCCGCCATATAATTTTAATAGGAGATGATCTAAATGAACACGTCAGAGTGAAAAATGAGGAATATGAGAGGGTAAGTATTCAAGCACCCTTATATAAGAACAAAGGAGAGTATAAAATTGTGCAAATTATAGGAATATTAAACTAATGAGTCATACCATGAAACTTTGGGAAAGAGATATAAAAAAGATTAGTGACTGAAAATCAATTTGGATTAATGCCTGGAAAGTCAATAATAGAAGTTATACATCTTTGCAAATAACTAATTGAAAAGTGTCCGAAGCAAAAGCAAGTTTTACGCATGATATTTATTGACTTAGAAAAAACTTATGATAAAATCTCAAGACAAATTATATGGAGAATTCTAGAAAAGAAATGTGTTAGCGTAGATATATTGAACTAATTAAGGATATGTACGAAGATGTATAAACCAGAGTAAAGACTTTGGGCGGATTAATGAAGCATTTCCAATAAGGATAGGATTACATCAAAAATCAACTCTAAGTCCATATTTTTTTACACTAATTGTGGATGAACTCACTAGACATATTCAAGATATAGTACCATGGTGTATGTTGTTTGCAGATGATATTGTCTTGATAGACGAGACACGTGAAGGGTAAATACTAAACTAAAATCTCAGCGGAAAACACTAAAAGTGAAAGGTTTTAAGCTTAGTAGAGTAAAGACAAAATATATGAAATTTAAATTTAACAATATTAGACGTAATGAGAAAGTTGTTAAGATAGGAGATGACGACTTGTCTAGAACCGAGAGCTTTAAGTATTTAGGATCATTTTTGCAAAATGATGGAGAGATTGAGAGAGATGTCTTACTTAGAATACAAGTAAGATGGTTGAAATAGAAGTTAGCATCAAATGTTTTATATGATCGTAAAGTACCTCTAAAATTTAAACGAAAGTTCTACAAAATAGCAATTAGACCTGCTATGTTATATAGTATTGAATATTTGGGCTATGACTCGGGCACATGAGCAAAAGATGAAAGTTACAGAGATAAGGATGTTAAGGTGGATGTGTGGGCATACGAGGATGACAGAATAAGGAATGAGAGCATTAAAGAGAAAGTCGGAATTGAAAATCTTTGAGAGACACATTTAAGATGGTATGGATATGTGCTTAGACGGATAATAAATGCCCCAGTTAAGCGATATGAAACTATGACAAATACACACATCAAACGAGAGAGAGAAAAGTCAAAAAAGACTTAGTTAGTAACAATAAAACAAAATAAAATTTATTAAATATAGATAATGATATAATAGGGGTCAGAGCCCAATAGTGTAAAAGGATCCATATAGCCGACCCCACTTAGTGGGATAAAACTTGGTTGTTGTTGTTGTTGTTGCTGCTATCACAGTAAGAGATTCTCTTACCACTCGCGAGCGAAGCCAACGTTGGCCCAATGTGGCAGTTGCCCACAATGAGCAACAAAATGAAAATACATTATTATATATATTTTTACACAAATAAATATTTATAATATTCTTTTTATTAAGAAGCAATGGTATATTTACTTCATGATATTTTATTCATTGTAATCCTCATTAATATCAATAAAGAGGATAGGTGTGTCCCTGTGGATTAGCACAGTTAGTATATGTATGAGGTGTTTGCTCCAATAAGTCTTAGGGTTATTTTCCAACGATTGCAAAATGTCTCACTTTCCCATGTAAAGTGTTACTACAAAAAATGTCCCCCGTAATTTACCTACCTGTATCTTGGGACAGACGATACTAGATCGCTTGGGGTGAGCGATATCACCTTTTGCTCCAATAAAGAGGTCAGGTGAGGCACGAGGTGGAGAAGGACCACCAACCGCACCGCCTTGGACGAGGTCAACTCGAAGGCATCTCCCCTGTTCAGTTCGTTGGGCTGCATGTCGTCGGGCAGTGTCCACTCGAAGAAGTGGGCCATCTGCGTCACCACCAGCTCCACCCCGTAAAGCTTCAATTGCATCCTCAGGCAAGGCCGTCGAACTCGAAGAAGTTCCCCTTAAAGTTCGCCACTGCTGCCTCGCTACTCAGAACAAATCCTCGGGGTGGAACGCCCCACCTCCTTTCACGTTGACACTTGCTGCCCGATCGCCCATGCGTTGACTATCACTCGAGATCACGCTGGAATAAGTATCCCGCCACTTGGTTGTCCTCCACCATCTCGTGGAGCGTCAACAAGGTAGACAAGTGCAAACAGAGCGTCGCCTTAACTGTGCACTTGAGATAGGGGAGCTTCTCGAGGTCGCTCTCCTGAACCAACCATCAGCTCCGCCATCACTCATTTGATCGCCGTCTCCGCCTAACGAGGCAACCGTTGTCTTGTGCAGCCACGTCGCTACCTTGTCGGATAGCGTGAGCGGCCACTCCTACACTGAACTAATATCCTAGCTCCACCCCTATGACCACTTATCTTTTTTCTTTAAAAAAGCCACCTAGGATTGTTATGAATTCGTGAGTCAGAACCATCAGCTCCGCCATCACTCATTTGATCGCCAACACCACCGTCTCCGCCTAATGAGGCAACCGTTGTCTTGTGCAGCCACGTCGCTACCTTGTAAAAACACCTAGGATTGTTATGAATTTGTGAGTCAGTATGCTTGAAAACTACAATATAAGGGTTTGATCAAGCGAAAATATAAGTTAGAGATTTAATATAAATTAAGTTTGACAAAAGAAAAATGACATGGAGCTAAATTTTTCATGAAGCAATAACCATATAAAGGAAAAATGGATAAAAGCATAGTTTAGAATGACATGTTAATACCTTCCACAGATCCAAATGGAGTATTTACATCTTCAAGACCTACAAGAACATGTATGAATTAATGACAAATGACGAGAACTGAGAAGATAAAGCAAGCAACAAGGTCGTAAAGGCAAATCCATCAAAGTAATCTGTTCATGATTCCTGACCATTAAATAATCATGCATCCTCAAGAATCATGCAAAACTCAATCAGGTAATCCCAAACATAAATTATGCAACACATTCAATAAATAAATACATAAAAAAGAAAGAGCTTTTATTATGAGCAGACAACAAAAATTACTAAACCCAATTTGTACAGGATAGTTAAAGAATAAACAACTAAAGGTCCGACTGTAATGCAACTAAAAAAAAATCATTGTCATCCAACACAAGCATATAAAGAAGAAAGATCCTTCATCATGAGCAGAACATAAAATTCAAATGATTACAAAGCATTGTTGTGTAGCAGCATAACAAAATAGTAAGTGGACAAGGTGCTTACAACCAAATAATTATGAGTTGCATGAATAAAATTACTAGCCATCATTTTTTAGGATAAGAAATAGGTGCTGAGAAGGAAATCTCACCTTAGTGGTCACTCTAGCATTAAGTGGATTCCTCGCGGCTAGAATCACATTGGCGGATTAAATTAGGATTTTGAAATAGCAAAAAATACATCATTAAACAATATAAAGTAATGTAAAGAATAAAATACCTCATCGTATTTACTTTATCACTTGTGTTTAACCTTGATTGTTTAGAATGTCACTATATACTCCTTATATTGCTAATCTTGTAGCAAAAGAGGGTGCACAACAGTAAAATATTAGGTTTCTCCTTGTGACTTGAGTAACCATGGTTTGATTCCGAGAATTTAGTACCATTATGGTTTAACATCTCGAGCTATATCGGACTTTAGGTTTATGACGAGAGCAATACAATTTCAGTACTGTATCGTATCGTGTTGTGCCGATAGGATTTCGTTATTTTTTAAATATAGATATAGGGGTGTAATTGAACCGAGCTGACTGAACAGTAAGAGGTTTGAGCTCGGATCAATTGGTTTTTCCCTAAGCTCGAGCTCGGCTCAAGTTCGATTAGAGCTTTAATTCTTAAGCTCAAGCTCAGGTTGTAATGAAATTAAATAGTTCTCCCAAGCTCGGTTCAAAAATAGCTCATTTAAAAGTTAAACGAGCTTAGTTTGAGCTCGGCTCATTAACATATCATTTTTAGATCGTTAAACAAGCTCGAGTTCTAGCTCGTTAGACACATAATCGAGCTCAAGTTATGGTGTTATTTTGCTTTTAAGTTTAAATTATTAAGATATTATTATATTTATAATTCATGTGTTATATATATACAGTAGCTCTTTTTTTTTTTTTTAATCTCAATACCAGTGAGCCTCACCCGTAAGGGATTTCACAGAGACGGACTGTTGCCTCGGCTGTTTCAGGGATGGGCAGCTTGCCCTTTCTTACCCTTTTCTTAGCCTGCATAGGTCTTATTCAGTCAGAGTGCTCTGAAATCTTTACGGTTACCTTTCACAGATTAGTTACTAGGAAAAGGACTGAGGTATGGAGATAATGTTAGGTTCACAAAAACAAAGAAGTTGCTAACATAAGCTTTGTCATTAAAAAGAGCTTATACTACATACCATCATACAAACTGAGAGATTAACAACATAGGCACATAGTACTGACATATTTTACAAGACATATTTACATGACGGACCTATGGATTTATAATGGAGGAGGAAATTAGTTGTAAGGCAGTAGAAAAGCACTTACAACTTCGAAGAGCGAGAACTTGAGCTGGAACTTGAGAGAGGCGTGCTAATGCTGAGGGTCCGTGCCTGCTGGAAGAGAAGGAGAGGGTTTATATAGAGAGAAAAGGGTTGCGTGGAAGAGACATCTGGAGTAATCAAGACCTGGGTAGGTGAGTGAGGAAGAGGCATGTGGAGAGAAGAGATAAGAGAGAATCTGAGGATGTGGAAAGTGGATGGTCAGGCTTGCAGAAAGCTGTTGAGGGGAAAAGGACTGAGGAGGGGATAAGGACTGATAAGGACAAGTCTTGCTGTAAAGTAAGATGCTAAAGAGAAAGTGGCCAAAAATGGTGGGTCCTTTAGGATTCCATCATATTATCGATGTTCTGTTCGCCAATAGAATCCAGAGAAGGTGTGCTGTTTCCTTGGGCTTCTTGAAATTGAGCTGGTTAGGCTAGTTTGAGTTGACTGGCCTTGTTGGGCTGGTTGATTGTATAGTTGATTTCGAGCTAAAGCAGATCGATATGCTCGGGCGGAAAGGACAGAAGTAGCTCTTGCTTTACGGGCCCATCTTTCTGTTTTCTTCTGATAATGCTGAAATAGTGTGGTGAAAGCAAAAGGGAAAAACCTGGATCCCATGCCCTTGGGCCAATAGATCTTTTCTGTATATGTTTCGCCTGCTAAGAGATATTCATTGGGATCTTCTAATCTATCCAAAGTCCAGTTAGACCCTTGAACAGAAGCTCTCCAATGTTTAAGTTGGTCCATTAATGAGGGAAAAGCATCCCAATCAGTATCAGAATCAGAAGGGTAGTCTTCAAACTCTGGTTGTCGATGAGGAAGATCATCGGCATCTATTCTAACTAGATGTCTGGCAGACTCAATTTTTAAATTTACCCATTCTGAAGGAGAGCTATCAATTGTACAGATCACATATGTTTCTTCTTCTTCAAGAACTAAGGAAGTAATTTGTCCCAGTTTCTTTGGGAAGTTTCTGATAGAATTAGGATCATGAACCTATAACTTGGATAGTAATCCATAGTCCATCAATAGGAATGGGGTTATTAGCCTTCCTTTGATTGTTGGAGGTTCATAAGTATCAATGTTGATGTTGACTCGTCGAAAACAATATACGAGTTGACATTGGCATCCATATTTCTCTGAGGTTTCACAAACTTTGTTTCTGTTTTGACACTTGAGTTTGGGGCTGAATGCAACTTCATACTGAATTGTCATTCCTTTTGGTACGTTTTGGTGTAGAAGTTTTAGGGCATCACATAATTCGGCAAAAACTTCGAAAGTAGATCCTTCAGCCAGTCTTCGTATGTAGATAGAAATATCTTCTGGGATAGTATTTGGAAGTCCTAATAGTGTTGCCTCCGAGTTTCTTTGTGTTGTAGTTGCTTCTGATCGTGCTCTTAATTGTCCCAAAATTAGATATTTTGGCCTGTGGATTACAGGTTCTTTATTCTTTTGTGGCATGGTTGTAAGTGCCTGAGCATAGGTTTTGTCTGAGTCTTCTGTTTCTGTTTCTGTTTCTATATGTGATTTTCCATCAGTTTTAAGAAGCGAACTGACAAAGAAATTTGACCCAATAATTGTCCTTGCTATGTTGAAGGCTTCTTCCAGGGAATAAAAGCCTTTAAATGAAGGATGCTCACATTCTTGTATAGCAATAGTGACTTCTTCCCAATCTTGGTAAACTCCTGCTTCCCAATAGTGGTCTTCTCTGGGACACAAGCAGGAGTTTACCAAGATTGGGAAGAAGTTTACCAAGCAGGAGTTTACCAAGATTGGGAAGAAGTCACTATTGTTATACAAGAATGTGAACATCCTTCATTTAAAGGCTTTTATTCCCTGGAAGAAACCTTTAACATAGCAAGGACAATTATTGGGTCAAATTTCTTTGTCAGTTCGCTTCTTAAAACTGATGGAAAATCACATATGGAAACAAAAACAGAAACAGAAGACTCAGATAAAACCTATGCTCAGGCACTTACAACCATGCCACAAAAGAATAAAGAACCTGTAATCCACAGGCCAAAATATCTAATTTTGGGACCATTAAGAGCACGATCAGAAGCAACTACAACACAAAGAAACTCGGAGGCAACACTATTAGGACTTCCAAATACTATCCCAGAAGATATTTCTATCTACATACGAAGACTGGCTGAAGGATCTACTTTCGAAGTTTTTGCCGAATTATGTGATGCCCTGAAACTTCAACACCAAAACGTACCAAAAGGAATGACAATTCAGTATGAAGCTGAATTCAGCCCCAAACTCAAGTGTCAAAATAGAAACAAAGTTTGTGAAACCTCAGAGAAATATGGCTGCCAATGCCAACTCGTATATTGTTTTCGACGAGTCAACATCAACATTGATACTTATGAACCTCCAACAATCAAAGGAAGGCTAATAACTCCATTCCTATTGATGGACTATGGATTACTAACCAAGTTATAGGTTCATGATCCTGATTCTATCATAAACTTCCCAAAGAAACTGGGACAAATTACTTCCTTAGTTCTTGAAGAAGAAAAACATATGTGATTTGTACAATTGATAGCTCTCCTCCAGAATGGGTAAATTTAAAAATTGAGTCTGCCAGACATCTAGTTAGAATAGATGCCGATGATCTTCCTCATCGACAACCAGAGTTTGAAGACTACCCTTCTGATTCTGATACTGATTGGGATGCTTTTCCCTCATTAATGGACCAACTTAAACATTGGAGAGCTTCTATTCAAGGGTCTAACTGGACTTTGGATAGATTAGAAGATCCCAATGAATATCTCTTAGCAGGCGAAACATATACAGAAAAGATCTATTGGCCCAAGGGCATGGGATCCAGGTTTTTCCCTTTTGCTTTCACCACACTATTTCAGCATTATCAGAAGAAAACAGAAAGATGTGCCCGTAAAGCAAGAGCTACTTCTGTCTTTTCCGCCCGAGCATATCGAGCTGCTTTAGCTCGAAATCAACTATACAATCAACCAGCCCAACAAGGCCAGTCAACTCAAACTAGCCTAACCAGCTCAATTTCAAGAAGCCTAAGGAAACATCACACCTTCTCTGGACTCTATTGGCGAACAGAACATCGATAATATGATGGAATCCTAAAGGACCCACCATTTTTAGCCACTTTCTCTTTAGCATCTTACTTTACAGCAAGACTTGTCCTTATCAGTCCTTATCCCCTCCTTAGTCCTTATCCCCTCAACAGCTTTCTGCAAGCCTGACCATCCACTTTCCACGTCCTCAGATTCTCTCTTATCTCTTCTCTCCACATGCCTCTTCCTCACTCACCTACCCAGGCCCTGATTACTCCAGATGTCTCTTCCACGCAACCCTTTTCTCTCTATATAAACCCTCTCCTTCTCTTCCAGCAGGCACGGACCCTCAGCATTAGCACGCCTCTCTCAAGTTCCAGCTCAAGTTCTCGCTCTCTGAAGTTGTAAGTGCTTTCCTATTGCCTTACAACTAATTTCCTCCTCCATTGTAAATTCATAGGTCCGTCATGCAAATACGTCATGTAAATACGTCTTGTAAAATATGTCAGTACTATGTGCCTATGTTGTTAATCTCTCAGTTTGTATGATGGTATGTAGTATAAGCTCTTTTTAATGACAAAGCTCATGTTAGCAACTTCTTTGTTTTTGTGAACCTAAAATTATCTCCATACCTCAGTCATTTTCCTAGTAACTAATCTGTGAAAGGTAACCGTAAAGATTTCAGAGCACTCTGACTGAATAAGACCTGTGCAGGCTAAGAAAAGGGTAAGAAAGGGCAAGCTGCCCATCCCTGAAACAGTCGAGGCAACAGTCCGTCTCTGTGAAATCCCTTACGGGTGAGGCTCACTGGTATCGAGATTTTAAAAAAAAAAAAGAGCTACTGTTCATAATTACTGTTCACAATTACTGTTTGAAATTACTGTTCACAATTATTAATGAACACATTCACAACTACGGAAGCCTCTAAACGAATATGTTTGTAAGCTTATGAAACAAATATTGTTGCGCTCGAGCTCAGCCCAATAATGTTTTCGAGCTTGAAATAAATTAGGCTCAAGCTCGACTCGTTATCTTAATCGAACAAACTTGAAAGAACCTTTTTTCGAACCGAGACCCGAATAGCTCATGAGTATCTTGGCTTATTTGTGCCCCTATATAAATATATTAGTTAAAAATTAAAATTTTAATTTATATATTAAAGATTTAAAATATAAAAAAACATTGCTCCTTTATATAGTAAATAAATAAATGAATAAATAATTTATTATATATTTTAAAATTAAAATAAATAAATAAAATATATATTAAATTAATGGGATAATTTTATTAGGCTTTGATGAAACCTATTTATATTATGATATTTATAGTTGGGAGTTGATTATCCCAGTTCCGTTTAATTTTTTTTCTTTTTTCCCCGCCATGACCTGCGAGCCTACGAAAGCACCCTCCGCGCCACCCGCTCCCCTATGAAGGGGGCGCAACACCCTCCGCGTCCCCCATGCCCCCGCCCCCGCCCCCCCCCCCCCCCCCCTCCAGTCCGCGAAGGGTGCCGCAGGGGCACAACACCCTCCATGCCTCGGCGAAGGGCATCCATGGGGGTGTGGGGGCGCGACACCCACCTCAAGGGAATAGAGGGTCGTTGCAAGATCACAATACTCTCCGCAATTTCACAACGACCTTGCGAGGCCATTGCAACCTCGCGATAGCCTCGCGGTCGCCATGCCGGTATGTATAGTGTTGATCCCGCACCAAAATGGTTAATACCTCCAGTTTCGAGTGGCACAGCTCAATATTTTAATCCATGAGTACCATTATGTTTCTTAATTTAAATGAGCAAAGAATACATAAATTCATGAAACATGGAAAATAGGATGTATCACACTGTTCAATAAGGGAATTAAGAAATTTTACCTTTAGAATGCAAAAGTCAACTAATAGATAAACAATGTAAATAGAAAACTCATGCATAGTTAGGCATAACATCATGGGATTACTTCCAATACTGAGAAACTCAAAAAGAAGCTTATTATAAATTCCTAACAAAGTAAACCAAAAAAAATTGATTTCCTATGAAGGATAAATAACAGAGGCAAGTGATGATTATGATGCCATTATATGTTGGAATTGTTTTTACAATGCTGAAAAAGTCCAAGAAATGAGAGACAAAAGATGGTTATGATGGCACTGTAGAATGCATTTTTTTTCAGGGAATCCCGAAAAAGAAGAAGAAATGAGAGGCAAAAAATTGACTTATATCAAACCATACCCGTACCTCATTGATAGCTATAAAATAATTTTCCTAACAACTGTGAATCTTATCCCAAAATAATGGACCACAACAATGTTTTATTGAATTTATCAATCGCCATATTGTGCCATGAAAAAAGAACTTTTCAAAACTTAGTTTGGGAATTGTGAAGCATTAACGTAAGTTAAATGGAGAGAGTGACATAATTTCTAATTTGAAACAAAGGATAACTAAAACGTCAAATGATTCAAATGAAATAAAAATAAATGGATTCAATTCCAGGTTGTGAACTTGCGGACAACTTAAAACATAAGTAAATGCTAACTCCAGATTGTGAGGATGTAAACAACTTAAACAGAATTAAATGTTAATTCCAGAATGTGAACTCGTGAACAACTTAAACAGAAGACAAGTAGACCTTTATCAGGAAACTGAAGGTATGTGTCAACCTTTGACACCGAAGAACTCTTGAAGCTAGCTTTCTTGCTCCTCTCTTTGAGCAACTCATCCAACTCCTTGTAGTACGACATCTTGGCCGACCCGTTGCCTTTCGACTGGTGCTTCGCCTTCTTAAACTCCTTTAGCAAGTTCCTCCACTTATCCGTGCACATCGTCGGCGATCTGTCAAAGCCTTTCTCCCGCATCTTGGCGGAGATCTGCTCCCACAGGTGTTTGTTGGACTTGGAGGTATTGAAGAGCCCATCGATCTCCCGGCGGAACGCGATGAGGCTCCTCGTCTCCTCCTGGATCCACGTCTCCGCGCGCTTCTTCGGCGCCTTGACCTCATGATCATCGCCACTGCTATCGCCCAAAATCATCTGCAGCTGCTGGGGCTGGGGCGGCGGCGTCAAGCCGTTGTTGTTGTAGAAATCGAAGCCGCGGGGCTTCTCGGCCAAGTACATGGTCTTGGCCGGCTTCGCCGCGGCCGCGCCTTCGACAATGGTGAGCTGAGCCCTCCCGTGGCAGAACTGGTCTAGAGTAACGAGAGGCATCGGTGAGGTTGTTCCAAACCCATGCCGGAGAAAGAGTGGGAATTTGGCTGCCCAGGAGATAGTGTGGGATTATTAATTTATTATGCAAAAGATTTGGGCAAAAATTAAAAACAGCTTTTTTTTTCAAAAATAAAATAAAATAAAATAAAAAGTGGTCCACCAGATATTTTGTCCCTATTTTTGTTTAGCATTGTTATAAAGGATAAAAACTATCCAATAGCTACTACTATAATATTATTTATTTTTTTAATATTATTATAGAATAATGATTGCGAGAGTGAAAATGGGAGAGTTAAAACTATAGTGAATGACGTGACACCTTACATGCACGATCTCCGAAGGGTTCACCGTGCCCCCAGGGTATAGTTTGATTCGGGGCGGCGGCCGAAGGCCGCCGATGATGTCCAAGCGATAATCGGACGTGTGCATGTAAAGTGTCACATCATGCCACGTCATGCCACATCATTCACTATGTTTTCACTCTTCCATTTTCACTCTCCCTATTATTGCTCATTATTATAATAGCTACCGATAACTATTATAACATGTAAAAATTATCCCATAAGATTTGATATGCAGTAAAAGACAGTATATTTTTCAAACAATCATAATTCAATTCTCACGTAAGATACATCCAAGCCGATTGAACTCTGGAAAAATTAGGACATGCATCATATCAGGAGCTATCGCGCTTTCTAAATTTACTTGATGAGCGAAATGTGGAGTCGGATCGTCTATTCCAAGATTAATCGAATTGTAAGATATAGATATTTGGTATAAAAAAATACAACTTATAAAGTTACCGAGTAGCTACTATAATATTTTTTTTTTCAATGTTATTGTAGCAGCTACGATGAACTATTATAATGTATAAAAACTATTATGCAACTGATATAACATATAACACCTAATATGATAGTTTCTATAATATTATGTTAAAACTACTTTGTACAATTGACAAAGTGGTCGAATGTATCAATAAGTATTGTAAAAAGCAATAGACAGTAGGTGATAGTGGGACGATCAATCAAGGGTGGAGCGGAGCTGACCTTGCCCAGTGTGTGTGTATATATATATATATATATATATCTATATATATATATATATATATATAACACTATATTCTATATTATTATATTATACTATTATAATACTCTATGATAATACCATGCTATTATATAATATCATCCCATATCGCTTGAGAACCTTCCCGATATAACCTTTTTGTGATAGTCTAAGAAAACCTAGAGAGCGGTCCCAATGTATCTAAATACCCAGTGTAAAAGATACATCATCAAGATCTTTCATCTCAAAATTCTTAGCCAGAAATCTCTTGGTTTTATGCAACAAATTTATATCGTTGCTAGTGAGTGGGATATCATCAACATATAAAACTAGAAAAACATATTTGCTCCCACTAAACTTATGGTATACACAATCGTCGACCAAATTCATCTCAAAACCGAATAAGATGATCACTTGATGAAACTTAAAATATCATTGCTGAGATGCTTGTTTGAGTCCATAAATGGATTTATTGAGTTTGCAAACCATATTTGGGTCTCAGACAAAATTTTCTGGTTGCATCATATAAATTGTTTTATCAATGTCACCATTGAGAAATATTGTCTTAACATCCATTTGATGTAACTCAAGGTCGAAATGTACTGCTAATGTCATTATAATCCTAAAAGAGTCTTTCGAAGAAATCGAAAAGAAAGTCTCTTTATAATCAATGTCTTCTTTATGTGTAAAGCTTTTTGTAACAAGACGAGTCTTATATCTTTTCACGTTGTCTTTCAAATCCCTCTTGATTTTAAATATTCATTTGCAACCAATGGAGTTTGCACCTTTAGGCAATTGGATAAGATTCTAAATGTCATTTCATAGACTTTATTTCCTTAGTCATGACATCAAACCATTTTTGAAAGTTAGAATTTTCCATGATTTGATAGAAGTTGATAAGATCATCCTCCATCATTCCAATGTCTACCTTATGTTATTGAAGAAATACAACGTATCTCTAGTGGATCTCTTTAATGGCACAGGTTCTGGAGGTGCTTGAGTTTGATCATCTGAATATTGTCTTGAATAGGAGGATCTCCTACATTGTCTTGCTATATTGTGTCTTGGTAAAGGCATGAAATGAAACCTTGATCAATGCCCAAAACACCCGTGGGAATATTTACATATTCCTCTTCAAAGACAATATCTCTAACTTTATCTCCCCTTGCAAACTCAACATCCTCAAAAAATCAGACACTTCCCGACTAAAAAATTGACTTAGTTGTGGGATCATAAAACTTGTACCCTCTCGATCTTTCAAAGTATCTGATAAAATAACAACAAATCATCATTGATTTCAATTTTTTTCATTAAGCTTGTAAAGTCTTGTCTCAGTTGGACATCCTCAAATGTGCAAATGTTTAAGAGTAGGTTTCTTACCTGTCCAAAGTTCATAAGGGATTTTGGTGGTTGTTTTATTCGGGATCCTGTTAAGGATATATGCTGTAGTCTTTACTGCTTCCCCTAGTGATTATGGTAAGGTAGAATTACTAATCATACTTTTCATCATGTTTTTAAGCGTTCTGTTTCATCTTTTAGCAACACCATTTATAGTGGGTGAACTCAGCATAGTGTAATGTAGGATGATACCGCATTTCTCTAGGAATCTTGCAAAAGGTCTTGAATGTTATTTACCTGAACCTTTATATCTACCATAGTATTACTACCACAGTTAGATCTAACAATTTTAATCGTTAAGCCAAATTGATTTTCAAATTCAACTTTATAATTTTTGAACACATCCAATGATTGTGCATTTTCATGACTGAGATAAGTGAAACCATGCATATCTCAAAAAATCGTCGGTGAACGTTATAAAATACTGTTGGTCATTCTAAGAAGCCAAAGGGAATGAGCCGCAAATAGCAGTAGACGGTTGAAGTCCTATTAGTTTCATATCTCCTTTTGTTGGTATGTTTTCCTTTTATACAATTAACACAAATATTAAAATATGTGAAATCTAAAGGCTCGAGAATTTCGTATGACACAAGTCTATGTATTCCCCTTTCGAAGATATGTCCCAATCTTCTGCGCCATGACGCAATTGAATTCTCACTAGTTAATTTTCTTATAGTGCTTCTATTATTTTACGGGGCTTCATTAAATGAAGCAACAATATCCAAAGAATATAAATTATAATGTCCTGATAAAGAACCAGAACCAACTAAATTTGAATAACGAAACAAACTCAATATTCCATTCACAAATGAATAAGAAAAACCAAATATGTCCAAAGTAAAAATAGAAATCAATAGTACAATAAATATTTCAATAAGATCCAAACTAATACAATTGACTCAACACCGAATACTCAGTTGATGCTACAATGACTGATAGTACAATAAATATTTCAATAAGATCCAAACTAATACAATTGACTCAACACCGAATACTCAGTTGATGCTGCAATGACTGATAGAAGATGGAAACTCAATTGGTGCAAACATGGATCAATCAACTCGATTGGTGGTTGCCACGACAACAAAATATTAGGATTTAGGAGTGACAAAAGGCGAAACGTTCGCCCCCAGCGCCCCCGGCAGTTTGTCTCAGGACCAACACGGAGGAGGTAAATCACGGTGACTGTGAAGGCAAGAGGTTGCGGAGGGAGATACTTTTTACACAGGGTACAGGGATTTATGCCCTACCAACCCCGTGGCTCGAACCCAAGACCTCTAGTGATAATCTATCAATCTCTTACCATCTCAGCTATGCCCGTGGGAGCAAAATATTAGGATTTAACCTCTAGTGACAATCTATCAATCCTTTACCATCTCAGTTATGCCCGTGGGGGCAAAATATTAGGATTTAGGAGAACTTTATAAAAGGAGCTCGAGGGGTTGTGAAATACATAATCTATCTAGCGCAAACAATGCTTCACACTGCCACTTTGGAAGATCCATTGTATTACTTTTCTTCTTATTTAATATATCCTGTGCAAAAGTTTTCTCCATCTCTATTACTGACTAAAAAGAGAAAAGATAGAGGTTCTCGCGAGTGATCCACCTAAACGGATTATAGGCGTGGACTAGGAGCCTGGGGCTTCCAACCATGTTAAATCGTTGCGTACTGGGTTTGCTCAAGGGCGGATCCAAGATTTTATATTGGGGGGCCGCATACTCCAAGAAAAAGCGCAACTAGCGATCAAAATTATTGATCATAATTTTTGGGATCGGTAAGGCATTCAACGAATATGATGCAACAATAACAATTATGATGCAATCACAAATATAATGGTAACCAAAAGCATCATAGGCAGTATTGTGATCAAACATGATTCAAAAACATAAAGTTAATGTGCATGTAATTAAGTATCAAATACAATTCTCTAACTAAAAGGAATTCGACATTCTTTTAAATTTTCGAAGTCTTCAATGATGGCTTCTATGCTCACATTTCTAGCAATTTCTCTCTCAATATATACCATTAACGCGTTTGAGAGAAAAGCATCCTCCATTTTGCTCCGAAGCCTTGTTTTCACAATATTCATTGCAGAAAATGATCGTTCTGAAGTAGCAGTGGAAACTAGAAAAGTAAGCACAAGTACGATCACTCTAAAAATAAGGTTGTATGTAACAGATTTGTTATTCTTTACTAACCATTGACATAATTCTGAAATGATTGAAAGATTTTTATAGTCGGGTCATTTGACTACATTATACTCGTAATGCTTCAATTGCATCTCCAATTTCTCTTTTTCATCTCTTGTAAAATCTTGGGCATAAAACTTTTCAACTAATTTACATATATCCACAACTCTGAAAGACTCTGCAGCATTTTGAGGATTTAAGGCATTACTAAGAATGAGCAATTCCATAGCATCAGCACTAAAGCGACCATTAATTTCTTGCAACTGTGAATCTATTGAAGCATAAAAGAGGTCTATCCGATAATGATGCTCAATTGTGAAATCGTCTTGACGAGCACGGGCTCGACCTCGTCTGTTAATATACTGAGCATTAAAATTAGGAATGTTAATATTTCGAAGTTCACAAAAAGATTTCACTTCTACAAGCAAATCATCCCACTTGTTATCTCTCATCTGTTGAAGTAAATTTTTAGTAGATAATACAAGCTCCATTGCATTTATAATATCCTGAGACTTACTTTGTAAACTCTGGCAAAGGATATTTGTGATCCCCATAATCTCTTTCATAAGATGCAAGATGAATATATACAAAATCAAAGGAAGTCATTTCATCATAAACTGATGTTGCATCTGCTCGTTGAGAAGAAAGTCCATCATCCATAACCTTGAGTAATACCGTACACGATGCACTAAACATCTTAATTAAGTCTTTCAATGATCTCAAATGAGAACTCCAGCGTGTATCAGCAGCTCGTTGTAAAGTATCTATCTGATTAAGTCCACGCCCTGTCTCGAGTTCATTAATAACAATCAAATGTGCAATATCATCCGCATGAGCATTCTTCAATTCATCATTACGCTTACACGAAGAACCAACAATATTAACTATAAAAGTTAATCTATCAAAAAATTGATGAATAGGTATCACATTTTTTGATGCTGCTACTAAAGCCAATTGTAATCGATGAGCAAAACAATGAACATAATAAGCACTTTCACAATCTTTTATAATCAAAGCTTACAATCCATTAAACTCGCCCCTCATGTTACTAGCACCATCATAGCCTTGACCTCTAATATTTTGAGCATCCAAATTGTAGTGAGCCAAAGCAAAATATATAGCATTCTTTAAAGTCAAAGCTGTAGTATCAGATACATGAATAAGCCCAAAAAAACGTTCTTGAATGAATCCAAGAGTATCAACAAACCTCAATACTATAGACATTTGCTCTCTTTTTGACTCATCTCGGGCTTCATCAACAATTATGCAATACTTGGCAACTCCAATTTCTTCACGAATTGCATTTTTCACTCTCACCGAAAGCACATGAAGTATTTGTTTTTGAATATCGTGACTTGTATACTTGACATTTTTTGGAGCTTTCGCAATTGCCTTTGAAAGTTTATCATTGTACATGGTCAGCACATCCAAAAATTCAAAAAAATTGCCACGATTAGATGAACTAGATTTCTCATCATGACCTCTAAACGGAATTCCTTGAAGTGCAAGCAACAACACCACATGTATGTGAGCCTTTAATCGAAGACGATTAGTTGTGACTTGTTCATCATTAAAATTGTCAAATCGTCTTGATATATGTTGTGTTTGGTTCATCAAATCCTCACATGCCTTTTCAGCATTATGATGGGGTGAAGATACATTATCTTTTCCTATATGACCTAGGAAAGCACAAGCTTTTCCATTTCGAACTTTCTTCCACTTATCAAATACATCAACAGTAAATGTAGTTTGATTTAAGCATCCTGATAGCTTATTGAAGATAAAACATGAAAAGCAATATGTTTTATCTTTAGATGGTGAATACTCTAACCAAGGAAATTGTTCATACCAAGTAGACTGAAATCTTCGAGGATGCTTAATATTTTTATTTAATGGATATTGTTGAAGAATTGGCTGATATGCTTTCAGATTCAAATAAGTTCGACGAATTTCCTCTCGTTGGTTAGGATGATATTCCCAAATTTGTCGACGCAATCCTGGATCACGCTCTAAAGAATTGAGATCAACCTCTTCAGTTTCTGTATTTTTGAATCTTTTAGGAGGAATTTCAGATAGAAGATCATTGTCATTTGAGCTTGTCGAAGAAGTTACAACAGTAGCTGAATCAAATTCATTTGCTCTCTTCCTTTGAAAAAATCTATCAATTGTAATAGATTTTCTCATTGGAAGTATATGAAACCTTTAACAATGGAAGAGCACAGATAAAACTTAGAAGGATATCATGAAAATTGAAAATGAATATGAAAGGGAAGAGGATAAAGAAACGAACATGATTACATGAAAACCCCCAATAAAATATTTTCCCCCTTCTTTCCTTGATCAGTTTTAGGGGTTTCAAAAATCAAAACCCTAAGGAGTAAGAATAAGATAAGGCATAAGGAGAAGAGAAATTGTACCTTTCTCTTGAATTGGATTTGAGAATTTCGTAGTTTTGCACAAGACCTCCACACGGACCACACCGGAGTTGCGAAGCGAGTAATCCTTGCCGCCCGTGCCGACTATTGCAACGCCGTCGCCGACTTCCGCACACGTTGTGTCGTTGCACGCCCAAATTGTTTATACGTTTTTCCTTTCTTAAATAATTAATTTATTATTTATAAATAATAACAATATTAGTATTACTAATAAAATTTACACGTGGACTAGGGGGCCATGCCCCCCCCCCCCCCCCCCCCCCCCCCCCCCCGTCCATGTATAAATCCGCCCATGAGTTTGCTTGTTGTTGTGCTTGTTTATTATTATTTTTCTAAATATTTTATGTAATCATAGGAAGTGGTATTCACCCCATTAGATTCACTCCAAACCTACACCATTCTATCCCTTAAGCTCTCATGATTCTTGCCATGCTCAACTTTCTTAATGGTGGACCTTTTTAGCTATCAATGAATTTTGACTCAAAGTTATTGTGGATTTGATCCCGGCCTAGTTCACGTGTAGCTCGGTCGGCCAGCCTGACACCCCATAAGGATAGGTCGGGGCCACCAGGTGCGAGTAGACTGGTCCGGCTGGCAGGGTCGTAAGCTCAAAGCCCGCTCAGCCCAGAGCACTTGACCAAGCAGTTAGGTGGATGTACTCCGACCCGAGCCCTGGGGAAAGACGCCGAGTGTCCGACCTCGTCTGACACCCGAGGCGCCTGCTACATCAGCCCTTAGCGAGAGGCATCGATTGCCGAGACTAGGGTCGTCTGGGTCACAACCGGTGGGCATCCCGTCGGTGTTCTCTCGGCGCCTTAATCATATGACCTGGGACTAGACAGATTGATCAAACCCGAGTACTCCCTGACTCGGGGAGTACCTTGCATCACTCGGAGATGTTAATTGCACAACCCGATTTCGCTCAAGTCTGCCAGTCGGCGATTCAGCTCGGGATTTGTCCTTTTCTTTATAACATCCGCCCCTGACATTATGTTGACAGCCGTGGTACTAGGGTCAGTGCAGGCCTTACTTCGATCGTGCCCACATCGCGGATATCCCGCTGACTCTGTACTTCCTTGGCATACCCTGGTGCACCCTGACATTCCGCACCACGCCATCCCTTACTTGTCAGATTGGGCGGCACCGAACATGCCATTCTGCGAGTTGATAGTGCCCATGCTCCTGTCTCCGCTGGGTACAGAAGAACGATAGACGTGGACAGGAGTTGTCAGCTCCTTCGGCTATATAAGCCCCTCCGCATTCCCCTTCACAGGTACGCACGCACGAATCTTTCGTCCACTGTTCTATCGCTTTCTTGCTTTTCCACCAGAGACTGACTTGATCGTCGGAGGGCCTTGCCGGGGACTTTTCCCGGCGGGTTGCTAATGGTTATTTCCTTGCAGGTCAGAGCCAGCATCAGCGGTACTCGGGTCTGCTTCGCTCTTGGGAGTCCACCTCACTCTGCGACAGGATCAGATCTGAACAATCCAAATCAAAACCATTCTCTTCTTAGTACTCTCTTAAGTGAATCTTTTTGGGTCAACAATGAGTTTTGGAAGAAAACAAGTCATCAATGAGTTTTGTTACATAGTTATTGGTGGACTTAGAGCATTCATATCAACTTTTCTAAATACAGAATTTATCTTAAATTTTAAGAAAATTGATATAAATAAAAACTTTTGCATCAGCTACCTTCCCATTTCTTAAATTTAGATTTTATGGATAATACTTCTTTAAAGTTGGAGAATGAAATGCATTCCCTAAATATTAAAATATTATTTAATTTGGGAGAGAAAAAAAAATAAAGGGAATAGATTGGATAACGAAAAGTGGATATTACATAAAGAGAAAACATAAGAAAAAAAATAAAAATGTGATAAATTAAAGGAAAGTTGATGTATTGTGTAGTGAAAAGTAGATATCGAAATTTAATAAAATAGTTATTCTATCCTAGATAGATAGAAAATCTGATGTGGATGCACTTATATAGATACTTCACTTTCACTCCAAATCTAACCCATTATACTCTTAGTATTCTCTTTAGTTTCACTATACTCAACTTTCATGATTTTGGTCCCTTTTTAGCTGTTTTGACTAAAAATAATTGATAGATTATACGCATCAATTTCACCTAAAACCTAAACCATTCTCTATATAAAATTCTTCTGAGTCTGACCACATTCAACTTGCCTAATTGGCGACCCTTCTCAAAGCCAACCATTAATGAGGTTTGGCACATGGAAACTAACAAGGTTCAAAATCTTGTGTCAAAAATTTGCAGCCTTTGACTGGAATGATACTATTTCAATATTATTGTGTCAATGTTTCAATGCATGATGTAGATAATGGATTGAAGTTGAAAAATAAAAGAGATGAAACATAAGAAGAAGACATTGATTTTAATCTTGTATCATGTCGGGCAAAATTATCGAAATATATCATTCTCGTAAATTACCAAACTCGACACCACAAAATCAATACAGACAATGTTTCCCTTTTTTGCTTTATCTCTTTTCTCCTTCAATCGCCATGCATTGGAGCATCGTTATGATATTGGAACGGTATCTTTCTTGTCAAAGACCGAAACTATGACATGGTTCGAGATTTGAACTGTGTCAAATGGTATCGAGTTTTGGTGGCTGTTTCAACCTGTATAAGATTTGAAACCATGGTCACTAATGAACCTAAACCCATCAGATTCACTCCAAACTTGGTTTATTCTATTCTTGACATGCTCTTGAGTTTCATAATCAACTTCCTTGATGAGGGTCCCTTTCAACCATCAACGACTTAAGCAAAAAGTCATTGATGGACCTGCACATAACCTACAAATACAAATTCTCTAAACCCGAACCTTTGTCTATTGTCTTCTTGGTACTCTCCTAATTCTGACCATGCTCAACTTCTCTAATTTTAGACCCTTTTCAATCATCAATGAGTTTTCCAAAAATGTTATTAGATTCACATTACATTAGATTCACTTCAAACTTGCACCATTATTTTCATGACACACTTCTAATTCTAACCCTACTCAACTTCCCTGATTCTAGATCCTTTTCAAGAATCCATGAGTTTTGGAAAAAAAAAACAAAACAAAACAATCAATTGATGGATTGAGGAAAGTCTCAATCTTCAACCTCAACCGATTGAAGATTCGAGGTTCCAATTGATTACTGAATCGATTGACGTCTCCAATCGGTTCACCAATTGATTGGAACGTAGACACATAATAATTTTATATATATATCTAGAGAAAGAGGAGGAGGATCGATGATGAATTAAAATTGTTAAAATTTGATAAAAATTAAATTATTTAACAATAATAATAATAATATAACTAATAATTAGTAGAGAAATAAAGTTATATGAATATACAGAATGTAGTAGAATTTTTTTAGATTTTTAAACGAATTTATAAATATTTTAATGGAGTAAATTAGTTTGTTTAGAATATCTATTTAAGCTGATTCATAGGTTTGTTTGTATTTTTTATCTATTTTTTTTAAATATCATTCTCGAAAAAATCAGAAAAAATTTAGAAAATATCCCGAGAATACCTTGATTTTTCTCTCCTCTCCCATCTCCCGTGGCCGCTCGCGCGCGGCGCCGACCCCTCCCCGAGCACCCACGCCGATCGTTTCCCGGCGACCACTGCCTCTCACTTGCGCACGCTCGGTGATCCTCCCCCCCCAGCGACATCCGCCCCTCATTTGCCCACGCGCGGCGGCTTTCCGCCGCGAGTCCAACCGACGACGCCCTTGTGTTTTTGGCGTTGCCCGATCGCCATTGAACCCTAATTCGGCGGCCCGAGAGCGCCGCAGCGGAGGAGTTTCGTCCAGGTATCCTCCAATCGCCCGTCTTCCTATTGATCGTCTCATTTTGTTTTACCTGCATCTTTTATGCTGCGATTAACGCTGTGGCGAGTTGTAGAATCCTTTCGTAAGTATGATCAATCTCGACTTTAATAGTATTTACGTGTTCAATTTCTCTGAAAATGAAAAAAAAAACGTGATCGGAGATTTTCCTTTAAGAACAATGTTAGGTTAAACTACTTGAATATTGGGTTGGGATCGATTGATTCTTGTTTCTTATATATAAGAATCAACCTCAACTGGGTTCTTATATATATTCTAAAGTGTTAGCAGATTGCTTATTTTTGCGGGTTATGTAGTTGTGATTACATAATACCATTAGTCCAAACTATTGTGAGAAGATAATTTAACTTCCTTTTTGATCATTGGGTATCGCTTCTCTCACAAGTAACAAGATATTGCTGCTCATTTTCTTGTGTTTGCGTTGCTACATCACCTTCAGTGGATGACTTATGGTTGATGTCAAATTATGGCTGTGTGATGGAAAACATAGTTGGAACCAGCATAGCCTGGGTGCCAACAATGTTTGGCAACCTACACTGGGTACTTGCAAGGGAAATTAGGCACAACAGAGTGGGATCTGGGGGAATAAATGATTTATTTATGCAGATTAATTTGGGTTATTACGATTATTATATATGCTTAGTTTGCTTTGTATTTTGTATTTGTAGGATTTCAATCTCGAGACAAACCTCTCATTTGAAGATAGTTAGGACGTTCTACAGATAAAGGTGTGTAGTTCCTTTTTTGACCTCTATAGATTCTTTGTCCTTAGTGTATGATTGTTTTATTTGATTTTATAGTAGTTACTTGCTTATCTTGATATCCACACATTATCATTTCTGAGTTGGTACTTAGTTGTTTATCCTTATATTACTTTACTCGATATCCATGCAGTTTTGTTGTTATCCATGTTATTTATTGTTATTTATACTTGTGCTATTTTGTTGATAATAGTATACCGTTTGGATAGTTGGTGGCTTATACCCTTGGTTGTGCTGGTTTATTGCTTTATTTGGTTCTCGTTACATTATTGGTGTACTCGGATTGCCCATGTCAGTAGTTTGTTTGTGTACCTTGATTGCCCACGAGACAGGTTATGGTAGCGTGGTTCGCTTGTAGTCAGTAGCTAGATAGCTACTTACACATCTTGATGGTCCACGAGACAGGTCGTGGTAGCATGGTTCACCCGCAGTCAATAGTTTATCTAGGTACCTTGAGTTTTCATGGGACAGGTTGTGATGGCGTGGTGCACTTGTGGATAGTGTTAGCCTATGTGGTTGGCTTTGACCCATTCTTACTCTGATGACTTCATGTTGAGTCATACTCGGTTGATCAGGTTTGTAAATGATTGTATTGGTGTTTTTGCTCTTGCTTTTGTTAGTAAGTGACGTATTTGAGATTTCTCTCTTTGACCTCATTACACTTTAATATCATGCACTATCCTTCTTCTACTGGTTGAGTAATTTGTACTCCCTATCCCTCGTTTCCTTTGACTTTCAGGTTAGCAAGAAAAGATATGTCATGTCATTCAGAGGTCCTGGCTGTCGGTCTCATCTTTCTTTGAGTTGTTTCATTTCTTGGTCGTTGCGTTTTGTTAGTACTTGATATTTGAAGTTTGCTTCGAAATTTACTTTGACAGTTGTCTTATTTTTTTATATTTCCTTAAAGATGTATTTTAAGACGTGCACATGCAGACTCTTCCTTCCATATATATCTAGATATGTTTATTGGTTTTCTTTACTTCCATTTATCTTTTATTATTGGTGTGTCAACTATTTTTGGCTTTTGATTTCGTTACATCTGAACGTCACTAATGGACATCCTATCGTCAAATGACGATTAATACCCCTGGAGCATGATACAATGAGTTTAAGAAGATAAGACAATACATAAGATCTAGGACTCTAAACTTGCACCATTCTGCGTCTGACATTTTCCTAAGTATGACCCTCAACTTCTACAATTTCGATCCCTTTTTTCATACATTAATGAGTTTTAACTCAAAGTCATTGATGAAGCTACACATATTTTATTCACTCCAAACCTGAACCATTGAGTTTGATCACGCTTAATTTTCGTGATTTGAGACCTTTTTTAGGCATCAATGAGTTCTAAAAAAAAAGAGACAACCATTAATGAATTTTGGAAAGTTGTTGATGGAGCTTTAAGAGCACCTAAAAGACTGCAAATTTGATGAGAGAGAGAGAGAGAGAGAATATGAATGTCTTTAGTAGGCGATCACTAGGGCTAGGATTGCAACGATACATATTTAGAACAAAATCAAGCTCTTTACGTTTTTTAAATAATTTTTGGTTCAATTTTTTTTTTAAAAATGTATAGATAGACTTGAGGCACTATGAGTATAAGTCCATTGGGAGCCACCAAATTTTTGTCAATAGTAAATTAAGCACTTTTCACACAAAAGTCATTCATAGTCTTAAATAGTTCAAAATTAGAAAAAAAGAGATTATAAATAGATTTAAGGGGCCACTAGTAGTGCTACTATGTAAATTTGGAAAAATTTAAGCACATTATGGCTATTAATGATTCTTTGACAAAATTTATTAATATACTTGAAATGTTTATTTATTTTTTTTAAAAAAATATAAACGGACTAAGGTGTAGATCTACCCCGGGCGACGTCCAGTTTAACAAAATCTATTAATATACTCGAAATGTTTATTTATTTTTAAAAAAATATTAATGGACTGGGGAGTAGACCGGGTCAATGGACTGGTTAATCAGAATCATCAGTTCAGTCTGATTCAACTATTTTTTATTTTTTATTTTTCATTTTTGATAATGTTTTTTTTATGGGTGAAATGTGTTAAAAAATAGATGGTGTTATCGGATTTTGAATATGAGTGTATTATGTAAGAGATCAATATCGTATCCAACTGACCATAATAGATTGATATCCATAATTGTTAGCTATATTTTTTATATAAAAATATTATATAAAATGAAGAGTTTGAGAGTAAATAATAATAATGTATAAATTATTAGTTAATTAAAAGAGTTGTTTAATTAATTTATAAATTTTTTTTATTTTTTAATAATAATAATAATTTAATCGTGGCGAATCGCGATTAATCGGAATCGTGAATTGATGGTTCCGAACCGTCAAATCGTCAATTTCAAACTGTCGATTCCAAATCATTAAATCATCGATTCTAAAACGGCATCGAGTCTACTAAAGAGATCTATTAATTTTGTGTGAATTCAAGATTTTAAAACTATCAATAATATTTGAATATATATAAATAATAATTCAGGGTTTAGGGTTTCGGACGAAACGGGCGAAACAGTTTCGTTCCGCCCGTTCGCCGAAACCGGCTCGAGGAAGGCATGTGTACCGACGCGAGCACGCGCGACAGCGGCGAGTGGAGGAGTGGCGACAGCGGCGAGCGGTGACAGCGGCGAGCGGCGACAGCGGCGCGGCGGCGACAGGTATGATCCAACGATCTCCGTAGCGACAGCGGAGGCATTGCGGGACTCGCCGGCGTCGCCGGAGGGGTCGCCGGAAGCCTCGCCGGACGGTGGTGGAACTGGACGCCGGCTCCTCCATCTTCGGCGGATAGATCCGCGGGTCGGCGGGTCTCCGGCGACGTCGTCGGAAGCCTCCGGCGTTGCCGGAATCTTCGCCGGAGGCTGCTGGAGCCGTGCGCCGGGCGGCTCCGGCGAATCTCCAACGAACCTCCGCGGTGAAGCTTTTGGCTCGGCGGCGGACCGATTTCTTCCTCCCGTAAATGAAAATAAACAAAAAATAATAATAAAAGTATTTATTTAAATTCAGCAATTCCTTTTTTAATTCA
Source organism: Boesenbergia rotunda (assembly GCA_024364735.1). Taxonomy (NCBI): domain Eukaryota; kingdom Viridiplantae; phylum Streptophyta; class Magnoliopsida; order Zingiberales; family Zingiberaceae; genus Boesenbergia; species Boesenbergia rotunda. The sequence goes on along the minus strand of JAGFNQ010003709.1, from coordinate 368,480 downwards.
AAAAATTAAATAGATTTATTTAAGGAATTTTCTGATTTTTTCTATTTTAAATATTATTTAAAAATTCTAAATTTTTTTTAAAAATCTAAAAAAAATTTTAAAAAATTTCAAAAAATCATTTTATAATCTGATAATTATTTATTATTTTATATTTAATTAATATTTTAATATTTTTATCATTTTAATTATATATTATTTAAATAATTAATATTATTGTTTTATGTTTGCTTGATAAAAATGTGTTGTAGAAGATTACTTTAATGAAGTTGCTTGATAATTAATATTATTGTTTAATTGATCTAAGCAGAATGCTACAAGAACCAATGTCTTCATCTGATTCACGTCACTCCTTTTGGTATTAGTTAGGTAACATATTGTAATGTATCAATTTTATTTCGAGTTATTAATAGATCAATTTTTTTTAAAGAAAGTTATATTTAATTATTTTCTTAACAATATTAAGTTGTTCAATAATTGAAAACTTATATCAAATCAACATACAACTTATTTTTAAATTATACACAATAAATATATATTTATCTAATAATTATTATATATAAATAAAAAATACCGAAACCATATCGGCACGAAACGATAAGATACCGAAACCGTATCGTTCCGGTCTGGGACCGAAACATCGGCACGGGTCGAAACTTAAAACCTTGTAATAATTAAAATTTTAGTAATATTTTGGAGAATACGTGCATTTTTAATAAATATCAAAATAGATAGGTACACAACACAATATGTTGGTACATGAAATACTTGTTAGGGTGCATTGGTAGGGTGACTAGTCGCTATCCCAGGTATCTGCGGTTCGATCCCTAGCTACGGCATATTTTGCAAGAATTTTTCCTCCAAATGGGACGCAAACCTTGGGACGCTGGGCTTCTAGACCGTCCACCGCGAACGCTTCCCGATTTACCCTAGTGATCGGTGAGAAACTTCCGTGGGGTCGGACCGATCACTCAAGGTTCGTCTACTATCTGTTCCAACATGAATATACTTGTTAGTGGAGTTGTAAATTGCGCGATATAAATGTTAGGCGGTGGAGATAAGCACACAACACGTAATCCGCCCAAATTTCTTCTTCTAGTGCCCTGCCTCACTACCGATCTGAAGGGAAAGAAGGTACTAGCGAAAATGGCGTGGGGTTTGTCTTCTAGGTGAGGGATCCTTTGGAACTTACGTGTTAGGGTTGGATTTTGAACAGTTATCGGTTTGTTTGGATTTGGAGTTGACCATCTCTTCCTCCTCGGAGAATGTTTGATTGGTACGACGACCAAGATCAGATTCTTCATTATTCGCTTCTCTTTCCCTTAAAATTTTACCCTATTCTGCTTGATCTAAATCCGTCTCCCTCTATTTATCTAGGGGTTTCCCCCTTTGTCCTTTCATTTTTTTTAAAAAAAAACTATTTTGGTCATCAAATTTGGATGGAACAAAATTGACTGGCTTTGTAATCACTGTATATTGTTTAGGTTTCTTGGGCTTTTCTTCTGGTGGAAAAAAGCTGCATTTTTAGAAGTTTTTACTTTTTACCAGTGCATTCATGCTGATGGGTTTTTTAGCGCTAGGATTTCTAATTACTCTAGATTCTCTTCTTTTAGTTTGGCACTGGATAAAACTGGCTAATGATAGACAATTGTTCTGGAACAGGAAATTTCATACTTAACAAAATCATGTTTGTTTCTTCTTGTTCTTTAGCTCATCCCAAGTGAGTGGGGATCAGGATTTGATGTGAAATACAAGAATATGGAAAACAAAGTTGGAATTTGTATAAAACGTCTACGTTCTGATCATTTCATTGCCAAGGTGCTAAAGGATCTTCTGGAGATATGATTACTAAATGAATACTCTTATGTTGCCATCAGATAGAAGTGTTTTGTTTCTGCAATTAGATTTGAATCTTTTATTGCCTTCTTGATGGAATGATCAACTGCCAAAATTACCTCGTCCATGGAGGGTTGAAAAGAGACCTTCTAATAGATAGCATTTCCTCCTTATTATGGAGTACTACCAAGGCCTTGGCCGACTAAGGTAGTTGGCATTTTTAAACTACGGAGTTTTCTATCACAATCATAGTGTGAAATACCCTAAATTAGACTACTATCAGTCAAATCAAACTCACGCCAGATCAAGTGGTATTGAGGAAAAGGCCAGAGCTACATCATGAATAGGCAGAAGTCAATAGGAATCTACATGAGTTGATAGAATTGGAGATCTATGCCTATAGTTAGGCCAAAAAGTTACAGATTAAGAGCATCCACATCAGATTCCCTATTCAAAATTTAAAATTTAGGATAGAAGAATTACTTTATTAAATTTGGATATCCACTTTTCACTACACAATACATCAACTTCCCTATAATTTACCGCATCTTTATTTTTTATTATTTTTTCTCTATATGTAATATCCACTTTTCACTACCCAATCCATTCTCTTTTTTTTTCTCTCTCCCAAATTAAATAATATTTTAATGTTTAGGGAATGGATTTCATTCTCCAAATTTAAAGAAGTACTATTCATTAAATCTAAATTTAGGAAATGGGTGGGATAGCTGATGCAAAAGTTTTTTTTATCAACTTCCTTAAAATTTAAGGTAAATTCTGTGTTTAGGGAAGCTGATGTGGATGCTCTAAATTGGGATAGCGAAAGTAACTTTACCGATAATGCTTATAAGATATTGTATTTTGGAGGACTTGATCATTCTTTGATGTTATTTTTTTTTGCTGCAAATAAAATCAGAAGATAAATACAAAGGATGCTAATGAGGAAAGAAGTTCAACTCATGGATATGAATTGTGGCTCTCTATTCTATCTTGGGATTGTGTGAGCTGGCCATGACAAATTGGAATCACATCAACATCCACAATTTTGATGGCATCTCCTTGATCTACAAAACAATGTAGATGTTTTAATAATATGAAAAACCTTAGCTAATCAAACCTTCAATCTGATTGATGTGTGAGGGAAGACTCAACTACGCCTTGGATACGAAATGATGACTTTGCCCAAGGACAGTGTCTTGGTGGCACTGTGGTGTGCAAACAAGTCAAAAGAAAGAAAATGAGGAGAGGCCAACGGCATGGTATTGGCTTGACTCGGGTCCAGGTGGTCGGGTGATGGTTACAACTTACAGGTGCAAGGAGTGGGAGAAGGAGAGAATGAGGGAGAGGAAAGGAAGGGTCGTGTGTCCCCTTCTTGGCTTTGAACTACAAGTGGCCAGTTGATGGGCTACAATGCAAGGATAGGGAGGAGAGAAAGAGGGGAAAAGGGAGAGAGAAAGAAGGGCCGATATTGATGCAATTCTAGGGTGATGTAATTCTTATGTGTCATCTCATCTTATGAATCTCATACCTTTTTTCCTTCACGATCACGTTCCTTTTTATTCTCTTTCCTTCTAATGTTTCTTAGAGTCTTCCACTAAGTGTGTTTAGATGCAATCATTTTTATCTATATCTATCCTCAAGCAAAGATAAGTTGCCACCAAAATTGTCGAGTTTATTTTCCTCGGATATTCTAGTCTATAAAAAGAGTGGATATTGTTGCTTAATACATTAAACATTCATCTTAGATGACGTTTCCTTATTTGAATTCATCCTTTCTTCACTTTCAACTATTGCCTTTAAGTCTAAAGTGGATGGATACTTTTATTTCTCTTCATGGTTTCAAATTTCAGGTTGTGTCAATTGGCACATGAGAAAATTTTCTTTCTATCCGCCAACCAATGCACGAAAATCTCTATTACCCTAGTACACAAGCGAACAAGCCGTTTTTGCAATTGTGCCTTAATTATGAGCCTTTTGCTTGGTTGTGGCTCTACGTGAGCCCTTTACCCTGATTGCAAGCTTCACCTGAGTTATCTACCTTTTGCGAACTCCATCCAAGCCTTCCATCTTCATTGTGAGCCTTTTGCCTTTGTTGTGAATCTTTTGCGAGGACTCTCCTTCATCATAAGTATCTTCTTCCTTCATGTGCTCCACTCGAGTTGTGAGTTAACTTTCACAAGCATCTTCCGTCTTCATTGCAAGCTCCCTCTAGCGGCCTGAGCCGTTAACTCCTTCCGTGAGCATCTTCTGCCTTTATTGTAAGCTCCACTCAAGTTGCGAGCTCCTTCCATTTGATTTCCTCCCCACTACACCTGAAACCTAGCCAATCTAGCTATCATCTCTCTTTCTTCTCATTTGACCTTCTTATCCCTATGCATCATGGATTGGATTAATTAACTTCAAACCAGAAATATTAAGCTTTTTTTCTGTTTTAGCAATAATTAGTTATTGTGTTATGCAATCCAGTGTGGTTTCTTTTCCTTGTTACTGACATTAGAATGCATACAAGGGATGTGATTGTGGTAAGGAACTAGTTTGCTTGTTATTTTAGAGTTTTTCCCCCTAGTGCAGAATGATTCTTGCTGCAAGTTGGGTCCTTTTTTGCTCTGTTTGAATCCTTCTGGTTCCGTGGTGGGTGGAATCATGCAACTGGCAGAGGAAGGATTGTTTCATTTGATAGATGTAATGAGCTCACCCATTCACTAAAATGCCAACCTACTCTATAAAATGTGGTCATGCGCTGATCCTGACCTTCTTCGTCCTCCTCTCTTGCCTCCTACATGCTTTTATTTAATGAGGCATTTTGACTTGTATTACTTGATAAATTGATGTTCATTTCTGTATAAATTGAAATTAACAGTCAGTCCGTAAGTAAGATCCATGAAAGCAGGAAGTATTTGGAGAATGTTGAAAAGGTACGTATATACAAACCTTTTCCTATTTGCCTACAGACACGCATAAGAAGAAAGAGCAAGCAATACATTCTCCACTGTGTTAAACAGCAATAATTTCTTTCTCATTATGGATATACTTCTCTCATCTGCTAGATGCTGTTGTAGGCAATGTAGTTGTCTCAATATTCATTGACACAGCTAGACCTGCTTGAAACTTTCTATAAGAAATCTGAATCATGCTATTGTGCAATCTGACCTGACTTAACATTCTGAACCATGATTTTTTTTTAATCTTAAATAATCAATTTAATCATCTACCTTGATTGCTCGACATAGCAAATGAAAGGGAAAAAAAAAACTCAACCATAATTCTTTCAGGTGATGATTCACTGATGCATCAGGACCTGATCGAGACTTTCTTCTAAGAAATCTGAATCATGCTATTGTACAATCTGAACCATGCTTGTTTTGTTAACTTAAATAATCAATTCAATCATCCACCTGCTTTGCTCAATTTAGCAGATGAAAGGGAAAACAAACCAAACTCAAACTTGAACCATACTTCTTTCAGGTGATGCCTGATCTTGAAAATGGTCTAGGTTAAGTTGGGACTACTTAAACATTTTGAACATCTTACACTTCTAATAAACAAGGCGAAGGATACATTTCCCTACTTCATCTTCAATGTCTTGCCCCATTAGTGAAGAAATAGGAGGATTGCTGTTTCACTTCCCCACTCCTTCACCCTTCCTTCCTGGCTAGCTTGTGTTTAATCTGTGTATCCTTTTCCCCCATGAACACAATGTTAACTTAGCTAATACATCGGTTTGTGTAAGTAAGGACTTGGTTAGGTTCCTTGCATACCTGTAAAATGAAGACTCATACATCTCTTGGTGGACCAAAAAGGACTGGCAAATTGTGGTTTGTCGATATGTTGACGCCATAGCCATTCTTGTGCACTGTAGATTTCAAAGTGCCACCTACCTTTGAGGATATTCTCTCATGATAAAATTTTCACATTCTTTTTTTACCTCTAACCTTTGTAATGCTACCAGGTAGCAAGATAGAAGCTGAGTGGCATGAAGTGCTAAGTGTTTTCTAAAGCTGTAAGCATTGGGGTAATCTGTACCAATTCCTCTGATATCTGATAAATAAAGTTCTTGAAATTCAAGGAATTGTGTGAAGTTGTCGTTTTCATTTTCTCATATTTGATTGAAATGGTTTTCCATTCAGAAATTGCTAAGACATGATCCATTCAATTGGCATTGCCTTTGCAAAAAAGGCCCATCAGTATTCACTTTCTTTCTTTATTTATATTTCATGCAGTGGAAGCAAACTCTCTCTATGTGATTATGCTTGATGGCCAGTGCTAGATCAACCTCGGACAACATTCAGCCTGCTAAACCAAGGATCCTTTTAGCTGTTTCTGGAAGTGTTGCTGCTATTAAATTTGAGATTTTATGCCGGAAATTTTTGGAGTGGGCAGAAATAAGGGCAGTTGCAACTAAATCATCATTGCACTTTATCGACAGAACATCACTACCTAGTGATGTGCTTTTTTACACAGATGATGATGAATGGTCTACTTGGAAGAAGATTGGTGATGATGTGTTGCACATTGAGCTTAGGAAATGGGCGGATATCATGGTGATTGCACCATTGTCAGCAAATACACTTGCTAAGGTAAAAGACTGTTTGCATGTGTATCCCTCTTGTATTTTATTTTACTTGTCTGTTCTTGGTTTTCTAGATTGCTGGAGGATTGTGTGACAACCTACTAACATGCATTGTGCGAGCCTGGGATTACCGCAAGCCGATATACGTGGCTCCTGCTATGAACACCTTCATGTGGAATAACCCTTTCACCAAGCGTCATCTGGATGTAATTAAAGAACTTGGTTTCCATCTCATCCCTCCCATTACTAAGACGCTGGCCTGTGGAGATCATGGAAATGGTGCCATGGCTGAACCTCATGTTATATATAATACCATCAGACTGTCATTCAAGTCACCAGCTAGTTAATTATTAATCAAGCTGCCAACTTATCGGCGAACTCCATAACTGGTTCAGTTTGTAAACTTAACTTGAGTCTAGCTAGTTTGATTTTTAAGGTCTTAGATCATCTCTGTTTCTCTTTTCGGGAGAATTAAGCCTTGGTCTTAATGGCATTCTTAAAAGGGGGTTGAACAGTTGTCTGAACCGTTTTGTGAATGAAATTTCCATTATTTAGTTGCTGATTAAAAAATTTATATAATTATGCTGTTGAAATTCTAATCATAGCGCACTTCCTCATCCTAGAAAATTCTCTGTCGGCATCAATGTTCACCATTTTTTTTTTATAATCTAGGTGTCTAGATCTTGAGCTCAACTAATCCGGGACGTGGATGCCTTCTCCTGCGTTCACCCACCCGGTAAGTTTGCAAGCATAAGCAAGTTCATGTCTAACAGGCAACTTGTTAGATTTTGCATCCCAGTGAAAGACAATATTTAGTAGTGCGTCATAAGTTGGAATTCAAATTGTGAGTGCTTAGGAATCTACTAAATACTTTGCCGTTGCACCCTGTCTCCTCGTCCCCTTTAGCCCTCACTCCACCATCACTTCCATTTCCCTCTACCTAACCCTCTCAAGCCACTCCTCACCCACCTAAAATCCACATCCTCTCCTATTAGAAACTTCTTTTTTTTGTTAGAACTCTTGTACCTCCTATGTGGATAGGTGGTTAAATATTTTGATGAGTTGGGCAAAAGATTTAGGTTAGTTAGGTTAGGTTAGATTAGTGTTTATCTAATTTATGTGCTAAGTTGTATAAGGTGTACCGAGTATACAAGCTGATTTGGCAAGACGAAGGGTTGTGATGGCTCGATGACTTGAGGTCCATGATAGTCTCATTAGGAAGGAGTTTTGTATCAAAACCTTAGGAGAGAGAATGTAGGTAAGCTAAGAGAAAGATGATAATCTCATTAGGCATCAAAACCCTAAATCACCTCTGGATAAGAGTCTAATAATGAATCTAAGAATGGGAACATAAGAGTCTAATAATGAATCTAAGAATGGGAACATAAAAATTATGTTGAACCTTAAATAAGAGTTCACCTTGTATTTTTCACTTCTAATTTTATTTTATTTTATATATATATACGTGTGCTGTCGTCTAAAGGAATAGAGTGGGTGAAAAGTGGTGATATTTTTTGCTCGTAAATATAAGAAAAATGATAGGGAGAGTGAAAATGAGAGAGTGAAAGGCAAAGTGAATGACGTGATATTTTACATATAGTGATCTTCGACGGGTTCACTGTGCCCCCAGGGTATAGTTTGATTCGGGGTGGCGGCCGAAGGCCGCCGATGATGTTCAAGCGATAATCGGACATGTGCATATAAAGTGCCACGTCATTCACTTTGCTTTCACTCTCCCTATCATTGCTCTAAATATAAAATACAAATTAACCATGGCTGAAGTCGCCTATATAAGTTGAGAGAGCTTGTTACTACCCCACAACATACGAAATGTTATCCTAAATCGCATTGATAAAATTAAAAAATAAACTTTTGGCGCAAATAAATTTGAATATCTAAAATAATAAACTATATACGACACGTGGCGGGTTCCTGGATGAGCGTTACTTGCTCCTGATAGACCGTTCCAGAAGCTGCGCCACTCGACGCTGCTGCCGCTCCCATCGCTCGACGCTGCTTCCCCGCTGATTCCATTCCGTTCCGTTCCATTTCATGGCCGCGGCTGCTTCCGCCGCGCCGGTGACTTCCTCCTCGTTGCTATCGAGAAGAGGCTCCTCTCCCCCTCCCGCTCTCGGTCCGATCCACGCTTCCTCTCCCCTTCCCAGGTTTCTCCGCGGAGGAGGGAGGAGAATGGCCTCTTCCTTCAGATCGAGCAGGTGTGGATGCCCATCGGCCGCCCTCACTTCCCAAAAATCCTTCGTCTGTTCCTCTTCGATGTCGCCGGTAACGTCGCCATCTTCGTCGCCTCTACCTTCGGCCCTGCTCTTCGATTGCGACGGCGTGCTCGTCGACACGGAGAAGGACGGCCACCGCGTCTCCTTCAATGAGACCTTTGCTGAGGTGAATGTTTGTAATTTTCCTGGTCGATCGGGCGATATCAACACTTTGCATTTCTTTTCGCCTGCTTATGGGATGCCTCGATTAGCTTGATCTTCTAGTATCATCCCGATCTTATTTTGACTTCTGCCGCTGCAGAGGGAATTGGGAGTTATTTGGGACGTTCAACTTTATGGTGAACTACTCAAGATTGGTGGTGGGAAGGAAAGGTTAATTAATCCAAATAGATGATTTTCCCCCCTTCTTTTATGCTTATTCAACATACTGAATGGACTGTTCATGATATTCAAAAGTAAGAACGAGTTTAGTTATTTCTGGAGAGACGCAAGTCGGCATTCATGACTTGTTTAAGCATTAGTACTTCTTTCATGTTTGATTCTTCAGAGTTAATGGCGATGAACTTACTAAAGATGATCCTCTGCCAACAACCATTCAGGCTATTGTATGTTAGCATAGTATCGTTTTGTACGTAAAGGTGCAACCAATTTTTTTTTATCGCTGATGGAGACAAGGAGAAAGGTTTTCAATGTCCGTGCAACCATTTTATAACCATTCTTTGATCATATTTATGTTGTTTTATGTCATTCAGAATGACAGCATATTTTAACAAGACTGGCTGGCCCGTTAAAGCTCCAAAGACTGAAGAAGAAAGAAGGAACTTCATAGCTTCTCTTCACAAGAGAAAGACTGACTTATTCATGGCTCTTATTGAGAAAAAGCTCCTCCCTCTTCGTCCTGGTGTTGAAAGGTTAGGTTATATTAAGTTCCCGCTCCAAAAGCTATCTAGTTAATTCTTTTATCCTATAAAGATTGTGTTGCACAGAAAACTTGATTCAGGAATTAGCATGCTTAATCTATGTGGATTATCTGTATTTTCACTAATCGGTAGCATATTATCTTCTCATAACTCTGCATGTCATGGGAAATTTGTAATTGAAGGTTCATTGGAAGCTAGTAATCTTTGCAGCTAAACTGAGATAAGTTTTCTGGATAGCTAAGAAATTTGAATGCTTAAATAGTTAAATGTATGATATTTCTCCCCACTATGACACATTCCATCAATGTGGCATATTGAGAGAGAATTTTCAATATTAACTGTATTCTAGAGTTTCTTTTAATGATGTTAAACATTGAACAAGGCAGAAAGGTTACATAATAATATTTAGAATTGGTTATATGGTTTTGCCCATATTTCTTACTGCTGGGCAAACTTATTGTTTTAATTCCAAATAGATAATTTTAGGTTGGCAACTTGGCATAACTGCTTTTCTAGTGTGGCTTCACGATCATTAAATGACAAAATCTTTAGCAGACCCCACAGCCTTCCCACTTTCAGAGAATCAACCCTTAATGGTGATGTCACCCACTTTGTTTTAGAGTATTTGGGCAATCTTTAAAAAGACAAACAACTATATCTTTCAACATATAACCATAGATTTCATCATTATCAGAGTTTGTTGGCCCAGGTGAATGCTAGACAACGATGTACTTCTTTAGTTATTTTTTAGTTCTGTTAAGACCTTTTATTTGCTTTGATACGAGTTTTCTAAGTTGCTCTAGATTCCATCCCACAATGAAACAACAAAGCAACCTAAGATGTAGAAGATATGGAAGATACATCAAATGCAAAATCATAAGGACTTGCACGAAGACAACATGTGACATTGGATGGAGGAGGTAGATAAGTCGTAAAGAAGATAGTAATCGAGGCTATGATGTTGTAATCATGCTCCATCTTGGTCCTGTTAGACTAAGGTATTTCAATGCTTAGTTCTACCCTTGGTTAAAGATATGTTTGATTCAAATGGTTATGTTAGGATAAGGTGTTAAGTTTATATGGTGTGTCAAGTAGATCAAGGCTGATTAGATACTTGACAATAATAGGTGTTGGCAATGGATATGTCCAACAGGTGTTCACAATGGATGAATCTCGCAAGTGTTGAAAAAGGAAAAGTCAAACAACTATTGACAAAAAAGTATGTTTTGATGGGTCCAACAAGTGTCAATAATGTAAAAGTCCAATAGGTGTCGGCAATGAAGAAAGTACAACACAAGTATTGATAATGAAAATCCTAGCGGTCAAGGTGGACCTAAGGTTAGGCAAATAGTAATCCTAATGAGTTAACATTGACTAACACTAGACAAATGATGAAGTCTCGGAGGCTAGACATCTCGGCAAGTGGAAGTCTTAGTTGGTCATGGTTGGCTCACATTGGGCAAATGATGAAGTCTCAAAGGCTAGTCCTCTTTGCAAATGGAACGTCTGGTGGATCAAGGTTGATTAATACTAGGCACACGAGGAAGTGCCAAAGATAAAGTCTTTTGGCATGGGAAATCTTGAAGGCAAGGTCTTGATAAGAAAGTCCAAGGAATTGTGGTCTCTTAGTTGGAAATTCTAAATGACACAAGAGTCTATGAGTGTTCTGTACTTTAGCGGGTTTTATGCATATGACTTACTCAAAAACTTAGCTCAGGCTACTTGGTTGGTGAATGTTTACATTTATGTTCATGTCTTAGTTGACTGATGACATAGTAGAAAAAGCGAAAGAAGATCATTAATATATGACAAAGATTGATGGGAGACATTAGATGGTCTACAAACTATTGTAGGTCAATTAACTGGATGGAAGATCAGTCGATTCAAATATCTATTGAGGAGCCAAGCAGTTGACTAGGTGCAGGTGTAGTCGCCTTAGCTATCTATTGGTGGATAGAAGGATAAAGCAATCATGAGATCATTGAATACGAAGAAAAGCAAATAACAAATGAAAGCAAGCCAAAAGAAGAGCTCCATCTTGTATTGTTTGTTTATTGTTATTGTCATTACTTGTCTTAGTATTTGTTGTTTGTTAGTTCAGATTGTAAGAGGTTTTCCACTTTCATACAGTATTTGAGAAGGAGAAAAGATAGTCATAGGTTGTGGAGTAGAAACTAGGGTTCAGAATCACATAAAGGCTAGTATTTGTATTGCTTGTGTTTATGTTTGTTTTTGATATATTTTGTTGCGTACTAACTTGTTTGTAGACTCAAGCAAATCAATAGAAGCAATTGACTATTCAAGTCAACCCCCAAACCTCACATCAATCCAACTTGATAGACACTTGATAGGCCAACCATGCCAGGGAAGAGCTTTCTTCTTAAAAGGAATCTACCAAGAAAAGAGAGAGGGAAACTATGAAGGAATACACCTTTAAAAGAGTGAGATTAGTTGGGGGGAATCCACCTTATTCATTTATCTAAAAACTATCCTTCGAAACATCTACAATGACACTTATACAAACTTACAAGCTTAGGGAGCAAATCAAAGTGTGGATGACCTTAACAAAACTTGTATTCATCTAACTCAAGTATCTATGCCACTTTAATAAATATCCTCCTAAAACAAGTAAAGATTTCCAAGTTCTACAATAGTCATGCTTTCATCTTTGCATTCCTATAGTAATTATTTCCAATGTTTGACTAATCATGATGTAGCCTCGATATGTTTTTATGTTGTTTTGATTGTTGTTCTTCCAAACTCTAGGATTTGATAGATCGAAGATAGAAGTTTGATATGATCGAAAGGGCCCAATATTAGAGATCAAAAGTTGAAAAGTCACATCGATAGTTCTTGCATCATTCTTGCCAGTTGAAAAGAACTCATCCTCAAGTTTGAATCTTTATCTTTCTTTTCTATGATAAGGAATAAGATTCACGACATTAAAGGTATACAAAACCCCATATTCTTCAGGAAGTTCAATCTTAACACCTTTTTACCAATTGTCCGAAGGATTTTGGATGGGCATTTGCTCGAGGCTTGAGCTTGCCAAAACAACCTCAAGGAAAGAGTTCTTGTGGAGATGAATCCACTAAGTCTCCTTTACAAGTTGTGGGCTCGTGATGTTTGTTGGTGACATCTTTGTACATTTTTTTTTTTGCTTGACGATGTATTCACAAACTTTATCATGGCCTAAGTAAGCCCTTTCCCATACTAGACAACATCAACATGGCCAGGAACATTACAATAATAAGGAATAATGATTTATTTTAATGAAATAATGAAATGTGTCACTATCAAACATAAAATAAAAGTGTTGAAACATAAAGTAAGCTAAACGAAGAGCTTTCTAAAACACATGAACACTGAATACACTGGTGGCTGCGTTTCATAAGCTCGGTGGCTGCAATGACTTAATACCTGTCGTAGCCATTGAAGTCTAAAGATAAAATGAAAGGAGACTTGTGAGCAAAAACTAGTAGGAGAACCTCCCATGTCTAACAAATACAACTTAGACAGTGTAAAAGAAAGACTACGCATATGCTACAAACTCTAACATGAAATATAAAGAGAACTTCAATCATAATTGCCAATCGTAGGATGACATTCCTCTCCACCTAAGAGGGTTGACTTAAATATCCTTATTGACTATGCTGGTTACATCAACTAGTAGGCCTAGGAAAACTCTCTCACCCTAAGAAGTTGTATCAACGTAAAGTTGATATTCTGGAGTTTCAACTTTTCTATTAACGTTGAATATGCCCAATTGTCATGAGTCCTAATCATCATGAGATATCAAGTGATAATTGCATCTAACCACCCAATTATCCTCGATCCATCTTTAAGGCCATAAGGCTGCACATGTAGTTCCTTAACATGTTATGATTTATTACATTTTATATAAAAATACCACCACACCATATCTTTAGGAGGTATTCTATCATTATTCTATACATGTATTGGCATATTTTATATAATCAAAGAGTAAGAGAGCATTCTCCAATAAAATGAACACTGTAACATGAAATGTTTAATCATGGCAAAGGTAACATAGCATGTACATAAGCATAAAGAGTTCAACGACATATATAAAGGAAAGAAAGACCTTAAATGAGAAATGACTGAAAATTAGTAGGTTAGGGTTCAACTAACTTTTGGTGGTTATGCTTGACTCTGAATTGAGGCATACTTTTCTGCATCATAAATACTCGCAACTTTTCTCCTAAGATTAGGATGCAAAACTTCTCATTCATTATGATCCCTACAACACAGATACACACAAGAAATTAGATTTATATTTTTTATACAAAATTATAATGGAGTCTCCAATACCAATTCTATCCATACCAAAATCCCTCATTCCCATTCATTATTGGATTAATCCCATAATGTAATGGATTTACCATACAAGCAAGGGGATGATCCTACCTCAATGACAGAGATCATAGATATACTAAAACACAAATAACAATTGATGATTGCAGTCAATAAATTCCAATAATGTTTCTCCCTTAATTAAATAAAATCAAGGCTTTTAGGGGATTATGATCCCAAAGTATCGACCTAATTAGAAATCATGCCCTCTTGTCCACTTACTAATATATGGATCAGTGGATGAAATTCGTTTCACATCCAATTGAAGTTCATACTACTGTCACTACCCTAACCTAAGTGCACAAAATGTTAGGACATCTTGCAAAAATAGATAAGGGATGACAACGAATAACCCATGGCTTTCCATGATACCGACCAAGCTGAATTAAGTGCCTAAATCAGATCACAACCAATGCTTTGAGTTTATCAAAGACGGAAATTGGCTTGCTTACAAAAGTTCCAAATAAGGGCCATTCACTATGATCAAGAGAGGATGTTGTGGTGTTCCTGCTAGAGGAGTAATCCAAGTTGAGTGAAGGTTCGAATGGTATCGAGTAATGGAGTTGGGGAAGTCATACTTAATGGTTTAAATAAGGTTATACAGAAAAGGTCAAGTTGTTGCTAATTGATTTGTGTCGGGCGATGAAGTTACAACATGTGGATTATGCAGGAAGGGAGTGGGCTGTGATAAGCTCAACAAGAGGGAGGGTTTAAAATTTCGAGTTATGTCGGAGTTTCAATTTATAACCGGAAGGATACGGCTTCGGTATAGTATCGTGTTGCACTAATATGATTTCAATACTTTTTTAAATATAAAATATATTAATTAAAAAAATATTTTTATTAGTATTTGATTGTTATATATGCTTTTTCTAATAATTCGTCTCCGCCTTCATCTTTAAAGAGGTTTTTTTTCCGTCTTTGTAATAATTCTTAGGAGGCGCTTGGTAAGCGGGTTTAGAAGGCGGGAATGAGAATGAAATCTATTTCATTCCCATTTATGATGCTTGGTATATGGGAATTGTAATCAAAATATGGATATGATACCCTTGATTTTATAACCCAACCCCCACTAGGTTATCACTAAACTCATAAACCCCTCAATCAAAACCTATTACCATTCCCATTGCCGAATAAATACCAAGTGCCCCTTAGTCTCTGTTATTTGTTTTGTAAGGAGGGAAAGAAACGGATGAAAGAGGGAAAGAAATTAGCAGAGCAAAAGGAATTAATTGTCAAAAAAAAATGAAAGAGGGTAGAAAATAACTACCCTAAATCCTATAAAGATTCTAAAAAGATGGAAATAGAGGAAAAAGAAGAATGACTATAATTTTTTTTTTTTCAAAAAAAGGCAGACTCATGACCTCGCAGAGGCCTCCGCGAGGTCACTTCCGCCTTGCGGCTCCACTCGATGATGGTGCGAAAATGATTTCGGTGCTAGTCGATGAGTAAAACTGTAAATTCTGCCCATGTTGATTTGCACGGCTCAATATCACGATCCTTTGAGAGAGGATAATGACATGAGAGGAGGATGATAAGGTCACATGGTTAGATCTCACGTGGATGACGTGAGTGAAGGATGCTTGAGTTGCTGAAGGCACGAGTAGGCCTTAGGAGGAAAATGAACATAGTTTGGAAAAAATTGGTTTCAGGATATTAACAACAATATACTAAAAATGTCTTGTTTCACAATTTACAACTAGGTCCTCTATTTTAACAAGTAGGCATTACAAATTTGCTAATATATTTTCTTGATGTTGTTGGCATATTCTTTGACAGCACTACTAAATTCTAAGGCGTATGAAGAAGAGATAAATCAAGACAACCAACCAAGCTTCATATGAGATTTTCCAAATTTCCATTTATGCCTATCATTTCAAGGATGATAAAAAGATCTGAATTAAAGTGAAGTAACAAGATTTCTCTATAATGTGTCAAAAATATCTAACAAACTTTAGGTCTTAATTTTAAATGACAGTCTTTGAACTTCATCTTGTTTGACTATATCTTTGAAATAAAGATCGGCAACATCAAAAGCATCCAATTTTACAAAATCAATCAACAACCACCATAGTAGAATCTTTCTTCCTTTGAATGAGAAAAAAAAATGATGAACCAGGCAGCAGACAAATTGAACCTGGGGTGACCGGCCCGGCCCCACGAAAGTTTCCCACCGGTCACCAGGGTAAATCGGGAAGCGCTCGCGGTGGCCAGTCTAGAAGCCCAGCGGCCCAGGATTTGCGCCCCATTTGGAGGAAAAATTCCTATAAAATGCGGCGTAGCTGGGGATCGAACCGCGGATGCATGGGTTAACAACTAGTGACCTTACCGCTGCACCATAGCCCCGGGGGCTTCTTCCTTTGAATGAGAGGTAAGCCATGAAGAAATCATTATTAAAATCTTTCTAAGGTTCAAAGGAGTATAATGACTAATATTTTGGGAATGATCTTTAGCAATGTGACATGTACGACATCTCTTGATATAAAGTTTAAGATCATTAGGTAAAAGGGCCAATAAAAATATTCTTGAAACAATTCTAAAGTTTTATCTCGATCAAAATATCAATTAAGCTCAATTTTCCTCATTATTCTTTGATAATAAAATAACGTAGTGAACAATTCAGAATGTTAGGGGATTACCCTTGAAAAGAAACCCATTTTTGTTTAAAAATTGTTGAGAAGGACCATCTTGTCATACTTTTCAAATGTCATAAAAATATATAAAGTATTCAAATCTCCTCAAAATATAGATTATGCTTGCAAATCTCATAATGTTTTCCAATCACTTTAAATTTTACAATTTTTTACTTATATAGTGGCAAGCAAAGAATATTTTCTACTAAGAGCATCAACCTCTTGGTTAAGAACACCCATTTTATGCTTGAAGAAACTTCACCCATCTGACAATCAGTCCTCTATATCTCATTGGCTTGGCTAATTTATGAGTAATCCAAATCTCAAAGTACCTGATAGCCATTAATTTCTAGATTGTATTGGGCATCCTGGAAAACATGGTACTCGAGAGGAGACTATGAGCTTGTACAGATGCATTCATTGAGTTCTGATCATGGCATGTGATTGATCAAAAACAGTCCCTAAGCAAAGCACAGAAAGTCTGTTGTTTTTTCACTTCTGATTGGTTCATGATTTCAAGGTAATGTGTCAGACTGGTCAGAACACATCAAAATGTTAGTTTATCCACATTTAATATTTTTCTTGATTTATAGACCATGCTACACTAGCTTATGCATTAACTACATTATTATCTTACTAGGACAGGACATTTATAAGAATTTTTATAAAGCTTTTAAAAAATTGACTAAATAAGCTAAATGAAAGTTTATTTGCAATATAGAAATGTAGTTACAATTGCATGCTAGTAAATAATATTCATCAATTTTCGGGGGAAAACACTAATTTGCATCATTCATAAAATAACTTTTGCATTGTAATGTGTACCTACAATATTCCAAATATAATCATTGGATTTTCTATAATTATAAACAAAATGATAAGCGCCAGGTATCCAAGACTTCAGCAAGAATAATCCAGGCACAGAATTTTCATCTAAGGTGGGTTTTAAGTTTTTTATATTTCTACACCAGTATTATTCTACTAACAATAAGAGTGATTAGAATAAATTTGAAACTTGAACTGTGTGAATAAGCTATGAAATCTAAAGGTTTAAAGCAAACATGACCAATTAAAAGAATAATTAATTTGACAGGAAGTAAATATTAAGTTATTAACAAGTATAAAGGTTTGCATATCTTGGATCTAATATTCAACATGAAGTTTATGAAGATGTCATTAGTAGAATAAAGACTCAATGGTTAAAATTGAGTGACTTGTGGTCTTGTGCAATTATCTTATGCTCCTTAGTTTAATGAGTCAAAATGTAGAACAGTTGATAGACTGCACTATAGACATGCTGTTGTTATTGTCCTATAATATTCAATTTCTTCAATTCAACATGACGTTAGATTCTCATTCTTCATTTTGTTGCACTTTTGAAAAATACTTTATTCATTATTGTTTCTAATATTAATTACCTTTTCTTTGTAGGTTGATCGATGAGGCTCTAGCAAAGGAGTAAAAGTTGCTGTTTGCAGTACTTCAAATGAGAAGGCGGTATGTGCTTATTCTCACCCTTAATTGCTGGCCAAAAGTTGTCATGTCTATCTTCCCTTTGCTTCAGGCCTATGGGCATTTTTATTTATTTGTACAATTAGCAAACCGTCTTAGTTACTTACTCTGGATTCGATATGTTAATTTTCTTTTTCTTTCAGTAGGCTTATCCAGTTTATAGCTTGTTTGGCATCCTGATTAAGTGATTTTTATATGTAATATGTATGATTGACAAAGTGGAATATAGTTTTATTGAATTTACTTGTCTGTTGTAGCCCTAAATGCCAGATTGATATGTGATAATAGAAAATAAAACATTGTAGATGACAAGATACAACTTCACAAGCTATCTTTAAAATGTAAATCACAATTTTGTGTTCCTTTCACCCTCAAAATGCCATTTCAATTGGCTATCTTGTTTTCCTTGTGAGTGATGAACTCTATATGTATCACTCTTGATTCTAGTATGATTTTAGCCAAGCGGGTGGATTTTTCTATCAACTGTGTTGAGAGCAGCTAATTCACTAGGAAATGAATATTAGTACCATATGCTTGGGATAATTATTTAATTTGGGTGTTAAAATATATATGGGTTTGACATAAATATGTTTGTTTCCGTTTACCCAACAATCTCAAGTTTCCTACGATTGAAAACTTATATTAAGCTAAAATAAAATTAAGTATATCAAGGAAACATTTAAAAAAAAACAAAACATATAAAGTGAATACTATATCCAAGAATTATATGTATAGGTAATATAGCCAATGAGTCAAAGCCATCATCTTCTCACTATACAATAGGGAATGTGTTTTCATTTGTATTATCAAACCAAATTTTAGCAAAATTTAATGCTCTAGCTCAGACTCCTAATCTAATCGAATGCTAGAGAACCAGACTATCCTCTATATAGACTAAAATAAGTCCGAATCAGCCCCCGCGGGCATGGCGCGATTGGTAATGACTCACTTAGGTGATCCCTCACTTCCCGGGTTCGATTCCTCCCTGGTATAGCGCGCAGTATGCTGACGGAAGAAATCGCCACAGGTTGCTGTGTAGTCGGGCCATCGGGTACCGATATCATCAGTGGTGAAGTCGCCACGTGTCTCCGTCCCGCGATTTACCCTCGTTGACCGGTGGGGACTCTCGTTGAAGGCTGTGGGGCAGGGCTGGTCAGCCAAGTGGATTAGTCGGGCGCAAGCCTGGATACCCCTTGTAAATAAAAAAAAAAGAGTCTGAATCAAGCCTAGATTTAATCCATCTAACCTTAATTACCATGCCTACTCGATGAGTTCTACCCAACCCTAAATTAACTTCGAGTCGACACCCAAAACTCAAATATTGGTTGAGTTTAGTTTAAAATGCAACATTTTAAATAGGATACAATTTGGTAACTAACATTGTTTATTATTATTTTTGGATAAGTAAATAAAAAAATAACTAACATTGTTTATTATTCTTTCATGATGCCTCTGAGCAAGTGATGAAAACTAGAGTTCAACATGATCATGTCAAACTTCTTCCACTCCTCTATCTTCTCTTGGCTTTTGGGTGTCGAAGAGCAGTTAGGGTTCGACGCCACGCTTTAATTAAATGAAAATTTATTTGATAAGTTAAATAAATAATTTTTTATTTTTATTCTTTTTAATTCATTTCGTTAGAATATTATATCAATTTGAAGGTGCAAATTTTTTCAAATTTCATTGAGTTGAGTTAGAGTCAAGTTTTATATTTTTCATTTTTTATAAATTTTATGTTTATCAAATTAAATAAATATAATATAAATCTAATTTAAACTCAAAATATAATATTCTACATTTCCAAAATCTAAAATAGCTTGGATCTCTCTATAATATTTTACATTCTTGATTAAATCTGGAATTGTTCTAACATTGCAAAATCTAAAAGCAAAACATGTCTTAGTTTGGGAGTGTTTGGGAGAGCTTCTGCTAGCTGCTTTTTAGATTCTAGCTACATAGAAGCACTTTTGAGTGTTTGTGAATACCAATTCTGCTTTAACTTCTATAACTTTTAGCCAAAAGCTGGAAGCAAGAATTTGATGATTTTTTCTGCTTCTGCTTTTTTGCTTATGGTCTAGAATTAAAAGTAGACATTTATACCCTTAATAATTTATCATTTTACATAATTGCCACCATAGTTTTAAATAAAATTTTATATTTTCATATAATTTATATATTCATAATTTTTTTTATAAATTTATATAAATTTTGTCATTTTTTATATTTATATTTTTATTAATTATATATTTTTAAACATATATATTATTAAAAAAATTAATTTTGATATAATATTCAAAATATAATAATAAATATATAAAACATTATTGATGGTGTATCAAAATTATATTTAGATAATTAAAAAAATAATTTATATAGTTTAAGGATATTGTTGTCATTTAACTAAAAATTAAGCTCGGAAGCAATTATTCATCAAACACTCAAACTTTACCTTGTATCAGCTTTTAGCTTCTATTTCCAAACACTCCATGCTTTAGCTTCTCACTGACTTCAAGATAATCTCTACAAGAATCACTTTTCAAAAAGCAAAAGTTCTCCCAAACACTCCCTTTATAGAGGATCAAGGAATGTCTTATTTTCTCATTGCTTATTCAAACATTCTACTAGATTACGTGTAATCATTATCGAAGGAGAGAACTATATTTTTTGACAAGTGACTTAAGCTAAAATTAAAACTTAATTAGTTACAAGCATTTTTAACTATAAGAAAATATGCATCAAAATTTATCAACAAATGTAAATTACCAATTAATTATTAAGTCGTCAATTATCTAATTAATTGCTAAGTAAATACTCAATTACAATAAAATAATTAAAAATTACACCTTATACTAAATAAACTTAATCATGTTATCACTAATGATTTAATTGAATAAGTATTGAAACTATATTAACACAAATAGAATACGGTTCTCTCGTTCCAGTTATAATCCAAACCTTTGACATGGTTCTATATTTTCAACCTAACATTTTTGAATATCTAGAAATGTAAAAAGTACATCAATAATTTAAATTTGAAACGTCTAGATAACTATAACATAAGCAATGTTCATAATCGTGTAACTCAACTTCTGACAATTTGGATATATTACATATCTGAATATCAATCTTCATGACCATTTTGGATGCAAGTTCACGGATTTGAAATACAAGTAGTAGAACAGTTCAAGGAAGAAGTTGAATCATAATCTCTACAATCAAACTTCCAAGTGATTGACACTTGAAATTTCTCGTATCTGATTATGTATCAAGGTAGCTAGGATCGCGTTTTTACTCGTGGGATTGCACGATCCTACGCTTCATCCCATACCAGTGATCCTGATCCCAGCTCCAGCTCGCCATTGCCGTTGCATTGTGAGATCGCCGGGCAAGATCGTGGAATCGCTGAAATTGTGCAATCCTGGTGATTCGAACGATCCTAGAGAAGCTGGCCCAAATCCGCAACCTAAACGACCCAAAACGCGGCCCATTCTTAGCCCCCAGAACCCTAAGATCTTACCTGGGATCGGATGGGAGATGCAAAATCGTAAAACGTGGCATCGTAACACGGATCATAAGATCTTACCAGATCCTACCAGAACTAACATACACACATATATTTCATATTACATGACAAATAAGTAAAAATAGCTACAACTAACATACTTAACTTCAATTTAAACCCTAAGATCTTAGGTCCCAAAACGCGGTCCTAAGATCTACCGGTAATGTTTTACAATTTTTAAATTTGTAATTTGTTGATAATTGCTATAAAAAATTCAACATACACCAATTATGTCGCAAATAGTGCTTAAACATGAGTTCAACACTTAGCATTTGAAATACAAACTCAACAATCAGGATCTATTGCTCTCAAACATTAATAGAAATTGTTTATTTTAAAATGTAAAATTTTGAGTCGTGCCGGAGTTTCGGTTTATGACCGAAATGATACTATTTTGTTGCTGTGCCGATATGGTTTTGGTGCTTTTTTAAATTTAAAACATATTAGCCAAAAAATATTTTTATTAGTATTTGATTGTTATAAATGCTTTTTCTAATAATTCCTCTCCACCCTCATACTTAAAGAGATTTTTTTCCCCTTAGTCTATGTAACAACCCTTAGTTTTTGTTGTTTATTAGTAAACGAATGAAGGAGGAAAAGATATGGACGAAAGAGAAAGAAATCACCGAAAGAAAAAGAATTAATTATAAAAACATTTTTAAAAAAGAGGGAAAATATTAACTACCCTAAATCTTAAAGCCTAAACCCTATAAATATCCTAACATGATAAACCAAAAAAATTAAACACGAAAGAAAATTTAAAAAAAAAAGGAAAAAACATAGCCTCAACATCAATTTTTTTTAAAAATAAATGGACTTGGCTAGGTGAGGCCACCTCAATGTTGCAACGACCTCGCGAGGGCCTCTGTGGGGCTGCTTCAGCCTCACGGCTCCGTCGGTGCCGCCGTCAATTGGGTATCAATGTTGGACCTGTGCCGGTTTTGAGGGGCACAAGTCGGCACCCGATCCATGGTTTATTTAGTTAGTATAATTTTTGTTTGAAACTAAAAAAATACTGAAAGTATATCGGCATGACACTATACCATACCAAAATATTATTGTTTCGATTATAGATGGAAACTCAAGCATGGCTTGCATATGTGCAAGATTTTTTTGCCTTGATATTCTAGTTCAAAGAATCATGGAGTCGCCTTTTGGAATAACTGTTGTGATTGTACATTTGTATTGCACTCGATTATTTCTCAAATCCCTTCGATAGTTATGGTATGAAGTCAATGACCATTAAACTTCTATCATTATCCATCTTCCCCCTTGGACTTTCTTATTATCCTAAGTTAATCAAGCCAATATCCCTTTGATAGTTATGGTATGAAGTCAATAACCACTGTGGCTCCTTTTCTGTTGGTTCTACTTATTTTGTAACTGATTTCAGAGGTAACTTAGAAGTGCTTCATCCCTTGAATCGGTCATCTTATGCTCCTACCAATGTTTGCATCTTGTCTTGGTTGATGGTTGATGATTGATGATTCATAGGAAACTCAACAATACAAGAGTCTGTTGCAAAGAAAAAATTGTTGGAGATGGACCCTCTTTATGGCTTATGCTCACAATCTTTTACTGTGGTAGACGAAATGGTTACTCGTTCTTCTTCCATTGTGGGCTTCAAGTTGGACTAATTCTTTCTTGCTTCATTCCATGGCTCTTCATATTCCTAATGTGTCTGCTCCTTTTCTGTTCGCTCTACTTATTCTGTAATTGATTTCAGAGGTAAAATTGGATGTGTGCTTCATCCCTTGATTTGGTCATCCTATCCTCCTACGACATTTGCATTTTCACTTGGATGAATGATGATTCATAATAAACTTAATATTACAAGAGTTTGCTCCCAAGGAAAAAATTGTTGAGGTGGACTCTCTTTATGGCTTATGCTCGCCATCTTCTACTGTGGTAGACAAAATGGTTACTTGTTCTTTCATTGTAGGCTTGCTAGGGTGGGTTAGACTAATTCTTTCTTGCTTTTGTTCTTCTTGGATAGGATTAACTAGTGTTGATAGTTGCCTCGTTGAGGTGGTTACTGACTAGATGATACTCTGGTCTTTCTAACACTTATCTAGCTTAGCTATACCAATTTCGTGAGCAAGAAACAATGAAGTTTTTTGGGATCTTTATTATATCCTTGGAGTGGTCGGGTTTACCATAGTAAAGTTTATAGGTTATTAAGCAGTTTTGTCGTTGTCTGTTAGACTGTTATCACATTATTGTTCAATGTTGACCAGTTCTGCTTAGACTCCTTTTGTTTCATTGAAACCAGATTTTCGTAAATCATGGTACCAAATTTTTTTCCAACAGAAAAAGTGATAAACTTTTTTTTTAAGAAAAATGATTTTCTTTAGGAAGAAGTCATTTCTATACTTATCCACAAGCTCTTCACTTTAACAATAAATATCTCTCTATTTCAGCCTTCACCCTCATTCATGCAGGCAGATCTGGACCAACCTACTCGATTAACCCAACTGCGAGAAGGGAAAAATATTTTCCCATGTGCGCAATAATCACATGAAAATATCTTGCATTAGATTTTCGTAATACATTCAAACAGTAGAATATAATTTATTTTTTCAGAAAAAATTGGGGCCTTAATGTTTAGTTTTCTATCTCTTTTTGGCTTTTAGAAAATTGTCCAGTTATTGATTAACTTGTACTTGAATTTTATGCTAGTTTAATATATTTTGGGTAAACATTGTGCATCCTTACTCGTTTAAAAAAATGCCATTTTTGATTATCCACGCTCAATTTCATAGATGTTATTATCATGACATATTGCTTTAGATCTATTAAGAACCTGAGAGAACTGCATTAAGTTTGTTCTGTCCGACAATCTTGGTATCAAATTAGATTTTCAAGGAAAGATTTCATATTTTGAGTTAAGTTCTATGGTGTAAGTTTCAAACTATTTAACAATTTTACATGGGTGAGTAATGCAGGTTTCAGCAATAGTTTCATTCTTGTTGGGCCCTGACCGAGCAAATAAGATAACAATATTTGCTGGAGATGTAGTTCCCCGCAAAAAGCCTGATCCGGTGTGTTGTTGCTTCTCCTATATACTATAGAAGTTCCATCATATCTTTATTTTGTTCTAAAAATCTTTGTTTTGTCATTAACAATAACTTACTTAAACTTGATAGAGATATATTTATTTGGTTGACGATTTTAGATCTGATTATCATCCTAACCTTTTGTAGTTTGACTGCGTTTGCATGCCAACTTTGCTTTATACGGAAATTGAAAGTATGGCAATATTCTAATGTGCCTTTAGTGATTTGTTTCCTGCAAGTAATTGAAACATTGTTTTCCTATCATTTGTTTCCTTGTAAAGAAAATAAATGAAAGAATAATTAAGCTTTGTGGGAAAAATAACCTCCGTCCAAAAAGAGAGAATGATGGAAGTATTGTTCATAGGATAAACGAGTAGTTGAAATAGACAGGCTTTTGTCATGTTGTATGATAGGTGTGTGCACTTTAGGAATTGGAATAAGAAATTGACAGTGCTTATGGTGAAAGGGTTGGATAGGTTGGATAGTGAAGAAGAAATATAAAAAAAGGCAGTCTGGTGCATGAAAAAAAAAAGACAGGTCAGCCTCAGCGGACCCCCTAAAGTCGACCCCACGGATATGGAAGGAGGTAAATGCAAATATACAAGCGGAAGACGTATGGTGGGGAAGCACTAGGTCATAATTCCCGGGAACTAGAATTGCTATGCGCCCACTAACTGTGTTACGCCCTGCGAGAAGGTTCTATTGTACACAGCCTTATGCTTTACAAGAGATTGTTTTCGAGATTCGGACATCACATGACAACAACTTTAGTGAAGAAGAAATATTTAGATAAAATTGATTTTGTAGAGATGAGGATGTTTAGAAACATGCAGAAGAAATAAAATACAAATGCTGCCAAATACGTAAATAAAATTAATTTTGCAAAGATGAGGATGTCTATATGTATATGCAAAAGAAATTAAATAGAGATGTTACCATAGTCAGCAAATAAGTGGTAATTTACAGATCCACAAATGATAGAATAAGAAAAAAATAAGATAAACATAATACATGTTCAAATATGATCGGTAAATTCTATAATAATTTAGATTTGAGATGTAGATAGCAAAGCAAGACAAAAGATAACTCTACTTAAGTAGATGTCCAAATGAATGGAATATTTCTAATGATATTGAGCCTATATAGGGCTAATGATGGAATAAAATCCATATGGCAACTCCAAATAGGTGGGATGCATGTGTTTCTTGTTTTTTTCTTATTTTCCTTTTGAAGGTGATGACGATGAAATTAGAGAATTCCTATGTAATAGTAGCTCATATGTTACTTTCATAGTAATGGAACCATACACTGGTGACTGTTGAAACTAGAAAAAGTTTAAGGATACTCTAAATAACTGTGTATGAATGTATTCACCCACATTATATTATAACTTGACTACATGATATTCATTTTCTAGAACATTGGATGCAAACTGTTTCTCTTTTTCCATATTTCAACCTAAGATCCTCGACCACTACTGGCAACTAAAAAACTTATTTTTATTTAGAATACGTATTAATACCTTCCTATTATACATATACACGTGTTTGTTTGTTTTAATTCTGTTTGGTTGTAAAATTTATTCCCCGGCTGACTAATATATTTAGTTTAGAAGGCATGACTATGTTCCTTGTATTGTTTTTTTTCCTGTTCTTATTTATAGTCACTTTTTTTTTGACAGGCCATCTACTTGTTAGCAGCAGAAACTCTCGGTGTGGATCCGGCTAGGTATTACTTTACATGAAATTTCCAGTTGATGCAATGAAAGTCGCTTCATTTTCATTTTCCCTAGACCTTCACATTAATGGAAAATAGTATCTGTTATATACATTTGAAATTATGAATCAAAGTCTTTATTATTTTGTTTTATTGTATTCCTCATGGGGCTCTTTTAGTAAAGTAGTATGTTTCAATGAATCATGTAACGTGTAACAATTATGGGTGTTCAGTCAACATTTGAAACAATATGGCAAAGAACACCCATAATCCACTAGTTCTTTAGTGACTGAATTCTCACACATAATAGCTCTAATACCTCCTCCCTTCTCAAGTTCTCAAGCCAGAGTATACACCTTATAAATGTGCATCCTGTTACCAGAAAAGTGAATAAAAAAGAGATGAAATTGACCAAGACCGTGACTATCAAATCCTAACTAGAAAACATTGTAAATTGGCTGCTCCATGATGTAATGCATACACCAATATGCAATAGATCAAGGGAAAGAGGACAACACTCCACGATCTTGGAAGAATAATGGATAGCATAGATTGAGCCTTCTACTAAATAGAGAAAACTAAGATCAAGATGTTTTTTACATAATTGAGAAGGAAAGAATATATCCCAGAAACAAAGGGTAAGGCAGATGGGGAATCAAACCACACACCACACTGAATAAGAGCCTCCACCTGGACTGAAATTGGAGGGATTAGATTCGTACAGCAGAGCATAGTGTAGCTAGCACGCAACACTTCACAATTTTATTTTATTTTATTTTCTGAAAACTACAAACTAAAAATAGAAAAAATTTCAGTTGCCAAACAAGACTTAAGTTTGCTTGTTCCTGTGCTAACTTGGGGATCTCTAACTAGCTCAAACTTAGATTATGCAGCAGTTTACTAGTGCCATAAGAGCTTAATTATACTGGCATTGTAATATTGCCCATGATTCTGTTCCATTCTATATTGATGAGCATTTTAGCGATTTTTTTTTATCATGTAAGCTATCTTTTAATCTCTTCTTTAAGCTGTCATGCTTTCCTTCTGCTGTTCTTCATCTCAGTTTCATGGACTACCAGATTAATCGTAGCATTGCTTTCTAGCAATGGTCATACATCATGCTTAATCTCCTGTACTTTTCAGTTGTGTCGTGGTAGAAGACAGTGCTATTGGCCTATCAGCCGCTAAAGCTGCTGGTATGAAGTGCATAATAACGAAGAGCGGGTAAGCATGCTTATCTTTGCGTGCTTTCTTTACTTATCTATAGTCAACATTAGTTTGAATTAATAAAATGGATGCCATCATAATAAATAGCGAACATGGTTCTGACCGAAAAACATGCACAGTTATCTTGAAAGATTGTGCTATTCTGTCCATCCATCACCATGAGTAGAAAATCACCACTGCTAGCTTTTTTGTTAGCTCCAAACCACTTACTTCAGCCTAAGGGTTCGCTAAAAAAGTAGGACCATTCCTAACTTGGATGATATACGAACCGACTTGTTTGAACTTACTGGGGCGATCTGATCCATAACTTTAGCTAAAACTAGATGTTAGCAACCAAATGTGAAGGTTATTTATTTTTGTTTTTCGAATTGTATTGTATTGGTCCTTATAGTTTATTTTTGCAAACTATGTATTTCAACGTTTCATTTGAAATTGGTTTAAGCAACAATTTTAAGGTTGAATTTAATTGCCAAAAACTTGATGTTTGAAAAGATGACAAAAATGTGGAAAAAAAATGTGTGTTGTGCTTATGCTATCATTCAAATGGTATCGTTGCGCATAGGTATACTGCAGAAGAAGATTTCGTCACAGCAGATGCAGTCTTCGATTGCATTGGAGATCCTCCTGAAGCACGGTTTGACTTGTCTTATTGTGCTAATCTTCTTCAAAAGCAATACGTGAGCTAAGTACATAAATTCTCGCTTCTTGTTCTTTCACAAGTTCCAGATTCACAGACAACAGTCATATTCATAATCATAATCTTGGTTTTATTGTTCAAAATCTTAATAATAATGAGATGGACTTGGCATGGCCATACAATGTGCAATGTTTCAGGATCAGAATACTTACATTGGTACAAATATAAACATGACTTGGTTTCATGTCTTGAACATTTATCAGTGTCAGTATGATAGTCTAAGTTAGTTTAAAATAATTTTACATGATATAAAATCAATTCAGTTTTCTGAAATAAATGAAATTATATTTTAGATTGATGACTCAACACTTCATAAATTATTGTGTCAATATCACTTTGCTATTGTATCCCTACCAAAATCAATACTATCCCAAATAGACTTTCAAATAACTTCTTCAAAATTTTTAATTGCCTTTTCAAAATATTAGAATAGGTCAATATATTTATTAGTAATTTTTATATTGACAAAGGATATTTATTTATATATATAGAGAGAGAAAAAAAAAATTTACGTCGCACATCAGGCATGCACGATTGAGGGGTAGATGCTCACGTGGGGCAGTGCCCCATAGCTGCACACATCAAGCGTGCAATATAATAAGTATATATAAATAATTTTGATATATTGTGGATTCTTATTTGCGTGCTCATACGGACCCAAGGCATCTTGGATCGATCCAAGGCAATTTAGATTGATACAATTTTTTTAAAATTTTTTTAGGGTAAATTTAGGGTTTAAGATTTAAGGATTGGGTTGTAGTAAGTTTAAGTTAATAAGATTTCCTTCTACGGTTTAGTCGTCCCTCTTGGATTATAGTATTCAAAATAATCAATTTTAGACTTAGGGATATATTGAATAATGATTAGGAGAGTGAAAATGAGAGAGTGAAAACCATAGTGAATGACGGGGCACCTTGCATGCATGATCTTCGACGGGTTCACCGTGCTCCCAGGGTATAGTTTAATTCGGAGCGGCGGTCGAAGGCCGCCGATGGTGTCCAAGAGATAATCGGATGTGTGCATATAAAATGCCACGTCATGTCACATAATGCCACATCATTCACTATGATTTTCACTCTCCCATTTTCGCTCTCTCTATCATTGCTCGGGATATATTATATGTATTTAGCGTTTAAAATTATAAGATTTAGAGGTTGGGTTATAGTAGATTTAAGCTAATAAGATTTTCCTATGGGATTCAGTCATCCCTCTTAGGTTATATAATATTTAAAATAACTAATTTTAAATATTCATACATATATTATATATATTTATAATTTATGGTAGAAAATTTTGATTTTAAAAAAAATTAAAAAAATAGCAAACTAAGTTGTGTCCCATGCATGGGAGGTGCCTCATCTTGATTTTTTTAAAAAAAATCCATCTCTCTCTCTCTCTCTCTATATATATATATATATATATATATATATATATATATATATATAAAATTTTGCTATCCTGCGGACCGCACGGTGCGGACCACAGCGCCAGATCGGTCACACAGGGCGTTGCGCCGATGGTGGTCGATCGTCGATCGGACACCATCAACGGCCTTTGACCGCCGCCCCCGAACAAAGCTATAACCCTAGGGAGTGCGGTGAACCCTAGGGATAGCGGTGAATCCGTCGGCGGCGGTGAACCCTAGAGATAGCGGTGAACTCGTCGGCATTGGGTAACGGTTGATCGGTCACGATGACCGATCAGGTAAGGTGCCTAATCGCTCAGGCTAGGCCCTGACCGATCAGGCAGGTGCCACGTACTCAGTCCGCACGCGGTCCGCATGAAACGGTCCGCAGGAGAATATATATATATATATATATATATATATATATATATATATATATATATATATATATATATATATATATATATATATATATATATATATATCGTTGCGCGCCCTTGCGCGTGACGTCCAAATGGGCATGCATGCGAGGATTTTTTTTTAAAAAAAAAATTAAACATTTTCTCTCTCACACATTAATTCTTAAACCTACGGCCTTTTCTCTGCCGACTCTTCTCTACCGAAAGCTAGGGCGAAAAACTTTGCCGTCGCCGTCGCCGTCGCCGTCGCCGCCGCCGCCGCCGCCGCCGCCGCGATCTCTTCTCTCCGCCCTCCATCTGTTCGCCGACGATCAAGCTTCATCTGTTCGCCGACGATCAAGATGAATCTGTGGGGTCAGAAAGTTATCTGATCTGATCAGAATCGATCAAGATGGACCCTTATCAGTCAGGAACTAACCTGATCGGTCAACGGTTTTGATGATTGCGGCCCTGTGAGCGTCTACGCCACCATCGACCTGGAGAAGGCCAGAGTCGGTCGCACCAGAGTGATAAGCGGCGACTCCGTCTTCACCTGGAACGAGGCATTCCATCTTTACTGCGCGCACCTCGCCGCCGACATTATTTTCACAGTCAAGACCCAGAAAGCCATAGGGGCGTCCGTGATTGGCCGGGCTTACCTACCGGTGAAGGAAGTGATGTATGGCGCGCCGGTAACCGGTGGCTGCTGATCTGCGACAATGATCGAAATCCAGTGAAGCAGGGAGCCAAGCTGCACGTGAGAGTGCAGTACGTGGCCGTCGACAGAGACCCGGTGCAAAATTGGGGAAGGGGGATCGTCAACCTGTATCACCCAGGTGTGCCGCGCACCTTCTTCCCGCAGCGGCAAGGCTGCCGGATGACGCTATACCAGGACGCCCATGTCCTAGACGGCTTCCTTCCTCAGAACTATGAGCCTCAACGGTGCTGGGAGGACGTCTTCGACGCCATCGCCGGCGCACGACACTTCATTTACATCGCTGGTTGGTCGGTCTTCACCGAGATCACTCTGGTGCGCGACCCCCAGCGGCTCAAGCCCGGTGGAGACGCCACCCTCGGCGACCTTCTGAAGCGGAAGGCCCGAGACGGCGTGCGGGTGCTGATGCTTGTGTGGAACGCCCGGACCTCGGTGGGGCTCGGCCCGCTGAGGAAGGAAGGCGTGATGGCCACCCACGACCTGGACACCGCGAGCTACTTCAGGGACACGGTGGTGCACTGCGTCCTCTGCCCGCGGAATCCCGACGACGCCGCGAGCTATGTTCAGGACTTCCAGACTGCCACCATGTTTACGCATCACCAAAAGACCCTGGTGGTGGACGCCGACAGCGGGTGGGGTGGGAAGCGGACGATCCGCAGTTTCGTAGGAGGAATCGACCTCTGCGACGGCAGGTACGAACGCAGCAGCACTCTTTGTTCCGGACTCTTGCCACGGCGCACCGCCTGGACTTCCACCAGCCGAACTTCCCGGGCGCGTCCAGGTCCAAGGGCGGCCCGAGATGGAGAAAGCAGGGCGGGGCGGAGCATCTGCTACTGCCGGACGTCGAACGCTTGGCGCCCGTTCGTGCCGTGGTCGACGACAAAGCTTGGAGCGTGCAACTTTTTCGCTCCATCGACAGCAGCTCGGTCGTCGGATTCCCCGACACGCCAGAGGAAGCCACCGGCGCAGGGCTCATCACCGGCAAGGACCACGTCATAGAGCGTAGTATCCAGGACGCATACATTCATGCGATTCGGCGAGCCAAAGACTTCATCTACATCGAGAACCAGTACTTCCTCGGAAGCTCATACGACTGGAGCGCCGCCGATGGCCTCAAGGTCGAGGACATCGGTGCGTTGCATCTCATCCCCAAGGAGATCTCTCTCAAAGTGGTAAGCATGATCGAGGCTGGAAGACCGTTCGCGGCCTATGTGGTGATTCCGATGTTGCCGGAGGCGTCCCCGAGAGCGAGTCTGTGCAGGCTATCTTGGATTGGCAGCGACGGACGATGGAGATGATGTACAACGACATCTCGCAGGCTCTCAGAGCTAAGGGGCTTCGAGCGAATCCTGATGATTATTTGGCCTTCTTCTGCTTGGGCAATCGAGAAGTGAGGAGAAGGGACGAGTACATGCCGCCGGAGCAACCGGAGCCGACTCTGTATACAGCAGAGCCCAGCAGGCAAGGCGATTCATGATCTATGTCCATGCCAAGATGATGATAGGTAATTGCATGCGTAGATCTTCAGCTTGATACATTTATTACTTGGACAAAAGTATACAAATGAATTCTTCGCAGTCGATGACGAGTACATCATCGTCGGATCCGCTAACATCAACCAGAGATCAATGGACGGGACCAGAGACTCAGAGATCGCGGTTGGCGCTTTCCAACCTGAACATCTCGTGAGTGGCGCCCGGCCATGAGGCAAATGCTTGATCGATCAACGTGACCGATCAGGCTAATTCCTAACCGATCAGGGTCCATCTTTAGGCCGGTTCTGATCGGTCGCACTGACCGATCAGATAACTTTCTGACCCTACAAATGAAGATCGTCGACGAAGAGGCGGAGGGCGGAGAGAAGAGATTGCGGCGGCGGCGGCGAAGTTTTTTGCCTTAGCTTTCGATAGAGAAGAGTTAGCAGAGAAGACAGTGTAGGTTTAAGAATTAATGTGCGGGAGAGAAAATGAGAGAGAAATGTTTAATTTTTAAAAAAAAAAATCCATGCACGCGTGCCCATTTGGACGTCGCGCACAAGGCGCGCAACGATCTCCCGCAGGAGATTGCTCTTTTATATATATATATATATATATATATATATATATATATATATATATATATATATATATAATCTATTTCCAGGAAATAAAGTTGTTCTTTTCAAAATGATCATTCCATCTTAGTTTCATCATTTTCTTTGATTTTTTACTAGATAGGACATCCGTCTTATCAATTTGATATAAAAGCAAAGCAAGATAGAACACGGGTTTCTGTCAACCACTAATCCTAAATCAAATTGGTATCAAGCAAAGCAAGATACAACATGGTTTCTATCAACCACTTACCCTAAATGTATATTGAGAAAATTACACTCCAGTACCATGTAGTTTGGAGAAAATATATCTCGGTCCTCGTAGTTTTAAAAAATTACATCGCGGTCCCTAAAAGTTAAAATTTGTAACAACCTGATCCCTATAGTTTAGAGAAAATACATTCTGATCCTTATACTTTCAGAAAATTACATCGCAGTCCTTATATTTTCAAAAAATTACATTCCGGTCCTTATACTTTCATGAAACTAAATTGTAGTCCTCATATTTTAAAAAAACTCAATCGTGATCTATATGCTTGAATAATATTATTGTAAACTTGTGATTTGAAAACTACATTGCGATCCCTACATAGCGTCACAATAAATAACTTACGACTTTAAAACATCTCCTGTATTTGTGGTAGAAAGACAACTGTTTTGGAATCAAAATTTTAAAAAATCTAGGTAGGTTGTATAATTGTTGTAATACTCATGGGTGGTTGAAGTGGGTTGTCGCAGATATAGTAAACGACGATAATTGCTACGCAAATGTTAAGAGAAAATGGATGATTAAGCATGGTTATTCATCAAAGAACATGAAAACAGGAGGAACAAGGAATACAATTCCCCACCAATGAACTTCAATTTGAATACTATATTGTATAGTTTGGTGTTGGTGAATCTGATTTTGTTGGCTATCTTTATACTTGGATTGATGATATGATTGTTTAGGGGTTGAATTGAAATATTATGGTTGTATTAGTTTGCTTGGAATGCGTGGAATACTATAACTATGTATATGCATGGTTGATCATGAGTTTCAAATTTATGAAGAATATTCTATAAATATCATATTACTTCGTTTACAAAATTGGCTAAAAATTATCAAAATTATATATCCAATCTTTCTTGAAAATTGGAGAATCCAATGGAAGATTGGATATACAATTTTGAGCATATGAACCACAATTGAGTTTTCTGAAAATATAAGGATCGCGATTTAGTTTTCTGAAAGTATAAGGATTGGAATGTAATTTTTGAAAGTATAAGAGCTGCGATGTAATTTTCTAAAAGTATAAGGATCGAAATGTACTTTCTCCAAACTATAAGGATCGGGTTGTTACAAATTTAACTTTAAGGACCGTGATGTAATTTTCTAAAACTATGAGGATTCGGGATGTATTTTTTAGAAATTATAGGGTACCGAAATATAATTTTCTCATGTATATTTATACTCGAGTAAAATGCATAGGCAAAGGACAATGAGATATATAATAAACTGGTTAAGTTGGTGCGCAATGGTATTAACAGTGTCATCTGTCATGTGGACGCAAGTTAGATATATAAATTTAGGAGATCATTTTCTTACTAGTTGTTCATCCTTAGTACAAAGGGTTTCAAATTGATTGTATCTCACAAAATGGTCAATCGCCTACAACTTTTGTGATAGTCAAAATTGGCTCATGTACTAATATCAAACGAAGGTACAATTGTGTGAGAAAATCTAATTAAAATGAGGCAATTCTTGCTATTTTTACTAAATTAAAGAACTTGAATGGATTTGAAAAGCCACTACTTTAATTTGTCAAACAATGAAATCTTAACTCCATTCATAGTTGAGTTATGATACAAATGAGGAAAAGAATATTTATGATGGCAATATGAGATAATAATCGAATTGATTGAACAAATTATTATTATTTAGACAAATTAAATTGATTGAACTGTCACGACAAATTGAACAAATTTGGATAAAAAAATCATTTAATTCAATTGATTACTAAATTAATTGATCTTTTTTAGCAATCTGTCAATCCACTGCAGTTAGGAAGTTGAGTCATGATCGATTTTATTGATTTTTAAATTTTAAATTCGAGATTCCAATCAAATAAATTAAAATAATAAGTTTTTTAAAAAATAAATTTTTGAATAAATTGAATTCAAATTTATGAATTTCATCGGTTTTGTTGATTAATTTGATTTAAACAATTTTTTATTCAACCTTGATCATGCTTATTAACAATTCAAATTTTAAATATTTATGGAGAAAAATCGACACAGCTCCGTTAATTGTCTGATAACACAAAAATAAATACAGATACAGTATAAATTGGTACGGTAGAAGGTGCATAGATTTGTCAGATTTGATTCGATATTTGGACAATATCCAAATAACTATAGATCGAAAAAATCGACATATTGTTGTACCAGCATTGGGTTCATTTTGGAGTATCATTTTACTATTTTTTTTTCTTGATCTCAATGGGACGAATAAAGTAGCATAGTCGCATACATCATAGTGGCAAGACTCTACACGAATAACAAACAAGCTCATCGAATGTTTAGAAATAAATTTTCCAAAATTATTTTTCAGTGAAATTTACAGAAATTTGAATAAAAATCCTGCCACCAGATCATTGTTTAAATAAAAATTCTTGCACACGGTTGGGTTGCGCATTAGGCACGACCCAGACTCACGAGCAGAAATGGCGAGTAGAATTTATGTGATACGCCTCATACTGACTCTTAACAAGTATATTTTATTTTACTATCAAGTAAAAATCACTTTAAAATGGTTGATGCAATATTGGTTGAACTAACAAGCCATACATGTTGAAACTTCCACCCTAAAAAAAAGTCTATCTTTATTTTCCCCACGATAATCATTAAATCACACGATAATAATGTTTGCGTCAAAACTCTCCACAATCTAAATCATTTAAGCAATCTAATAATCTAAAAGAGCCCTAAATGGATACGACTCGACCAGAGGGCATTGAAAAAGCTTAAATTAGCTATGCATTATCGCTTAGAATTCAAATACAAATTCACACAACAAACAGTGAATTCGTGACCGACAAACAAGATTTATTGAAGCAATAATCGTATGCTGCAAATAAAGCTTCAAGTGACATGGGTTGGAAGTTCTAACTTGGCAGTATAAGTGGGCATAAGAATGGTCCAATCTCATCATTTCTTATAAGAAATTCATCAAATTCCAACAGCACACTACTGACAGACAAAATTATGCCGAAAGAAAAACCTACTAAGTCTGGCTAGCAACCAAATTTGTTCGACACAATTAAACTTGGAAAGTGCCAGCAAGCCACAGACTCAAACTTTCTTATAGAATAGTTAAGACCTAAAAATGCTGACTCGGTCGAGCATAAAATATAACATTACCTACGGAAACACAGACCACAAAACTGTTTCAGACTCAAACCCCTAAAGATATAACATTAGAGGGAAGCAATTGCATTTATGGGTGGCACATCTCCCACCTAGCAGTCTGTGAAATTCAACTAGAAATACCTTCACTGACCACCTTAGCAGCCGAATCAATACTCAGATGGAGTGATCACATCATCAATCTTCAAAATCATTTTCACAACCTGAGTTGCAAGCAAAATTTGCTGCTGCTTCCCAATCAGCGTCTCAAATACGTTCTGCTCCTTCATGTCGTTTGTCCCAACATCATTGCAATCAACACCAAAATGTGGATTCGTCTCCTGCATCAACCGCAGGAATGTCAGAATACAAGTACAACAACAATAACAACAACCAAGTCTTATCCCACTAGGTGGGGAATGTCAAAATACAAGTCTCCATTAAATTTTACACGCCCACAAGAAACAACTGAGTTTCAAATTCTTTGTTCCACGTGTACTTTTATCTTGATATCAAACATAAGCCTTGCTACTACTAGCTGTGAATTTAAACATAAACAGGAAACCTACTTTGCACCAAAATAATCCCAAAGAAAATAAAATCAAAAAATTTCCTTTCCTCCTAGATATATTGTCAGGTCATGAGAAATTGTTAGTCATCAGGCTATCACTGAATGCGGAGGCTTCTAAACACCCACTTTCAGATCACAAACAGTATAAGCTTAAGCATGCGGCATTAATTCTATCCGTGTAGGTATGAATCTAGTGGCCGGCAGCATCTCTCATTATCTCACTGTAGATGTTAGCGAAGTAGATCAAATTAAAGGAATGATTTCACCATCGATACATGCACAATAAAAGCCTGATAAACTGCAAGCGTGTCCTTCCTTGCAGTTTTAGTACGGAAGAAAAAAAACAGCAAAAAAAATAGTAGTACGATTCCATAAAACCAATGAGGCAGTGTCGGCCTACCCAACCAAAATGGCTTAAATATACAATAGCACCAGCTTTTCCCATGTGAAAAGTCTAGAAACTGATTTGTGATTTGTGTGATCACTGTTGTGAACCCTAAAGATGATATATAAAAGAAAGACCAAAATGCACAGTCTCAAGTCACTGCATAACTGCCTTTTCCTAACACAGGAATACTAATACTTATAAAAGGGAGACTGAAAAAAATGACAGGAATATCACACTAGCTACGTATTTACTAGAATGAACTTTACTCATTCATTCAGATATACATGTTTCCAACAAAAGAGAGACAAGAAAACTATGAGCAGAGATCAAATTATCCATTTTAATGGTTCCGGTGTTTAACTAAAATGGGCTTCTGGTTATTCCTTCATAGCTCAAAGTTAAATTCACAACCGAAGATACTTCATAGATGACCAATGAACAAAAACAAGATAAATACAAGATTACTCTACCGCAACCATTTTACTTCAACAAGGAGTTGAACAAGTATAACCAGTTTCATATTCCTGCAAAATACGTCCACTGAGCCAGCATTCAGTCGTATAGAACCAGTGGTGAATATTTACCTTAACTTGCTGAGATTTAACTGCTGTAAGCGTGTCAATAGGTGGGAGACCACTATTCTCAGCAAGGGCCATAGGAATAGCATCTAAAGCTTCAGCGAAGGACCTGATAGCGTACTGAAGGCCAAAACAAAAGGAATGATTTAAGAATCAGTGTTTAAATAACTAACATGGTATCTAAGAGGTTCTGACTTTCACACCTGCTCAACCCCTGGAAATTTATCTGCAGCATTTTCCACCGCAATTGAACAAGATATTTCAGCAGAACCACCACCATAAACAATAGAATTGTTGCGGATCAGATTTCTTGCCACACACAGAGCATCATGAAGACTACGCTTTGTTTCTTCTATCATCATTTTGTTACCTGTAATATTGTGAATAAGGAATCATATTAAATAGACCCCATATTGCATATTGTCAACCAAATGGTATATAACCTATAAAAGGTATCTCTGTCAAATCAGAAGCATAAATATACAGATTCACATAAGAAACAGATTCAATAAAAGTTGTGAAAGTTGGAAGAAACACAAGTAGTAGTCATAGAGAAGTGATGCTAAATGTAGGCTCAATCACAGTTAATAATTCAATTTAACTCTACTGACAAATTTTAACAAAGTTACCTGTTTTGTCTCCCCTCTTAATTTTTGTAAAGTTACAATATTTCTCTGCTCTCTCTCTCTCTCACAGATTACAGTTGCTCATAGGCATGGTTTAAAATCGGAGTTTCGATTTATGGCCGGAATGATATGGCTTCGGTACCATATCGTGTTGGACCTATATAGTTTTAGTATTTTAAATATAAAATATATTAATTAAAAATATAAAAAATAACCTAAATGTTAAAAATAAAATAAAAATAATTTTTTTAAACAAAAGAAAAAGATATGGGATTGGAGTGCTTCTATATGGTAAATAAGTAAATAAATAAATAATTTATTATATATTTTCGGAATTATATCTATATCTATATATATATATATATATAAAAAGTTAATGGGATAATTTGATTAGGGTTTGATTATGTCTGTTTAGATTATCCCTATGATAACTAAGAATTGATTGAAATTATTAATATAAATTTAATTATTAAGCCCTAAGTTTAAGTTTAATCTATCCATGGGAAGTCACGGCAGAGGACGACAGCGACCTCCTCAACCCCACAGGGTCGGGGAGGTCACAGTGGCCCGTGGCGCCAGTGCCGAGCAGAATGGCAAATTTTGCCCAGTCATATGAAATTTTAAACCTTGCTCATAGGCATTAACAGCATACTCAATAGTCTTTTGCTAGTGTGCCATAGCCATCACAAGCATGCTTTCACATCTTAAAAGGACTTGTTTCTAACCATATAATCCAGTTGGTCTGTGACGATAAATATTTAGGTACAAATCTCCACAACAATTACCATCCCAAGGTTAATAGACACCCACCCCAGTCATCCAATGCCAAGCATTTTAAGCCTTTTATATCTTTCACCACTCTTCACATTTGGAGATTCTCATTCATCTGATAAGCATTGCTAAGGGCTTGTTCAATTGGAAGGATAGATGAATGGGCAGATGAATATTGGGTAATTATCCTGTCATATATTCATGCCAATTGATGGACGAGTTTATGATCCATCCATTTTCATGTCAAGTTGGAATGAAAAGTCAAAGGATGTATAACATAATTTGAAAATAATAATAACAATATCCTCCTCTTGATAGCTCCTTTCCTCTCCCATCTTCAACTCCAACTAGCCAACCTTCAAACCTTCCCAATTTTGTTCCAACTCATTTGAACTCTAAAATTAGACATGGAGCAAACAATTTGAACAAGACAAGCCATCCCCAATGAATTAGCAGAGCCATCTGAAACAAAAATAAATAAATAATATTTTTTATACCTACTGAACATATTATGCATGTTAGGGCTACAGAAAGATGCTCATTTCTGGCTGATGAGAGGGGGACCTAAAAGGAATATTATTACATTTGACTAGCCCACTTTCAGTTCATAAGTTTCTATTAGTCAATGACAGTTTAGTAATAACGAGAGGAAGGGAGGGAAGGGCTACATTTTCTGTATTTTGATTCCTAGAAAGGAGACAGAAGGTGGCTCACTCAATCTTCTATGCGCCCATGGTATCAAAGCAACTGGGCTCATTAGGTTGAAGGAAATAATGTCTCTAATAGAGACATTGCTTTATGTTGTTGGTGCAGATGTACATTTTGTTGACCACATGCATTTTTTTGAGAGAAGGTAAACTGGCAGCTCCAAGCATTTAG
This sequence comes from Boesenbergia rotunda, assembly GCA_024364735.1. Lineage (NCBI taxonomy): Eukaryota > Viridiplantae > Streptophyta > Magnoliopsida > Zingiberales > Zingiberaceae > Boesenbergia > Boesenbergia rotunda. Next base: position 328,336 of record JAGFNQ010003709.1, on the reverse strand, counting down.
TTTAACTTCTATTGTATTTGTACAACAACATCATAAGAATGGCATATTCCATTTCTGTTGAAGCACCATGAGGTTAAGCTAAGACTGCAGGCAATTATCTAAAATGAACAAATTAATTATCCAATAGGCAACAACTAAAAATTGAATCGCACAAGCTCAACAGATGAACTTCCATGTCATGTATATTAATAGGTGAAGTGTTGCTGGATGGTAAAAAACCTAATAAAGGTTGTCATCTCCTTTCTGGAGCATGGACAATTTGAGATCCTTTATCAATTATCATTAAAATAATTGAAACAACTTATTAGCAGTTGCATCAAGATAAAGATTCACGCCTATTTATCAAAATTTATTCCCAAAGAAGCAATTGCTGATCAGATAAGTCAAGCCGCCCCCGATTCAAGATACTTGATCATGACTAGAATCGGCCCCCACGGGGTGCCCAATTGGCTAGAGGATGACATATTTGCTACAATGGGCAAGGATCAATTCCCGACGGGGGCATGCCTCAGGGAAAAAACTCTTCTCACCCCCGAGCCACTTGGGGGTCGGCTATAAGTTGACCCGTGATTTATCTCCCTTCACATAACCTGACGCCTGGGGTGAGCGTAATCAACTTCTTTTTTTTTTTTGGCTACAATTGATCATGACTAGAATCAAATAATGGCCAAAGAGGAACAAACACAAGGTGATAAAGAAGCAATTTTCTTCTTGATGAGAGGAGCTTCAGTAATATAGAGGAACAAACTCAAGGTGACAAAGAAGCAATTTTTCTTAATGAGAGGAGCTTCAGTAATATCAAATCTTGGAGTAAATAACACTACTATAAAGAACAATGTTCTTGATAACTATCCATCTGAAAAGAATGCAAACTAAGAAATTTCAAAGACCATTTTTCAGAACCAAGCCACTATATAAATTTAGTCATCATAGAAACTCAGTTAGTAATTAACAGATTCTAACAAAACTAACATTTATGCGAGCCGGAAAACAAATTAGTATTTACATTTACAGAGCTAAACTATAAAGGATCAATATACCTCCACGAATGAAAATGGTTACAGCTCTGGAGTTAGCACAATGCTCAATATATAACATCCGATCTTTGGTAGTTCCAAATGATTTCTCTCTAACTAATCCAGCCTAAGCAAGTAAAGGATTGGATTAATCACCTTCAGCAAAAATGATGCATGGAAAAAGGAAAGCAAAATATCACATTTAATTTAAGAAAAAAAATTACAACAAGAATCCAAAAAACAACTAAACTTTGTTTGGTTGTGAAAATTTTCAGTTTTCAAAAAATAAATTGAAGTCATTAAAAGACAAAAAAAATTATATGTTTATCACAACATTCACCTTTAATAAATTCAAATGTCAGTTTTCACTTTTCCATTCTAAAATTTTATCTAATCCTAAAACTCTCTTCCTCTTCTGCAACAACCTTTTTCCAAACTTTTCTCTACTTGGGAGCACGCATGCATAAAATATAGAAGAATTTTCTTCCCAATTTGAGAAATATAAGATTGAAAATAAAATGATGCAATTGATCTTTCTACTTTCGCTTTCCAATAAAACAGTGTTTAGTGGATTGTATCCCACTTCTTTAAGGAAGCATCGTGAGAACTTACTTGGCATGAAACTCCTCAATAATTGCTAAAATTGTTGATACAGTAGGCAGATAAACAAACAAAGTTAAAATTATTGCAACAAATTTATGAGAACCCAAATTTTATTAACTGAAATATATATAATGTTTAAATAAGTTGGAAAGTCAAATAAGATTAGAATCACTCTTTCTAATGTAAATGTTGTTGAAAGAGTCATTATGAGATTTCTTAGGCTAAGGGATAGAGACAACCTGTATAGTTTTAGAGTATACAGGTGCATCAATATATTTTTATAATAATCATTACTTACCTCAATCTTTCTCCTAGTATCACTATATATCTTTCTCATACCCACAATAGAGGTCCCAATTTAGTTGATATAACAGAACCAAGTCAATATATCTTTAGACTCAAAATGACAATACACGAACGACAACTCATATATATGCCTTAATAAAATAGTTATAAGCAACTTTATCAAGCGGTAAAAGTGAAACTTGCAGTCATAATTTGTTATTTTATACATTCAATTTAGTTAGTTCTTTTACCTTAGAGTGACGCAATAATGTTAGATCTAGATCACGATTAATCATATATGGAATATTCCTTATAGGTGATATGTTGTTGAGGAATTATTAATGAGATTCAATTAAAGGATCACCAGATGATTTTTCAAGAGGTTCAATCAAAGGATCATCTATCTTAGGAGATGGTATCAAGATACTATTTTAAGATGTACTAAGGCTTGCTTTAAGGTTCTTGGGCCTTAAGGAAAGCATCCTCAACTGAGAGACATCAATTTTTATAGAATTCATTGTGCCTGAATATTTCCGGATGACAGCAAGTCATCAACAAGCTCTTCTCCAATTATATATTGAGGCTCAATTAAGGGTACTTTATGAGATGAATCGCCAAGATAGGAACTAACTCTTGCTATGCTAAGATTGGATTCTCCAAGTCTCCAATGTTTTTGCAAAGCTAAGGATGAGGTAGCTCGCCAAGTAATATTTCTAGGACTATACTCTTGGGATAATTCTGAAAGGATGGTTGCCTCTGGGAAAGTGGAGTTTCTAACCTTGTTACTTGGGAATCTAGCACTGACATTCTCGTAAACTTTTCCTTTCATTTAAATGAGGGTTTGAGGGTTCTCCTTTGTAATTTTTAGCTTAAGATTAGCTTTGTGATTATAAAGTATGATTCTTTTCCCTAAGTTGAATATCTTACTAAATTACGTCTTATAACCTCCTTTTCATCTTTATTTTTCTTTAATGATTCAGCTAAATAATGAACATCTTGATATTCATCCTTTTTTTATTAGATTTTATAGGATGTCCAAGTTGGTTCGACTAAATTTAGACTTGTATTTTTGATTTTAGAACCTTTACAAGCAACAATTATATCTCATAAATCTCATAATAGTGGTAGTGCTTTTTCTCATTGTGTAGATTTAATAAAAAGAAGATAAGCTAGGGTTTACCACAAAAAATATGCTGATGTTTTATTTCAACTGCTGGATGGTGGCTAAACCAAAATGATTCATGATGATTAAACAAAGAAAAACATAGAAAATATCTTACAATCTATATGATAGTTTTTTTTTATTGAGAATGTATGTTGATATGAATGGATTTTGTAAGAAAAACAAATTAAATACAAAAAATAAATACAATAAAAATAATTTGAAAACAAAAGCTGCAATTTTATTGAAGTAACAAGAATCCATCTTCTATTGAAATTGTCACTAGGTTCAAGTCTTGATGAGAGAAGGAATTGAGTTGTTTTTGGATTTTTTTTCTCTTGCAAATGTAAGACTGCCAATCTGTCATTGTAACAAATCAAACCTCTCTCTTAATCCCAAAGCTTGCATTGAATTCCAATACTAGTGGGACCCCTTAATGCTTTTATTTCTTTGAGAGAGCCTTCTTTTCATGTTTTGGCCCAATTTTTTATTAAATTATTACTGCTGTTTTTTTTAAATTAAACAGCCTAGAAGTGTAGATCTATAGTACGAAACCTGGTCTTGCGAACAAAGACAGGAGCATATAGTTATTTAAGGCCTGAGGTGTCTAAAAGTGCATAGGTGTTGCGGGGCCTGAGACGCTAGGCACAAGATAAGACACATGCCTTATCGAAGTAAAGCTCTTTGTGCATAAATTTTTACAATTCAAACATATATAAGAAATTTCTACCAAAATATTTCACTAACAAAATTATAGTCAATAAAATATTAAACAATAATGTAAATATAAATTCACTAACAAATAAATATGTTACGCATACTTCAAATTAAAGAAAAAACAAATTTCAAATATCTAAATCTTCATCATCATCCTCAATCATATCATTATCATCATTAGATTATTTTATTAGGATTTAATTAAGTCCATTTAAATTATCCCTACTATAACTAGGAGTTAATTAAAATATTAACATAAATTTTATTTAATTAAAAGCTAATTTACTTCCTGTTACGCGCCGCTCATGGCCGCAAGGCTCCCTCGAAGCGTCCGCCCCTACCGTTGGGCTTGCGCGACATCCTATGTAGACGCAAGGCTCGAGCGACGCATATGACGCAACCTCAGGGCTCGCGCGACTGTTCCGCCACAGTCGTGGGGCTCACGCGACGCCTTCATCTACCGTGAGGCTCGTGCGACGCCTCCGCAACCGCCACGAGGGTTGGGCTTTAAAAATATATATATGCCTCAATAAGGCGAGAAAAACTGTGCCTTGCACGTGACTTTCGCCTCTCAAAGGCGTGCGATTAAGCACACTTCTTTCAACCAGTGTGCCTAGGTCACTACCCAGGCACGCCTAGCTGGGCAACCAAGCGTGCGCCTTTCACAACTATGGACAGGAGATGTAAACGCCATGGATCGTGATTGTCTCAACCATGTAGATATTGTGGGAGGCACAAAGTGCATCTTGATTCAAGTTTGATGGGAAAGGCGGAGACACTTAAGAAGAAGGAAGTCCAGAGTTAGATTGAGGCACTGGGAAAGGAGGTTGAGTTTATGAGGTTTATTAGGCGTTAGCCAAGGAAAGCGCCACATGAAAGAGAATGGATGTATGCAAGTAGAAATTGTAGAGGAGGCTTCCAATGGTAGATCTAGTGACAATGTCAATAGACTTAGTCCCTGGCCGATGAGGAGTTGTAATCTAATGGAGAAAACAACCAATTGTTAGAAGACAAGGAAGAAGTCTCATGGCTCAACCACTGTGACAAGGTGCTTCTGCTGAGGAGATAGATGTATCAGAGGAAATGACTTCATTAAGGTATCATAACAAGCAGAAAGATTGTGCACAAGAAGGGTTAGTGGATGATCAGTTGCGATAAGGTGGCTTCCAACATTAGTGGAGCGGAGAAGGTGCACCTGTGTGAGACAGAAAGTGATTAGTCTTCCTCTTCTATGCAGGTGGTAATGGCAGAGGCGACCAAAACTAATAGCTTGAAGTGAATTGGAGGAACTAACTTCTGTAAGGTGTGTGCCCAAAGGTGATGATGGGCGGCGTCAGTTGGGTTGTGCATAGGTGGAAGTTGTTGGACAATACCAAGTGGGTGAAGCATGGAGGTAGAATACAGTCGGGTAGGAGAAGGGTTTATAGCACATGGGAAAAGATTGTTTACTTAAAAGGGGCAACGACGCAAGTGATGCATTGGATAGGCTCACACCACTGAACATTGACCAAACACTGAATCTGAAATCGACTCCGGAACCAAATTGAGACGGCGCAAAAAGACTAACTAAAGAACAATCAAGAAGAATTTTATTAAAATAAAAAAACTTATTATTCTAAAAAAATCCTATCCTAATTATTCAGCAATTAATTTACTTTTATTTTGATCACTTCAGAATAAAAATCATACAACTTATAAAATTTAAATTTCCAAATTTAAAACTTCAACTTTTTGTTTTTAACTCTATCTTAACCATAATTGTAAACCGCAACAATTTCGTATGAATGTCAGATAGATATACCGTTGAAACACCAACAAAAACACAATGGGAAAATTAATTTAAAATAAATCATTGGTATAAAATAAATAATCACCATTGTAAAAATAAATTTATTAATAACAAATAAATGGTTTATGAAAGCTAGGGCAGCTTATTAACTACTATAGGTTTCACTACTGATTTCAGTTTCAGTCACATCCAGTAGAAAAACACTTGCCAAGAGTGGTTTGAAAGACTTTAATAAAAATAAATTTCTGCAGTCAAAAAACACAAACTTTAAAATGAAGGTCCAAACTCCATAGTCTTGAACTTGATTGGCTAACCGCTTATATGCAAATCTCTAACTATTAGGAAATACATCAATTATATATTTTATTTTTCTACTGCTCCCACTTCATATGTTGAAGATACTTGACTCGAATAACAGTGATCCAACATATTTACTAGTTATATATTATTATTGTTATGGGAAGGAAGGAATTGAAGGCAAGACCCACTCTAGTATTATCTCTTGCTCTAATATCATATTAGAACTTATTGGCAAACTGCTTATTCCATAGATTGAACTATCAGAAAAGGATTAATTTATATATGTCTATTCATAAAAAAACTTATACTAACGATGAATGTGCAGCCAATAAATTGTTCAATGCATAGAAATCAATCGAACAAGGGAACATGGAGCTTCAGTTGGAAATTAATTTTTAAGATTGAAGAAAAAGAATTATAGAACTTTGAGATTATAAATCTTAAATTAGAAATTGTTTAGTTGATTTTTACCTTTCCTAGTTTTTCAGGCGTCAACTCCTGGAACCTTGGAACTATTCTCCCACCTGTTTGAATAGCAGCATCACAATCAACATAGGTTTTCATTTTTTTTTCTTGATATTTTACAAGAGGATAATATAACAAATACAAACCTGTAGCTATTGCAATCAACTCCAATTCAACACCACCAACCCATCTAACAGCAGGTAAATTCCGATGCATTAATAGATGGTTTGCTTCATCATCAAAACCCCATTGACAGATTACTAAAGTGGCGCCAACATCCTATAGAAGTCAAAAACATTATTTTGGAGAACTGATTCAAAATCCAAATGCATTGGTTTGAGATGTAGTTAAAACATGATTAATTTTAATCGCTCATATTAAATGACTGCATAGGGAATACAAACTCAAAGGCAATGAAAATGAAATAGTCACAGGCAATAAATAAATAAAAATTCTTGACAAATCAGCATTAACAATAATCCAATTACTATCAACAAACAAATTTTCAATAATCCGAGTGCACAAGCTTAGAGAAGTTTCTTTGATGAAAGGAAACTAATTAACATGCAGCATATCTACCTTGCATTTTTGAACCATATCATCGAAGTATTTCTGCTCCTGCTGGCGTAATGTCTGGAATTTTTCCACAGAATCAATGTCAATCTTATGCTTTGTCTTTGGCTTCGGCGGCTCAAATGGACATGTCAGAATAGCAATTTTTGCATCCTCAATTCTTTTTGGCATTTGAGGATGGCTCATATCTTTATCAACCACAATACCATAAATAAGCTCCGTGTCTTCCAATTTTCCACCAACTTTCCCTTCAACCTTGATTAATTCCAAATTAACATCTTTCCTCTCGAGATCGGCAACAGCAATAACAGCCTTAACAGCAATCTCAGCTAATGCACGCTTGCAGCGGTTGACACTGAATTATGAACAGGTTAGGTTAGGTGTTAGACATGCAGATGACAGAACAATAAAGTAGGTTAAAAAAAGTCAGCAACACATGGATGATAATTAGTGTTCTATGCTTAGAAACTTAAGAATTGCAGCAGGTAGGTCATTGGTACTATATTCAAAATCCATCAATATAAGAACTGATTTGCGATAGGATATCAGTGAATTCATAATTGAGTCAACGGAGAAAAATAAGATATTCAATAGAAGAGGTAATTCAGTGTCGAACATTTAGGATCCTATGCATCCTATAGAAAATAAAATATATATATATATTGAACAGCATGTTATATTCCATGTAGGAAATTCCCTTCATGTTTACATAACCTTGTCCTTTTTCTGCTCAAATATTTTAAACCATCTGATTTCAAACAACATTGGCTCTATTTGATAAGCCTACTATTAGTGAGATCCCATCGATCATCTTGTACATATCTCATCCTCTCTATCAATGATATTTTTTCTTGCAACTTGGTAATGATTATTAGCATTAATATAAAACACGTCAGGCCTTTGGTCACCATACTCAAACTTCAACCAACAACGGAGTGACTTATGTGGACTGAGTTTAAGCACATAACTAGCATAATCTTGCATAGACATAGCATGGTAATAATTATGATTGAAAGTATCAGTATCAGAAATTCTAAAAAACTAGGAATCGACTGAATCAGATCAGTGAGATCAGTACACTCAGAATTGGTAAAAATAAATAAAAATAAAAAGGAAAGGAAAATATAATAGCAATTTTTATCAATTTTCTTTCTTATTAACTCATTTTTAATTAATATAATTAATTTTAGTTAATAATATTGGATTTAAAATTGGATTTATATTAATCTATTGTAGTTAGATTATGAAATTAAAATTTGACTTAATTTAATCAAACAAATCTATGATTTAAAATCTGATTAATTATACTAATTAATCAATTTAAAATCTGATTTAATGTAATTCTAATTTAAAATCTGATTTAATCTATAGTTTAATCAATTTAAATTAAAATTGATTTTACTGAATAAATTTTAAATCTGATAAAAATCAATTTAAACTAATATAATTTTGATTAAATCAATTTTAAGTCTGAATTAACACTATTTTAATTAATTTTATTATTTTTTGTTAGTTATAGTAGATTGAAAATCCAATTTAGATATCTTTAATTTTAATTAGATTTTTCAAGTTAAAATCTGAATAATTACATTGATTAAATACATTTAAAGCCTGATTTAATTTAATTTAAAATCTGACTTGATCAATTTAAATTAAATTGCAATACTTTATTTAGTTTCAACCACTTCTCCTCAGTCTTGATCCGCACCTTCCCCCTCCATGGTCAACTCGATGCCAATCCTTCGTATAGACGTCAAACTCTTTTCTTCCTCTCAAAATTAAGTTTTATTTGATCTAGATCTATTTCTATATTTTCTACCACCAACAAGCCTATTTAAACACTCATCCCCAACTATTAATATGCAAGATTAACTAAATTGTTAGACCCATATCTTCTAACTTTCAACCATAGTTAGTATGCAAGATTAACTAAATTGTTAGACCCATATCTTCTAACTTTCAACCATAGTCATTTAAGACATAAGACGCTCAAAAGCACATAGGTGCTATGGGGCCTGAGGCGCACGGCGCAAGGTGAGGGACATGCCTTACCGAAGTAAGACGCTCTGGGTATAAATTTTTATAATTCAAACACATATAAGAAATTTGTACCAAAATATTTCACTAACAAAATTACAGTCCATAAAATATTAAATAATAATTTAAATATAAAATTCACTAGCAAATAAATACATTATGCACATAATTCAAATTTAAAAAAAAATCAAATATCTAAATCATCAAAATCTTCATCATCTTCCTCAATCATATCATTATCATTATCACTAGATGTTTCAGATTTGTATAATTGAATCTTCATCGGTTTCCTCAAGATCGATTTCTTCCTCTTCAACAAGGAGCACGCTTAAGGTGCATAGGCACAAGAGGCTCGCCTGACTGTACCTTGCGCCTAGGCGCAGCAAGGCGAGCGCCTTTAATAACTGTGCTTTCAACTGATGTCAACCAATTTAACAGGAAACTTGAGCAATTTACAAGTTGATTACTCAACATTTCAACATTTGGTATGGTGTCTAAGAAATCACTCAAAATTAACAACAATCCCAATCCAATGCAGTCAAACAGTATTGGAACAGCCGAGTTGGCCAACCATGGTAATAACCTACAGACCATAGAGCCCACTGGTTAACTGAAAATTGTAAAATTGAGACTCAATAAAAAAAGGTAGATTGCTGGGACTTAGATAAAAAAAATTTGACCACATAATTTTGATGCACTAAGAAGAGCATCAAAAAGCAAAATGATAAAAGACCAAGCTCTGACATCACTAAATTAAATACTTCATCGGAATATTTTGATTCTTTACAAAGTCAAAGATTTAAAAAAAAAAAGTTAGTAAGAAAAAGAGTAGCGCTGAGGGGGGAGTAGCATATAAACAGAATGTAGCTGAACAAGAGCACCTAATGCAGTAAGTAGAAAAGATAAATAAACATACATTTTTGAAGACAATGTTGTCATGCAAGTCTGCACCAATGGCTCGATATCAGTGGCACTAAATTCAAATTTATGTGAGATGCGCTCAAGCTGCTCCACAGCTAGCCTAGAGGCCATTTCATAACCCTCGGCAACTCTAATAGGATGAATACCACGTTCCAATAGTTTCTCTGCCTGCTCAAGTAGTGAACCTGCCAAAACAACTACTCCAGTGGTACCATCACCAATTTCATAGTCTTGACTACGGGACAATTCCACCATCAGCTTTGCAATCTGATTATCCACATCCATCTGCTCCAAGATTGTTGCTCCATCGTTTGCTGCAATAGTCAGAATACACCAATCAGGAGGCACAAAGTTTAAAAAGTGAGAGGCAACCAACGACTTATTATCTGATCTCTGCCTGATAATGTGTATCCAAATAAATGGAAGAACAAATCAAACAAATGTAACTGCTTCTTATCCTAAAATAGCTAATATTCAAACTTATTTGTTTTCATAAATATTGAATTTTTCTCAAGTCATTCATCTATGCTTACTATCTAAATAATTAGTCCATAAGTTGTCTTAGACATACATGAAGCAGACTGTATCAATGACAATATTGTCAAATGTCATGTAATCATGTAATGACCTGCCAACCCGCATGGACAGAGCACAACGAGTCATGTATCCCCACCACTTCAGGTTGGTTCCATGGATCCTATCACAGCGTAGAGCTATCTTGCAATACTACTGAAGACATTATCATTTCTAATTATAATAAGTAGAGTTCTCCTTCAACTCCAATCCCTCGTGCCTTTAATGATAATCAATTCAACTTTTCTATTTTATCTATCGAATCATATTAGTCATCTTTTTAGATGCTCTTAACATTTTAACCTACCACTAGGGAATATCAAATATAATTCAAGAGATCTGTATCGGTATAATTGACGTGGTGACCAGTAAAGACAATAGAAAATGCACTTCCTGTACAGTGACTGGCCAAGCGAACATAGTGATTTTGTTTTTTCCACATAATATGAGATAAATTCTTAGGAAAGTCAAAAGAAAATTCACTTCCTGTAAGGTGACTTTCCAAAAGAACATAGTGATTTTGTTTTTTCGACGTACTATGAGACAAGTTCTTAAGATTTTTTACTATCTCTTACTAAGGGTTACTGAACAAGCAAGTTAAAGCAATGAGCCAAGACATGTAAAGGATAAATTTAGTAAAAGAGCCACACTAAAAAACACAAATATAACAACATTTTGTATCAAGCGCCGTGCTAGATCTATAGTTCATAACAAAAAACAAGAGATGCTTCAACAGCCTTCCCTATAGATCATAACTATCATAAAATTCTTAACTAAATAAAGACGAATGCAGAAGCTATTTCTAAATAAGCTAAACAATGTCAATACCAAGCAACACATACCAAAGGTTCACACTTCAGGAGTCAGTTTGTCATCTAACTCTTTTGTACTTCTAATTTCATGGCCAAATAAAAATCAGATCTGCCTAAATTTCCTCAAAGATAGTAATCAAAATTATAGATCTACCAGACCTAATCAAAAATATTATATTCCTCAACTTGGCATTATGCCATTCCACGTCCAGATTTTAAAAACCTTAATTTGATACATAAACCCAAAAGCCTGAAGCTCCATGTCCATGTCTGGAAACCCAGAACTGCTATGAAAATCATATAAAGTAGAGTTTTTCTTGGTCTTCCTTTCCCAACTACTTGAGGTTGACTACATGGACATTATTGCAACATTGATTTAATATAGACTATATTGCAATTATTATCCAAGAAGTTTAAATCACTTGTAACGATAAAAGTTCTCTTGTTCTCCTGTTCCTTCAACCTTCAATATTAATCAACTAAGTTTATCTATCTTTGGTCATCTTGAACATCCATAACATCTTAACCTACTAGTATGGAAATATCAAAAATAATTCAGGGGTTCTACATTAGCCTTTGTTTGGATGGGGTGAGGGAAGGTTCATTAATGGAAGGGGAAAGGAGGGGAAGGGAAGGAAAGGGAAGGGAAGTAAAATATTTATCTTACCCTTGTTTAAGAGGGAGGGAATGCTCATTTGGGTGAAAAGGGCAGGGAATGAAGGTTAAATATATAAAATTACAAAAATATCCTCTCTTTTTTAAAATAAATCTGCATGTAAAAATAAAAATAAGGATAAAATTGGAACAATTTCTCCTTCCCTCTCCTTCCCCTTCCTTACACCCCATATCGGAGTGTAAGAAATTGAGCTGATTCCCCAGCATGCAAGGGTAAGATTTACCCTTCTCTCCCCTTCCCCTCCATAACTCCCTCCCTCCCAAACAAGGGTGAACAGTCCCTTGACCCTTGTTTACACTTCCCTCCCCTTCACTCACCTCCTCCCAAACAGAGCGTTAGTGTAAAGATGTGTTTTCTACAATATGGTAGTCATGGTGATCAGTAAAGACAAAAGAAACTGCATTTTTCCTATCAGGTAACTTGCTAATGCTGTTTAATGGATATGTAGATTTCCAAACAAGCATAATTATTTTTATTCCCATACAACATGAGATGGACACTCGGGGCTTTTTACTACCTCCTAAGGGTTATTGGGCAAACATATTAAAGTGCAATTGTCAATGCTTAGTAAGGATAGTATCATGGTAAAAGGGTCATACTGAAATATACAAATATAACAATATTGTGTATCAAACATCATGTGTCCCTAGAGGCTATAATAACAGTGTCATTTGCCCTTATGGCCTTCCCTACATGTTACAACTTTCAATAATAAAATTCTTAACTAAACCAATATGATTACAGAAGGCATTTTCAATTTGTCAAAACAAGGAAAATAATGTCAATACCGATTCAACCTTAGAAGCTACTTGATATACAGAAGTGCACATCAAAGGCTCACGTTTAAAGAGAGAACGCAATGGCACTTCTACATTTACAATTTAATGCCCTCGTTAAAACCGAATCTACCTATACTTCCTTGAACATGACAATAAAAATCACATCTCTCAGGCCCAAGCAAAAAAAAAAAAAAAAGGTCTTCCTTGGTCTGCCATCATACTATTCCCGCATGTAAAGTTCAAAAACGTTAACTTTATGCAAAAAAAAAAAAGATATTAAGAAGAAATTCCAAAGCTCCATTCCGTGGAGACGCAACGGAGAACAGAACATAATATATAAATATAAATGATTATTTATCTTGCGAGCCCTAGGAAAAGCAATAGAAGAACAAGATCTAAGCAGAGAGAAAAGGAATCCAAAGAGAGGGAACAGCATACTGACTTATGATGACGTCGCCATCGGGACTTTGAAGCATCTTGTCCATACCCTTGGGACCGAGCGAGGTGCGGAGGATCCGCGCGACGGCCTGCCCGGCGGAGATGTTTGCCTTCTGCGCATCGAGACCCCGCAGGCGCGACTTCTGCTCCTGCTCCTTGATTATGATGAAGGGACGACCGTACTCGTCGAACGCCAACGCCATGGTCCCTTCGCCTCCCTTGTGCTTCTTCTGTCCGCCTATATAAATGGTGGCGGAAGTGGAAGAAAAACCTAGAAGCTGCACTGTTGGTCCTTGTGAACCTTTATTTTATAGATGTCCGCGGGGAAGAACCATAAGTGTGCTAGGGTAAAGGAGGGTCGGATGACTTAGATCCGGATCCGGATCCGGATCCGGATCCGTTAGAATTAAGTTTTAAAAGTGTCGTGTGCAACCGTGCACGATGCGCTGACAGACGGAGGGAGCAGCAGTGGAATGAGCCTCCCCCCTCTCATTTACTGTGCATAATAAAATTGTATGTATTTTATTATTTAATTAAAATTTATCATTTATTAATTAATTCTCAATTGAGTAAGTTACGTTAATATTTTTTTCACATCGAAATAAAGTTTAAATTTTATTACTCATTTTAATTTTTTATTTTTCAAATTTTAAAAATTTAAAAAATAAAATCATAAATCTTAAAAACATAAATTTAAAAGATAAATCTATAATTACAAATCTTAAAAAGAAAATTTTAAATCTTAATCCAAAATTAAAATTTTAAAAAATAATTTATCAAATTAAAAAAATAATTTTAATTTTAATTTAAAATTATAAAAATTAAAATTTTAAATTTTAACTAAATAAATTATTATCATAGGATGACATAAAATTTATATATTATTTGACATACACATATGTATAATCACTAGTATGTGTGTGTATATATATAATGAGGAGTCTTTTTTTATTTTTAATCAATGGATATCTCATTTCACCAACTCCCGTCTAATATTCATATTGTAGTAGCTACGATTTCATAGCTACTATAACTCATACTTAGTATGTTCATGTTTTAGCAATTACGATTTTCATAGCTACTACGATACAAATTCAACTCTATTCAAATATGCATTATATCAACTACAGTTTCATAGTTGATACATTGCCAATTCAATATGCTCATCAAATATTCACGTTGTAGCAATTATGAAATCGTAGATATTACAACATTTATAGCAACTATGAAACCGTAGTTGCTACAAACACGCCCAACCGATTCATGATTTAATGTAAATGATGGGAGTTTGAGGATGTCATTTTATAAGGGGAGGACGAGGTGGAGCACCCTTTTAATAAAAAAAAATTAAAAGGACCTCCTTGTGATAATTCCCATATAAAATATATAATATACTATGTTAATGTTTTGACACGGGGAAAGTCTTTAAGCTAAAATCGTGTGTGTTATGCATTTGATGTGTATTCAATTTTTTAGGAGTCGACACATAAAGTTAAGTTTGGTTCTTATCACGAATGATTGTATAGAATATTTGATGCACTAGAACTTGTGAGATCTTTTGACATAGCAAGTCTTAAAAATGAGACTTTAGGGTAAGCGAGGAAATCTTAGAGATATGGTCCTTAAGAATGTAAAAAATCATTGATGCATAACTTTTGGGTATAATTTCTTGAAGGTATAGAGTTTTGGATAAGCCGGTCAAATGCTAAAAGAAAATGAGCTATAAGAAATTATGTGAGATTGTAATTTTGGGATTCACTTGTATTGAGAAACATCATTTGAGAGATGATGCGGGTAAGCTTTAACATGTTGAAATTTTCAACCTAGAAACATGGGGTTCTAGTTGTAATACATAATCAAGTTTGATTCCAAAGTTTTATATTAGCTTGTTTAAGTATAACAAAAAGTGATTATGTTCATCTCAAACATTTCTCACAGCTCATTCCTAGATTTATAGCCGACCATTAAGTGGCTAGAGTGTGGGAGGAATTTTTTTCTCTAAGGGCATGTGCCTGTCGGAATTTGATCTCTACCTCATTATAGCAAATCTATCACCCTCTAACTAATTAGATACCCCGTGGAGAGTTTATATAGGCTTACCCAAGTGTAAGTGAGTAATGTCAAGATTATCAAGTAAATCGAGTTGATTAAATGCGATGTTTAGTTGACTATTGACCGACCGTAAACTTTTTACTCAAGAATAAAAATGTATTTTATTGGACTTGAGTTGACTAAATAAGGAGTTCAATTAAGTTGAATTTGTTTAGTCAATTAGATCTCTGATAGAGACAGTTGAACCACTAATAAGAACTACACGTAGGATAGTTTTCAAATATTAGTTCATTACCTTTGGATCTCAGTTGATTATACATGTTTAGAAACTATTTGTTAGGTAGTTGTTGAAGACATCTCTATATAAGTAATAGACAAGTTTTTGTATCAATGTATAATTGTGCACGAAATTCATACTTGGGGTTTTAGTATGTTGATTTTTATATGATAAGTTGTGTATGAGTATGTTTAGACAATATACTAGTAAGTTTATGGTAGATTGATATGTCAAGTTCATTAAGGTTGACTAAATATTTGATATTGGATAAATTCCAAATGAATAAGAGTTGATTGAACATTTGACAAGGATAAAAATTCTAACAGAGAGTTGGCAAAGAAGAAATTCAACAAGTGTTGGCAATTAAAAAGTCTAATAAAGAGAGTTGGCAACGAAAAAGCCCAATGAATATTGACAAGTGGAAAGACTAATAAGGAGTTGGTAATAGAAATCCAAGTGGGTCGAGAAGGATTAAATGCTTACCAAGCGATGAAAGTCTAAGTAGTTCAAGTATGATTAGATGTTTGACAATTAAAGTCTAGGATGCCAAGAATGATTAGATACTTAATAGGTGATGGAAGTTCAAACAAGTTAAGAAAAATAGGATATTTGGCAACGTGAAAATCTTAACATGTCAAGGTTTATCTGAGATTAGATAAATAAAAGTTTTGACTGACCTTAGGCTAAGCAAGTGAAAGTTCTAATGAGACAAAGGTAACTAACACTAGCAAAAAAAAGTTTTGGAAGTTAGTGTTGGGATTTGATCGTACGGCTAGAGAGGGTGAATAGTCAATCACCCACATGTTCACTCGTTCTTCCTATAATTGTTAGTGCGCAACGGAATGGACTATAAACTTAAAACTAAGAAGGAACACAAACCGCTAACACACGTCGATTTACGTGGTTCGGAGATGATGCTCCTACTCCACGGTTGTCTGTTTGGTGAACGATCCTGATATGTTGGTGGATGACTCCCCAGAAAGCCTCCGGCTAGCTCGAGTAGCTCATTGTGGGTGGAGCAACCTCGCTACAACTCAAACAAGCCCTCTGAGCACAAAGACTACTAATTGACCTTTAAGCAAAGCCAATTTCGTCAACCCTAGTCAGCCAAACCGAGCTCCCTTAAATAGAGCTCGTGGTTGAACTAACTGTTATCAGTCGATTGGTGCCAACATCAGTCTAATGCTCCGCCCAAATTCGAATGTTACAGCCCAACGTTCAAATTCCAGCCGACACCAGTCGACTACACAGAAGATCAGTTGACTGATCTTTCTGTGACCTCCACCAGTCGACTGCTCCCAACAGCAGTTTGTTGGGACAATCTATGGTCCGGAGTGACCATGTGTTTTGATGTTTGGGCAAAGGATTTAAGTTAGTTCGTCCTTGTGTTTTGATATGTGTATTTGAGTGTGTAGGTTTGCAGGATACACATTGACTTAGCTGGACGGTCTCGGGTACAGTGAAGGATGGCATGGAGGCAAGTCGTGGGCTTGTGTGTGCATCCGAGGGACCATGGACAAAGCAGGGACGATGAGCCAAGGGGCGCGAACTTCAAGGCATACGTGAAGGATGACATGGAGGCAAGCGGGGGGGGGGGGGGGGGTTTGTGTGCTCATTTGAGGGATGGGAGCCGAAGACGAAGAGGGCGCGAAGGCAACAGATCGAGGCTGCTGGTGAAGAGTCAGCTGGGTCGTGAGGGTTCGAGTGCTGAGGGAAATGTACTCGGGAAATCCTAGGGTTCGAGTGCTGAGAGAAGTGTACTCGGGAAGGGAAATCTTAGGTGTGGAAATAGGGCAGTC
Organism: Boesenbergia rotunda; assembly: GCA_024364735.1. Taxonomy (NCBI): domain Eukaryota; kingdom Viridiplantae; phylum Streptophyta; class Magnoliopsida; order Zingiberales; family Zingiberaceae; genus Boesenbergia; species Boesenbergia rotunda. The sequence continues at coordinate 311,062 of JAGFNQ010003709.1, read as the reverse complement.
GACTGGTGTCTGGGTAGTCGACTGGTGTCTGGGCAGTCAACTGGTAAAAGCCACAGAAAGATCAGTCGACTGCTAATGGGGCAGTCGACTGGTGGTGGCTGAAAATTCGAACGTTGGGCTTGCAACGGTCGAATTTAGGCGAGACCAGTCGACTGGTAATGGACCAGTCGATTGGTAGCGGGTTTCTCAGCCTTGAGCACTATTTAAAGGGGCTCGGTTTTGGCTGAGAGTTTTTAACGAAATGAGCTTGGTTAGAGCTCATTAGTAGTCTTTGTGGTCAGAAGTGTTGTCCGGATTGTGGCGAGGTTTCTCCCCCCATGCACAAGGAGCTACACGAGCTAGCCGGAGGGCATCCGGGGAGTCATCCACCGATAGAGTGAGATCGTCCACCTTACGGACAACCATGGAGTAGGAGCTTTATCTCCGAATCACGTAAATAAATGTGTCGTCTTAGTTGTTAGTTTATGTTATTTGTTATTCCGTTTGCGCACTAACAACGTGTAGGAAGACGAAATCGAAAAAGTGATATTCACCCCCCTTAGCACACGGTAAGATCCTAACACAGTTTAATGCCCAAACTGTTGGTGCCTGATAAGTATCATTTTATTGATCATTTTATATGCTTGAATCCGTGTTTGACCCATATTTTACTTGTGTAATTGTGGATTTACCCTAGGTTTTAGGATTTATACTCTTTTTGGACTTAATTGTAAATTTTGATATATTTGAGTTGTTTTGTCACTAAATTTTTGATCTACTTTTGTAGGCTTGAAGGGATCATAGACCTAGGTCAGGTTGGGTCAAATGTTGAGTCAAAAGTGGACTAGATCAAGTGATCAAGCGTCGACTCATTTGGACCGTCCGATGCAAGAACGGTTAGATCTAGACCATCTGAGAACTTCTGATCAATCCGAGCTGGGGTTAAGGCTAATCGAGCGATCAGATCAAGATCTGAAGGTTTCAGCTCAATCGGAGATCATCTAGCCGTTGGATCACGATCATAGGATCTAGACCATCCATTCAAAGATCAGCTTGATCTGAGCCATCCGCTACAAATCTGGAAGATCTGAGCTACCATGAGGATGATCCTGACTTCTGATCAAGATCTGGAAAATTTGAATCAAATCGGACAAGGATCCACCGTTGGATGACGCGGAATCAATCTCACCCGTCCGCTGCTTTAACTACTTAAACGGCTACCCTGTTCAGATCTCGGCGTCGCGTTTTCCTTGCACAATTCGTCTTCTTCGAAATTTTTTACTGCTTTCTTCCAGTTTTTCTTCAGTAGAGGGCGTGACCGCTTCATTTCATTCTTGGATCGAGATCAGATCGTCGGAATGCTGTTGTTGTGAAGATTTCAGCTCCAATTTGCTCAAAAACAGAGATGAATGAGGGTTTCTTCAGATCTGTTCATTTGGTCGATTTGATTTCGTTTGGTGCCACTTCCCATCCATTTGAGCTAGTTGAGGGGTTCTCGGCTGATTTCTGATCATCTTCAAATCATCACCACCAATCTACATAGCGAGATCAAAGAGATCGAGTGGGTTTTTTCAGACTTGAGCAGATTTGCGGCAGATCCGATACATAGACAGAATTTTCCGATGATTGCGAGTTGAAGGGGTTCTTGGCTTGCCCTTGCGTGACGAACAAGGTGGTCTTGATACAAGGAATGATCGAGGATTAGTTTCTAGTTGTATTTTTTCTTGTTTAGCTGTAATTTCATTTCTGTCCTGCAATTCATTTCTGTTCTGTTCTGTTTTTCGTATCAGTTACTTTAGCTGCACTTTCTGAATTGTTCTGCTGTAATTAGATTTAATTCTTTGAAGATAGTTGTTTCTTGCGTATCAATTTTGTAGCTAAGTATCAGTAATTTTTCTTGTGCAATCTGCTGTAGTTTCTGAATTCTGTTGCTATTTCAAATTCAGTTTGTTTCCAGCTTAATTCCTGGAATTTAAGCTAGTTGTGAGTGAGTAATTGCTCTTAGATCTGTTTTTTTTACATTTGAATCAATTCTGAAGTGTGTTTCATTTCCGCAGTTTGTGTGCATGCTGTGTATCAGTTTCAAATTCTGCAGCTTTTCAGTTTTAGCTTTTGCATTTCGTGCCAAGTAACCTTAGCTCCTTTTGAAGCTTTGCTGCACCTAGATTAGTGGTTCAAATTCATATTGCAATTGTTAGTTTCAGCATTTGATCTATTGTTACAATTTCTGTATTCAACTTAGTAATTTCGGCCTTTTTATTTCTGCTGTCCAACCCCACTTCTACAATCCCCAATTGTCAATTCTGAAGTTGGATTAGTGGAGCCTTGCATTAGAACTTTACTGCATTTGAAATCAGCTTTCTTATATGATATTTGCATCGAAATTCTGTTGCAATCCATTTCTGCACAGCAGTTTTCACTCTGCAAGTTAGTTTCGTTTGAGTAAGTGTTTGCATATGTTTAGCTGCTGAATTCTGTTTCTCCACTCAGTTTGTGTTCACATCATTCCCTCTGAATTTATTTGTTTCATTTCTGAATTGCCTTGCTTCAATTGCTGCATTCAGTTTGCAGTCTTCATCAGTGCACTCTTTGCATTTTAAATTGCTTAGTTATTAGCTTCATTGTTGCATTGTTCTTTCTATTCAGTAGATCATGTTACTGGTAGTTTATTTCACAAACCGATTTGATCAGCTTGTTTCTTATCAGTCCAAAACCTGCACTTAATTTCTTTTTGGCACATAATTCTCCTTCCCTTGCGTTTCAAGTTAGTTTCCATTCTTCACTTGTATCAAGTCTTTATTTCTGAAATTTTGTTTATAATTCTACATTAGCTCAATTCGAGAATGTCAGCATCATTTGATTCTCTTGCTTAGCATTTGTTTTGCAAATTAAAATCAGACTGGTTCCCAAATTCGTTAAGTCATTAGTTGGTTAATTTTCTCATTAGTTGAGTCTTTAGATGCCTTTATTTGCTTAAATTCACTTGGTTAATTTTTCCTTCCTTTTCATTACGTTTTTCTTGTCTAATTGAAACCAAACACCAGATTTTATTTGAAACCCAAAAACATTTACGACACATAAACTCGAGCACGAGTCGAACAACTTGAACTAGCCCTGGGAAAAATACGACATGTGACCCCTTTACTACGCTTTTCTTCTTTGATTGCTAAAAGGGTTTCCAGCATTTACAAATATTCTAAATTTATGGACCCACATTCGTGACAGCTCATTTTGGGTCCATCAAATTTTTGGCGCCGTTGCCGGGGAACATACTAGTTGAGTTGTTTGATTTTTGCTTGTGTGCCCATATTTCATATTTTTTTCTTGATCCATTTTTCTTGCATTTACTGCTATATCTTTCGATTTGATTTTATTTATTTCATCTTTCTCTATACTTGTACTGCGATTTGTTCTTGTTTTTATGACCAGGTCTACAGGTGGTAATCTTGAGGATTTTGACCCTGAGATTGGGAGGACTTTCAGAGCTAGGAGGAGCCAGCTCAGTGTTTCAGAGGCTTTTGGCATTATTCCTACTCAGTCTATTGCAGCCTATTCAGTTGATCAGATGGCAGACTACCAGAAGACTATGAAAGAACTAGCAGCACCAGATGCTTCATTCCAGTATTCCAGCATTGCCTATCCAGAGCTGGGTGGAGATTTTGAGCTCAGATCTGGACTCATCCATCTTTTGCCAAAATTTCAAGGATTATCTGGAGAAGATCCAAATAGACACCTGCATGAATTTCATATTGTTTGCTCCACTATGAAGCCTCAGGGTATTTCAGAAGAAGACATCAAACTGAGGGCTTTTCCATTTTCTTTGACTGGAGCAGCTAAGGACTGGTTTTACTATTTACCTACTGGGCATGTGTCTAGTTGGATTTCCATGAAGAAGGTTTTCTTAGAAAAATATTTTCCAGCCTCCAGAACAGCGATTATCAGAAAAAGTATCTGTGGCATTCAGCAGATAGTGGAGGAGACACTCTATGACTACTGGGAGAGATTCAACAAGCTTTGCTCCAGTTGCCCCCAGCATCAGATTAGTGAGCAGCTCCTCATCCAGTACTTTTATGAGGGATTATTACAGATGGATAGGATTATGATTGATGCAGCAGCTGGAGGGGCTTTAGTCAACAAAACACCACATCAAGCTAGGGAGCTTATTTCGAACATGGCAGAAAATTCTTAGCAATTTGGAAGCAGAGCATTATCTACTAGAGGGGTTAATGAAGTTCAGATGAGTTCTAATGATCAGAAGGAGATAAAGAATTCATTGGCAGAGATCGCATCATTTATGAAGCAATTGACTGTTAATAGTGCAAATCAAAATTCCAATTTTTCGGTACATCCACAATCAAGTCAAGTGGTGATGAGTGTATGTGGTATTTGTTCTAGCAAGGAACACACTTCAGATTCATGTCCCAACCTACAACAAGATGAGTCAATAGCAGCTTTGGTTAGGGGATAATTTCAGGCTAAGAATAATCCATACTCTCCTACTTATAACCCTGGATGGAGGGATCATCCTAATTTGAGGTACGGGAATTCTTTTTATCAACAAGGCCCACCACAACAACAAATTCAGCAACCCCAACAATCTTTCCAGCAGCCACAACAATCTCAGCATCAAAATCAGCAATGGCAACCCCAAAATCAGCATTTTCAGCCTCCAAATCAGCAAATCCAGCAGCCATTTCAAGGGTTTCAACAAGGCTTTCAAGGGAATCTTAGTTATCCACAACCATATCAACCTCCACAGCAGCAAGTTCAACAACCGCAGTAAAATTTCTAGCCTTGGAACTCAAGTTTCAGCCCCAAAACCAAGGATTTCAGCCCAATCAATTTCAGCCCCCACCACAACAAGTTCCTTTTCAAAATCAGAATTTTCAAGGGTATAATTCTCAACAAAATTCTCCAACATTCCAGCATTCTTATCAGCCCTTCCAACAACAATATCAGCCATCATATCAGCCCCAACAGTCCCAAATACAACAAACACAACAAGGAAATCTTTTTGCCGCTATACAAAACCTTGAGAGGCAAATTGGGCAAATGGCTAGTGATATAAATCAAAGTAAAGCTCAAGGATCAAGCCAACTACCTTCTCAAGCTGTTCCTAACCCTAAGGGAAACGTTAGCGCAATTTATTTGAGGAGTGGGAAGGTTGCATCAACTCAAAATGACCCAAGAGCAGATTTTTCTGAAAACAGGGCAGCATGTTCATTTCCAGCCCAAATCAGTACCGAAACCACTCCAAATTCAGTGGATACCACCCCTAGCTCGTGCCCAACTTCTTCATCTAGCAATCCTGTAATTTTGGTGGAAAACGAAGCACAAATCAGCCCCGAAACAGATTTTACAGCAGCTCCAAAAAACAGGGCAGCAACTCAAGAATCAGCCCCTCCCATTTCGGTTCATGAGGAGGAAGTTCCTATTCCTTTGCCTTTTCCACAGGGGAGAACTCCAACCAAAAGACACGTGGAGGAGGAGAAAGCAAAAGAATACAATGAGCTGGTAAAACTTTTTAGTAAAGTCGAAATTAATGTACCCTTGCTGACAATGATTAAACAGGTTCCTAAGTACGTAAAATTTTTGAAAGATCTTTGTATTCACAAGAAGAAGCTTAAGGAAAATGAATTGGTCAGCATGGGGAAGAATGTGTCATCACTCATTCATGCCATACCTCAGAAATGTGAAGACCCTGGCATGTTTACTGTATCTTGTGAGATAGGGAGCACCACACTACATGATGCCATGCTGGATTTAGGAGCTTCCATTAATGTCATGCCCAGGACAGTCTTCCAGATGCTTGGCATTGGTCTTCTACAGCCCACTGGAGTTGTGATTCAGCTAGCAGACCGGAGTCAGACCCGGCCGACAGGAGTTATTGAAGATGTGTTGGTTAAAGTGAAAGAGTTGATTTTTCCAGCAGACTTCTACATCCTAGACATGGAGGGAGAGTACCTTGCACGTAGATCCCCACTTATCCTTGGAAGGCCTTTTCTGAAGACTGCTAGAACCAAAATTGATGTATATGCTGGCACCCTTTCGATGGAGGTGGGAGACACAGTAGTCCAGTTTAGCATTTTCGACGCCATGAAGGACCCTAAGGGAAATCGTTCTATTATGAGCATAGACACCGCAGAGGAGACTGTTGAGGCACATTTTATTGATGATAATGGTATATTTGATATAGTGGAGGAGAGTTGATTTCAGAGGAGGTTTTACCTGATTTTTCTTGTTTTCTATTTTGTGATGATATTGTTCTTGATAGCCCTAATCTTTTTAATAAGGTTGTTGCAAGTATTGCTAAGGAGGCATGCACAGGAGATTATTCTACAGGTGTAGGGGATTGCACAGAGCCCCACGGACCACCACCATTTTCAGAAAGTGTAGGGACTTGCATGATGGGAGCAAGTACCCAAGGATCACCTATTTCAGTTGATTGTCCACCAGATTTTGAGCCAGAGTTGGAGGTATTTCTTGTAGACCCAATAGACATTTTTCAGCATGATCAGGTAAGTATTTAAACTCTGAATCAGGCTCAATCTGAGCTTACGTGTGCAGAATTTAAATATTAATATTTATTATTGAGGAACTCGTAACCGACAAGTTTCATACCGAAAAAGTGACTTTAAGCCCTTAACGGTGCCTCCAAACATATTCTTTTGGTATTTATAGGTTAGAATTTGTCTATATAAATTTCATGTTTAGCTATTTCTGAAAATCCTATAGTATGGTGGTTTTCCCTTTATTTCTTCGATTTCTCTTTTTGTTCTTCCATAATTCCTCCTCATCATCACTAAGATAATCAATATTTTATTCGGTGTTAAATTTATCGTTGACAAATTTAATATATTGAATATCACAATCTACGACTTAAATCAAATATATTTTTATTGTATTTTAATGCTTTATATTTTTGTTGTCCATTAAGTTAATGATGTATTTCATTTTTGTTTCAATCTATTTCCTAATGTTACAACGTTTAAAAATAAAAAATAGGTATCATTTCATCGAAAATAAACTATTTCAACCAAATATAAATTTTAGATATAATTCACATAATGCTAAAAATGTGTTATTTTTATTTTCCATTTTTTATTGTTATTAATATTAATATTAATATAATATAATAAAAATGATAGTAATATCATTATTATTCCCTCTCTCACACTCCGATCCGAAAATTTCATATACCGCCGTACATTCATCTCCCTCACCGTGTGGTTACCTACACGCGACCCTCCAGCCTTATTGTCCTCGATTCTTCTCTCCCATTACCACACTCGACGCCCCATTTCCTTGCGAGCTTGGTGTCGCCTTCTTCTAGGTACTCCGCCTCCGCCTCCGCCTCCGCCTCCGCCTCCCCGTTGCTCGTCCGCCCCAGCCCCGCCTCCACCTCCTTCCCGTCACTGACGATCCTCCGCCCCGCCTCCTTCCCGTCGCTGACGATCCTCCACCCCCGTCCTGCCTCCGCCTCCTTCCAGGGACGGCCCATCTCCCTCCTTTCCAACTTTTTTGTTTTGGTTACTTATTAAATTTGGGAGTCTTCTACATAGGAGGGTAAAGGAAGGTAGCGATCTGTGGCTTTTAATATACACCATCGTTTTACGATTTAGGGATCCATCTTGGTTTGATGCTTTGACCTCTCTTTGCAGGAAAAGGCTCTTGCTTAACCTGCAATGTCATCTTGAGAAATTTTAGGGGTTTTTTTTTTCTGGGTGCTTGATAAAACAAACAATGCCATCTTGAGAAATTTTGTTCACTGATTCTGTCTTTCGGAATTACAGTAATGCTACCAACATCAGCTAAGTAGCCTTCAAGATTATATTCATTATCTGCATTTCAAACTTCAGAACTTTAGAATCCAAATTCAGAAATTAGATTCATTTACACCCCGTTTGGAAAATTTTTAAGTAATGGAATTATTTTGAATTCTATCCGTAATTGAATTCAATTCTTATGTTTGGAATGAGTTAGTAAATAATTGAATTGAATTCCTTGATTTGGAGTCTATAAGAATTGAATTGAATTGAATTGGACCCAATAGACATTTTTCAGCATGATCAGGGAAGTGAGCCGACGGGCTCGGTACAATCCGAGGGACGCGGAAGCTGCGAAAGAGTACGCCGGTGGAGCGAGAAGGACGTGCACGGTGTCCGAAGGACGAGAAGCCGAGAGGAACGACGCTCGAGGGGCGAAAGGCCGGAGTCGGGTTCAGGTGAGCCTAACTCCGGTTGGCCGGAAATCACCCAGAAGATGAACCAAAAGACTGGTCAGTTTGACCAAGTCAAACCAGGCACCTGAAACAAAAATAATTTTATTTGTTGCTGTGAAGATTCGAACCAGCAACCTCGCCTGTGTATATCACCAACCTTACTGACTAGGATAAAGAGGAGATGTGATTAAAGTTGTTGCGAGCAGATGATAAAGTTATTTATCTGTTGCAAGCAGAAGAACCAAAAGGTTAGTCGCCCGGAAAAAGAAAGACTAAATTGTTGCTAAGAGGAATTGAACCCAAGACCTCGAGAGCAGAGGTTGCCAAGCTTACCAGTTGGGATAAAGGTCAGAGATAGTTTGTTTTTGCCGATATTCTTACTTGGAGATTACAATAGCAATCTCGAGCAGAAGATAAAAATTCTTTATCTCATAAAGGATAAAGCCTTATCCTTTTATCAGATTCAATGGATGCAGGTTAATCCCATCCAAGATCAACCATTCAGATTACATCCATGGATCAACGGCCAAGAGAAAATTCCTCAACAATCAACAATCCAGATTTATTCTCTTACGCTATAAATAGGCTTAGAATTTAGAATTAAAAGCATCAATTGAATTATAACCTCTCTAAGTCTTCAGTGCTATAATTGTAAAGGCTTCTTCGCCTGAAGGAGTTCTGCTTGAGCGTTAACCGCCTTGGAAGCAACGTTCCGATTGCAACCAAGTTTTTTTAGACGAGTGTTATCTCCATTATTTTTCATAACCGTCTATTCACCCCCCCTCTAGCTGGTCCACCCCATCAACACAAACCTTAATCATAGGGTTTTAGCCCCGAGTACATTTACTCAGCACTCGTCCTCGGCCAACCAACCTAAACCTAGCCTTCTAGCTCCTCCATCAGCCTTGCATCCCTCGGATGTCTTTACATCTTTCACGTCTTGCCTTCTGGAGCTTTCTTTGAGCTTGGTCCTTGTTGTCGGATCTTTCTCATTTGCCAAGATTTCACTTGGAGTTTTCTCCTTTGTTGTACATATATCCTGCATACTCATAATGCATATCAAATACAATAATAAGTCTAACTTAAACTTTTACCCAAACATCAAAACCTAGGGCACCTAGATTATTCCAACAATCTCTTCCTTTTTGATGTTTGGCAACCTGTTTAAGTTAGGGAAACAATAACAATGCAAAAATCATGGAACCTAACCTTAGGCTCCCCTCCACCTAAGCTCCCCCATGAGTTTGGATTTCCTTGCAAAGGTACTTCTCCCCCTTTGACAACAAATGAGCAACCATTGCTCCCACTTCACCTAAACTCCCCCTTGAGCATTGATTTCTTACAAAGGTGTGTTGGTTTCCCATTTAAACCTAACACTTCTCCCCCTTTGTCATATATCAAAAAGAGCTCCAACAATATCTCAATTATTGGATTCTTTACCCTCTAATGATCATAAACTTTGTGTGTTAACCCCCCATAAGATTATATACAAGTTTACAATCATTTTGACACTTTTTCGATTGCTGAAAACAATTTCAACTTGTATCAGTCGACTGAGGCAATTACCAGTCAACTGAGCCTTATCGAAACCAAACCACAGAATTATTAGTCGACTGACTTCTGCGCCAGTCGATTGATACCCTTATATCAACCCATTTTTATATTTCTGACCCAATTTTAGAAATGTACCAAAAATTCCATAAACCTTCAAAAATTTTCAGGGGGCGCTTGGTAAGCGGGTTTAGAAGGTGGGAATGAGAATGAAATTTATTTCATTCCCATTGATGATGCTTGGTATACGGGAATCGGAATCAAAATAAGGATATGATACCCTTGATTTCATAACCCACCCCCACTAGGTTATCACCAAACCCATAAACCCCTCAATCAAACCCATTACCATTCCCATTGCCAAATTTATACCAAGCGCCCCCTCAAATTTCGTGGAGAGGTTTGTGGTACCTATGTTTACTTGGAAAAAATACATTTAAAAATATATATATCTTGGATCCCAAGATTAACATAAAATTCAAAACTATCTAAATGGTTCGATTGAATTTTGACCTAAAGTCCTAGTTTTAGTTTCCTCTTGATGTATCTGCTCATACAAATCATAATGCATCCCTAACATTGGTTTAAATGACATACATCAAAAATCAATTTTTATGCAATATGATTCCAATGTCATATTTTCATGCATAACCCACAACCCATATGTGCCAAAACCCAAGGATTGAGACTCTTATCCGTTTCCAAATCCTTTGACACACTCCATGGTCTATCTAGACTTCTGAGAGATATCCTCCCGAGATCCATTTACCATGGATCCCAATTTGACTCTTAGAGCTCTCCTTTGAGCTCTTAGCCTTAGCCACCTCCCTAGATAACTCATCCATAATTACTAGGTCACACCGGTGTACTTTCGATGATACTTGGCCCACTACTTTTATCTTCTTAATCTTGGACGTCTTGTTCTTGATTATTCTCCCTTACTAATGTCTTGTGCTCTCCTAGCATTTAACATTCTTTTAGTCATGGAGGTACTCAATTTGATATTTTTGAATTTTTTATGATCCAAACACATGTCAAGTCCCCTAGGTCTAATAAGAACCTATTTAGGACTCTCTCCATTTCCTCAAGTCTTGCCTTCAAGACTTAATTTTTCAATTTTAGAATTCTAACCTTAGAGTTAACATATCCACCTTAGACATTCCTAGATCTACCCATCTTCCTAGGCATATGTCTCCCTTTCTTGGGATTAATGTCTTACTCATTTACTACCTTCTTCTCCTTAGGCATGGTAGTTTGGGTCCTATTGGGTCTAGCCTTGGGTAACTATTTTCTAGGGTTATCTACCTTGTTAACCCTATTCCTATTATTATACCTAAATCAATAATTATGCTTGGATAAATAATCTACATTATTTTTAATAAGCATATATGAATTAGAAATTGAATTAAATTTTAAATAAGGGATTACCTTCCTTTTTACCTTTGAAGCTCCCCCTTAACTTGAGCTCCTCTCCTTCTCCAATTTCTTCAAATGCCCTAGCCTTTTGAGCTCTCCTTTCCTTGGGCATTTTATGTGGTAGTAACTACGCTCGCCACACGTGAAGCAAATTATATACTTCTTCTCCTTGACTCCATTCCTACAACCCACATTAGTTTTTAAAAGAATTTTACCGGGTTTAGGGTTTACCTCCTTTACCTTCTTAAGTGAAGGACACCTGCTCTTGTAGTGTTCTATTTCCCCACACTCAAAGTATTTGATGTGAGATTTCCCACTCTTCTCGGTAGTTGAGATTAAGGGTTGAGCTTCCAAGATTTCCTCCACCTTGGATTGCTCTTCTTCTTCCTCACTTGAGGATGTGGACGATTCCACTTCCTCCTCTTCGAATGTTGAATTTCATTCAACTTTCGATTGCTCCTTCTCCTTCTCTTGGACCAATGAGTCATTATCCTTTGGCTCCTCCACTTCTTGTCCTCATGTAGAATTCTCATGAAGAGCTATCACCTTTCTCTATAGCTCATAAACATTCTTTTATTCACCTACACGTGACACAATATAAGAAGGTAATAAATTTAAGACAATTCTTGTTACCTCCTTATCCTACTTTGCTTCCTCCTTTTGATCCTTTATCCAATATCGAGGTCGGAGGCGTTTTCCCTTTTTGTCCGTTGGAGCTTCGAATGGAACCTCCAATGCGGTCTAATGGTCCCAATCTATTTGGAATCAAGTCTCCAACCGTTTCCTCCAACAATCGAAATTGTTTCGATCATATGGAGGTGGGATCCGAGTATCCCATCCTAGTGGACCTTCCGAATACATCTTTATCTTCTTTCTCTAGCGCCTTGCTCCTTTGGCGGCAAGTTCAATAAGTGCGAACCTCCGCTCTGATACCACTTGTTGGGACTTGATTGTACGGCTAGAGATGAGTGAATAGTTGATCACCCACTTGTTCACTCGTTCTTCCTACAATTGTTAGTGCATAACGGAGTATACTATAAACTTAAAACTAACAAGGAACACAAACCGCTAACACACATCGATTAACGTAGTTCGGAGATGACGCTCCTACTTCACAGCTATCCCTAAGATGGACGATCCTGTTCTGTCGGTGGATGACTCCCTGAAAAGCCTCCGGCTAGGTCACGTAGCTCCTTGCGGATGGAGCAACCTCGCTATAACTCGCACAAGACTTCTGAGCACAAAGACTACTAATTGACCTTTAACCAAAGCCAATTTCGTCAACCTTAGCCAACAAAACCGAGCTCCCTTAAATAGAACTCGTGGTTGAACTAGTCGTTATCAGTCGACTGGTGTCAACACCAGTCGACTGCTCCACTCGAATTTGAATGTTATAGTCCAACGTTCGAATTCCAGCCGACACTAATCGACTGCATAGAAAATCAGTCGACTGATCTTTCTGTGACCTCTACCAATCGATTGCTCTCAGCAGCAGTCAACTGCTCAGACCCTAATCCTAGGATTTCAGCCCCGAGTATATTCACTTAGCATTCGTCCTCGCCCGACCAACCTAGACTTAACCTTCTAGCTCCTCCATCAACCTTGCGTCCCTCGGATGTCTCTCCATCCTTCACGTCTTGCCTTCTGGAACTTCCTTCGGCCTCGATTCTTGTTGTCGGATCTTCCTTATTTGCCAAGATCCCACTTGAACTTTTCTCCTTAGTTGTACCTATATCCTGCATACTCACAATTGTTGGTGCAATCTTGGTTAGGTCAGGGTTGACCTAGGTTGACTAGGCTCGGGTGAGTCGATGTCAGATAAGCTTGGTGAGCTTATGTTTAGATGTTTCGATGTTTGATAATTATGTTTGAATGTCGTATGATGTCAAGTGAGTCAAGGTTGACTGGAGACTTGACTAGGTGAAGTCCAGGTGGATCGGGGAGATCGCACGCTGGCATGGGAAAAGACCTAGTGGGACTAGGTGAAGTCCAGGTGGATCGGGGAGATCGCATACTGGCAATGGGAAAAGACCTAGTGGGACTAGGTGAATCGGGTAGATTGCACGCTGGCAAGGTGGAAGTCTACCGAGAGACTAGACCTAACTCGAGGGTTAGACAAACCTGGTTGGGAATCAGATTAAGTCCTAGTTGAGAGCTAGGATGGAGAAATCCAAGTTGGTCAAAGGGGTTGACCGTGAAATTGAGGTTGGTCAAAGGGGTTGACCGTGAACACAAGTTAGGTTGGTCTCAATCGATTGGGTGATCGATTGGGTTGTTGTCTCGCGAGAACAAGAAGGATCTTAATCAATTGGGTAATTGATTAAGAAGGATGGTAATCAATTAGGTAATTGATTAAGGAGGATCTTAATCAATTAGGTAATTGATTAAGAAGAAAGTGAATCGATTGGGTAATCGATTAAGAGAGTTTGTTGCGAGAACAGAAGGTGGTTGAATCGATTGGGTAATCGATTCAGCCTTCCCTTAATCGATTGGTCAATCGATTAAGAGCAGTCTTAATCGCTAATCGATTCAGGTTCAAAAACTAGCCGTTGAACGGCTAGTATGACGTGGTAATCGATTGGGTAATCGATTAGGGAACCCTAGGCGTCGGGTATAAGGGCTTTCACGCAGGTTTTGAGGAATAGCTCTTCTCCCCTTTTTCCTCCTTCATTGGTGTCATCTCAAGGGAAGTCTTGGAGGTTTTTGCTGCTGCATTTCCAAGGTTCTAGAGGCAACCACAAGCTTGAAGATAGCAAGGAAAGCAAAGAGAGTTTATTCATTGTAAATCTTGTAAGATTTCATTTTGTGTTTGCTTTGATTCTTGTTGTATCTTTGTGAAAGCTTGTAAGAGGTTTCTCCACCTCAAGAAGGAGATCTTTCATAGTGTATGAGAGAGTGAGGAGAGTGGATCCTTGGATTAGTCACCCGACCGGGGTGGATACCAAGTAAATCCTTTGTGTTAGCGTTTGCTCGAGTCTTCCGCCGCGACAAATCATCACGAAGCAAATCGGAGCTAATCACCCCCCCTCTAGCTCGTCTACCGGTCCCAACAAGTGGTATCAGAGCGAGGTTGCTCTTCTTTGGACTCATCGCCAAGAGGGCAAGAGCTAGAGGAAGAAGAAGAAGTTGGAAGAAACCCTAATTTCAAGAAGTCATCATCAAGGGGTTTCAATTTCAAAAATGGAGTTTGGCTATGACACAAGGGCACCTCCACCATTCGACAAAGAAAATTTCAATCTTTGGAAGTCAAAGATTGAGAATTATTTCATGATGGAGATAGAGCAATGGTTTGCTCTAATGGAGGGCTTTGAAGCTCCAACAAGCTCGAAAGGAAAACTCCTCAAGAAAAGCAAATGGAATGAGGAACAAATCAAGAGATGCGAGACCAACTACAAAGTGATCAAGCTATTGGTCAATCTTTTGCCAAGCACCATCTTGGACATGATTGGAGAATTTCAAGACGCCAAAGAGCTATGGAGCAAATTGGCAAGGCTTCATGAAGATCCCTCCACTATACCAAATCAAGATAAATCTGAAGAGGGAGATTCATTAAGTGAAGAGGACTCGGAAGTTGAGAGGTGCTCAACATCCGAAGATGAAGCTCAAGAAGCCTCTACCTCAAGGGTTGAAGAGGAAATTCAAGAAGCCTCCACCTCTAGGATTGAGGGGGAGCAAAATGTGTCATTGGCATCGGATCAAAGACAAGCTTCAACATCATATTCCAATGTCAATGAAGAAGAAGAAAGTGCCACCTCTACACCACATGAAGGTATAAAAATTTCAAGTTGTAAAAACAAAAATCATATCATTTGTTTTGAGTGTAGGGAAAAAGGGCACTATAAGAGTAAGTGTCCAAAATTGGTCAAGAAGAAGGTGCAAATGGCACCCAAGACCAAGGAGAAGGCAAAGGAGGTCGGCCCCGTGGTAAAGAAGGATAAGAAGCACATTGTGTGCTTCTCATGCAAGCAAAAGGGACATTATAGGAATCAATGTCCAAAGGGGAAGGATCCGACCAAAGTCAAAAGGAGGAGCTCAAATCAAGGGGGAGCCTGCAAGAGCAAGACTAAGGTACCATTAAGTAATGGTACTTATTTTTATCATGATAATATGCATGCTAGAGATAACTATTATCATTTTAATGCTATTTATCATGAAAATAGGAGGTATAAGAAACCTAAGGAAAACTATAGAGCTTTCCATGCTAGGACTACCACCTCTAAGGATAGGGAAAATATTAGATCATTTCATGGTAAACCTATCCAATCCAAGGCTAAGAAAAATAATCACCAAGGCTATACAAAACAACCAAGCCTTGAGAAGGTAATGATTGAAAATCAAGTTTTGAGGTCAAAACTTGATAAATTAGAAAAATCCCTTAAAAGAATAGAAAATCTATTTAAGGGATCCAAGGATCAAAACCTAGATTTAGGAAACCAAGGACCCTCTAGGAGCAAGAAAGGTTTGGGGTACAAACCTAAGACTAAGGATGATGGTCCATCCTATCATAGAGTCCCATACAAATATGGAACTAAATCTAGGTCTAGGAGTCAAGTCAAGGTCGCAAGGGAAGCCATCCCTAGAGTTGACCAAGACAAGACAAAGGTGACTAAGGCTTCGGAGAAGCCTAAGAAAGTCTTTAGGAAGGTATCAAGGGAAGTCATCCCTAGTGAATACCTAGAACACCCAAGGAGCACCAATAGGTTTTGGGTTCCTAAGAGTGTGTTCGCCACACCCTAGATAGGTCTAGGGAGTGTCAACTCTAATTGGAAGGGTAGTTAACCCAACCTTGATGAAGTTGGCACCTTAGGACATTTTCAAGGAATTACTACCCTTGAAAATGAAGGATTCATTTGTTTACTCTAGGAGGAGTAAATTTGTGCCAAACTATATATTTTTTTTGGAGGATTAACCTTGATAAAGTTGGCACAACTAGGTTAGAATCAAAAGATAGGCCAAGTTGGGGAGTTTTGGCATTATCTTGGAAATTAGGGCAAATTTAGGATTATCAATGGCTTAGCGATGAGTTATTGATACTTAGATAGGAAATCTAGGTATTTTCTTTTATGCTTATATGCCATGTTTTGTATACCCTATCACATGCCATGACATCATGTTTCATCATTCATACTTATTATGAAAATATTATATGCATGTCATACATGCATCATCTAGTTATAATTTCTTTTGAAAATCCTAATATGATGCATGTCATAGTCATTAATCATGCATAAATCAATTTTTATTGAAATTAAGGACATTGGCATTAATTGACATCCTAGGTGGATGATCAAGGTTTATAATGCCTAGGTAGAAATGCATGAACCCTTAGATTAGGGAGAACATGACTTTCACATCTCACTAAAACCATAAGTTGACTTGTGTGTGTTTTTGAGACACATTAGAAACAAGTGAGATGTTAGGGTGATGAACAAAACTCAAGGTGTTGATAAAATACATCATATTTGAGTTTTAGTATCATCAAAACATGAGATTCAATGAACTCCAATCATTGGGAAAGCTAATGTACAAGTCATGTGCATTTAGCCCAAGGAACATGGTTGGATATTGTTTTTGAAAAACATTTTAAAATTATCTTGGAAAACCTTGGTGAAGACTATCTTTTGATAGCACTCATCATTGATGAAATGGATACAAAATAGAGTAAAACATTGAAATGTTTCAATGGTTTCTAATTTTGTGTAAATCTTTGAAAAAGAGGTTATTTTCATAGAAAACTATTTTTCCATGATAGTATATGTTATAAATAATGTCTACACAAAATTTTAGGATTTTTCAAATTTTGTAGAATTATTTAGGGGTTTCTGAAATTCAGACTGAAATTATTTTCAGAAATCAGAAACTCCCAATCGATCAAGTGATCGATTAGGCTACTTCAATCGATTGGTCAATCGATTGTTAGTCCTATCGGCGAGCACAGAAGCTCGCGTAATCGATCCGTTGATCGATTCAAGGCAGCTGTAATCGACCGGGTGATCGATTAGTGCATGTCTTAATCGATTGGTTCCCAACGCCAATCGATTGGTGAGACTGAAACTGTCTATTTTCAGTCTAATAACCTAATTTTGAGTAACCCACCAATCCTTAGCCCCTTGGAATACTTTTATAAGTATATTTGGGTAACTTTCAGTATGAAATCAAAAAGGGGAGATGGTTTGGTGAAAACTATAGGGTTAAGGAGAGATTTTGTTTCAAGTTTTGATTCTCAAAATCTTATAAACCTCAAGTTGAGATTTCCTAAAGTTTTAGGAACTCAAAAATCATTGTTGGTGCAATGATGGAGGGATAGAGCATGTTTTGAGGGGGAGGTCTTCCTTAAAAGCATGTGTTTGAATTTTTATTTTTGGCATAAGTGAAAGAATGAAGATTGGAAATCTTCATTATGATGAATGCTCAAGGATGAGCATAGGTTCAAATGGAAGGTATGAGACTTTCATTGAGCAAACCTTTGACCATATAGACTCTCGGGGAGAGTTTTTGATGTATGTCAAAGGGGGAGAAATTGAAAGGCTAATAGGGATTAGTCTTTCTCAAACATATTGTCAAACATCAAAAAGGGGGAGATTGTTGGTGCAATCTTGGTTAGGTCAGGGTTGACCTAGGTTGACTAGGCTCGGGTGAGTTGATGTCAGATAAGCTTGGTGAGCTTATGTTTAGATGTTTCGATGTTTGATAATTATGTTTGAATGTCGTATGATGTCAAGTGAGTCAAGGTTGACTGGAGACTTGACTAGGTGAAGTCCAGGTGGATCGGGGAGATCGCACGCTGGCATGGGAAAAGACCTAGTGGGACTAGGTGAAGTCCAGGTGGATCGGGGAGATCGCATACTGGCAATGGGAAAAGACCTAGTGGGACTAGGTGAAGTCCAGGTGAATCGGGTAGATTGCACGCTGGCAAGGTGGAAGTCTACCGAGAGACTAGACCTAATTCGAGGGTTAGGCAAACCTGGTTGGGAATCAGGTTAAGTCCTAGTTGAGAGCTAGGATGGAGAAATCCAAGTTGGTCAAAGGGGTTGACCGTGAAATTGAGGTTGGTCAAAGGGGTTGACCGTGAAATTGAGGTTGGTCAAAGGGGTTGACCGTGAACACAAGTTAGGTTGGTCTCAATCGATTGGGTGATCGATTGGGTTGTTGTCTCGCGAGAACAAGAAGGATCTTAATCAATTGGGTAATTGATTAAGAAGGATGGTAATCAATTAGGTAATTGATTAAGGAGGATCTTAATCAATTAGGTAATTGATTAAGAAGAAAGTGAATCGATTGGGTAATCGATTAAGAGAGTTTGTTGCGAGAACAGAAGGTGGTTGAATCGATTGGGTAATCGATTCAGCCTTCCCTTAATCGATTGGTCAATTGATTAAGAGCAGTCTTAATCGATTGGCTAATCGATTCAGGTTCAAAAACTAGCCGTTGAACGGCTAGTATGACGTGGTAATCAATTGGGTAATCGATTAGGGAACCCTAGGCGTCGGGTATAAGGGCTTTCACGCAGGTTTTGAGGAATAGCTCTTCTCCCCTTTTTCCTCCTTCATTGGTGTCATCTCAAGGGAAGTCTTGGAGGTTTTTGCTGCTGCATTTCCAAGGTTCTAGAGGCAACCACAAACTTGAAGATAGCAAGGAAAGCAAAGAGAGTTTATTCATTGTAAATCTTGTAAGATTTCATTTTGTGTTTGCTTTGAGTCTTGTTGTATCTTTGTGAAAGCTTGTAAGAGGTTTCTCCACCTCAAGAAGGAGATCTTTCATAGTGTATGAGAGAGTGAGGAGAGTGGATCCTTGGATTAGTCACCCGACCGGGGTGGATACCAAGTAAATCCTTTGTGTTAGCGTTTGCTCGAGTCTTCCGCCGCGACAAATCATCACGGAGCAAATCGAAGCTAATCACCCCCCCTCTAGCTCGTCTACCGGTCCCAACAACAATGCATATCAAATACAACAACAAGCCTAATTTAAACCTTTGTCCAAACATCAAAACCTATGACACCTAAATTACTCCAACAGTTAGGTCTTTAGACAATATAAGTCCTAGTAAGCCAAGGGTTGGCTTATACTAGGCGCATGAGAAAGATCCTGAGATATGAGACCTCTTAATAAGAAGAGACTCAATCTTAGTTTTGATTGAAGTCAAGATATTAACCTATTGATATAAGGTTTGAGTCAACTAATGACCGAGTTGATTAGGCAATTAACTTAGGTAAAAATATTAACGAATATAATGCTTCTTTTCAAAAGCCAATTTGTTAGGTAGTCAATTCAGGTATCATCAGTCGACTTGTGTTTTTAAATTTAAATTCTTGTAATAATTAAATATGATATGATTTGAAGTAGACATTTATCATCTAGAATTAACTAATAAGATAGTCAATAGAAAAATCGGTTAAGATCCAAGTGAAATGTTCACGAACCAATAGCTCGTGTCGAACTTTGATCTTGGCCAATCAATTAGGATGCAAGTGAGTTAACTGAAGGTGAAAAAGTTAACTAATGGCAAAGAATGAATCGATTAGATAAAGTAATGGTTGAACCATAAGAATAAGCAAAATTTCCCATCAGGCACTTGAACACACACATAAACAAGAACATGGATGCAACGACAGAGTTGGGCATGAAGGTGATGTTAAATCCTTCCCTTGGATAATTGATGCAGTAGTTTCTTTCGAATGTTAATCTGTATAATTTGTGCTTATAGTTGGTGGTTGTATATCTCCCTCATCTTAAAGTTGAAAATAGATTTTCGTAATAGTTTGATGCTTAAAAGACATTTGAGCAAATGTTAGTTACAAATTATCGGTAAAAAAAGTTAGTTATAAATTCTTTGATATAAAAAATAAAAGCCAATAGTGAAAAATGTGGAAATACGTATTACTATTGTTCAAACATCATATAGCAAATCCAGTACCCTACTACTATCACATTATATTGACGAAAACATAAACGCATATACCAAACAAAATCTCGTCACATATCAATATTAATTTCTACTCTTGCAACATCGTCATCGACCTAAATTAGGCCTAAGAGAGTCCCTATGGGAAGGATTGGATGAACTGATTGTTAGTATATAGATGTTGTCGCCTTGAGATCTGAAGATCAAAACCTAACAAAGCTAGTGTGCCCGCCCTCTCTACACGCTAGCCATAGCATCTGGGCTAGTAGCCTCCATGATTATCTCTTTTCATGTTGGTCATGGGATAGATTAGCGGGGGCGCTGAGATAAGCGAATCATCTTTTACCACTTAAATTAGGCCTAAGAGACCTCATGAGGTGGCATTCTTGTTGATTATTTTTTAATGTCATTTGAGAAAAAATGTCTTCACAAATAGTCTAATATGTTTTTAAAATTTTTTTGATTAATACTTTTTAGTAAATATCATTATTAGGTATTTGTAACCACAATGCATATAAAATGTCCACATGAAAATGTCACAATAACCAGATTTTGAGTATTTGACTATTGCAACTTTCTTATGCCTAGTCAATAGTCTTCGTTTCAACTCTTATCAAGGGATTGGTTGACTAGCTACAACACAACAATTGACTCAACATGTTCTGTCAACTATACAATTGATTCAACTCTGAACAGAAATATTCTATTCGTGTGTCACCAAGGCCGAGTCAAGCGCCTAGTTAACCCAACTCAATAATCTTTTAGAGAGACCTTCAAGTTGACTAAAACTTGAACTACAATAATTCTAATGATGAGTTGTCGCCTAGTGCTATCATAACCCCAAAGTATAAGTTGCTTAAGACTCAACTCAAAACTTACCTTCCGTAACTTAACTTTGCCTCTAAGGTTGTCTCCTATCAGATCTTAAGTCTTTCGGATACATCAAACCCATGACTTGATTCATATGCACCGAAACCTTGACCTAATAACATGTCATTTTTCACTCTTTACCTACACATTATTGAGATCGATGACTCGACTAGAGGGGGTGAATAGCTCATCACCCAACTCGCTTGCTCTTCCTACACGATTAGTTGCGCTAGCAGAAATGCAAACTAAACAATTAAGAACAATACTAACATTTAACCTTTTACGTATTCGGAGATTACTTGCTCTACTCCACGATGTGTCCTTGAGGTGGGCGAACCCTTAATCCTTCGGTGGATTAGTCTCTGGCAATTTCGACTAAGATTTAATTTCTCCTTCTCGATGGAGAACAACCTCTCACAATGTCTCTCTTCTCTTTACAATATGACAATTAGGGTTTGAGGAAGAGGAAACTTTGGAAGCTTGAGCACTTGAGCAAGAAGGTCTTTCACAAGAAAAATAACTAACCCTTCTCAAGTCTCAAAGCTTCCATTTAAATAGAGGAGAGAGCTGTTAACAAAACAGCTCAGCCCGATACCAGTCAACTGATGTCAACCCTAGTCGACCGGTGCTCAGCCAAATGGCTAGATTTTGAACAGACCAATCGACTGCCATCCAGACCAATCGACTGATCTTACTGTTTGAAACTCAAAGAAAGATCAGTAGGCTGGTGTCCCTATCAGTCGACTGCTCCTATTACACACTCATCCTCGCCGGAGTCACTGACTGACCCAAAATAGACTGTCACGAATGTGAGTTTCAAATTTAAATATGAATGAAATGCTGGAAACCCTTTTTGCAATCAAGAATAAAAGCGTAGTAAAGGGGCCACATGTCGTATTTTTCCTAGGGCTAGTTGATGTTGTGTGATTCGAGCTTGTATTTATGTGTCGTGGATGTTTTTGGGTTTCAAGTAAATGTTTGGATTTTGGGTTGCAATTGGAAACGAAAATGCAATCAAAAGGAAGAAAAGCTAAACCAAGTAACTAAACAAACGATAGTGAGCGATAACTCAATCGAAGGTAAAACGAATCAACCAAAGGAACCTATCCGAACCTAGAAAACAATTCTAATTTTAATTGCAATCCAATGCTAAATAACCGATTCTAAACAAGTCTGAAATTTTCAGTTTGGAATTAATGCCGGAACTTGGATCAAATTGCAGGATTAAGGCTTGATAGTAATGCTAAAAGGGAAATTGAATTCAGTAATGAGCTAGCCCTGAAACAAGCTAATTTCGAACTCTACAACACACTAAAAATGCATCCCACTTGAATCCCCCACCTGCTGACTGATCTTGATACAAAGTGAAATTGAGACACTTTTGATACAACTTGCGAGAGGTGAAATCAGCTGTGCCAAGAGGATTAAAACTTGCAAAACAATGAACTAGCAATCCAGACAAAGAACTAAGTAATGTAGCTTAGAAAGGCAAGCTATTAGGAATTTGAAACTCAGATTCGAAAGAAGATATTTAGCATTCAAATTCAGATTAATTCAGCACAACTTTAAGCAGAGATGGAAGCTGAAATGCATAACAAGGATACAAATCTAGTGTGCCGAAATGCGGAACAATTCAAGTGCTTAACTCCCCAACAAAACAAGTGGTATCAATGCTAGAGGCTAGCTGTAAAGGGGATAAACTGAAAATTACAGCAACAGAACTGACCAATTCAGAAATCAAACAAGTAAAGACAACTTAAATGCAAGGGTGTAGTAGGAGTGCAAGTAAACGCAAGCTGAAACAAATAAATGCAAGCTAAATTTGAATCGCTAATCTAAGTTCAGACCAACACGAAGGAAACTGATGTTCACTTGGCACAAAACTGAGAAACTACAGCTATAACCTGCAGAGATTAAATCTGGCACGCTGGGATGATACGCAAGCAATCGGAATGGCACGCAACAGGGAACTAATTTCAGAAACGAATTGAAGCGAAATAAACTGATCCAATTACACTTGTTTGTTACACAAACAATCTAGCTAATAGAAACACTGAATTAGAACTCTAATTGAAGCAAAAACTATTCAGAAACGAAATACTACCGACAATTCCTCAGAAATTCAGAAACGAACGACAGAAATGAAATCTACTGCTAACAACCGAAATTAATTAAGCCTCAATCCAAATCCTTGCTGTCACTCAAGGATGAGCTCGAATCGAGGTGGTCACGCCTTCAAAACGAAGAAATTGCTGAAGAAAATGAAGAAGAAACGAAGGAAAACGAAGGAAACCAGCTGCGGCGAGGACGCGACGAGGAGGAAGCTGCGCAACATTTTCCTTAAGTAATTAACATTGGACGACCCAGATTGATCGGAGGAGATCCAACGGCTGATCTTGCTCAGATTTGAGCCAAACTTTAATGATGATGATCAGGGGTCAGGATCTGCCTTGTGGTAGCTCGGATCCTCCAGATGTGCAACGGATGGTCCAGATCACCCTAATCTTTGAATGGACGATCTAGAGCCCTCCGAGCTTGATCCAACGGTTGATTGATCTCTGATTGGGATGAAACCTTCAGATCTTGATCAGCGTGCTTGATCAACCCTAATCCTAGCTCGGATTGCTTCAGATGGTCCCGGATGACTCAGATCTAGCCGCTTTTGAATCGGACGGCCCAGATTTAATCCTAATCTTGATAACTCGATCCGGGTCACTTCCGACTCAAGTTTGACCCAATATGCCCTAGATCCATGAACCTTTCATGCCTACAAAAATAGATCAAGAATTTAGTGGCCAAATAATCCAAATATGTGTAAATTTGTAATTAAGTCCAAAATAAGAGGAAGTTCTAAAACCTAGGGCAATTTCCCAATTAAGCAATAAAAACATAGGTCAAACATGGATTTTAGCAACTCAAATAATCAATAAAATGGTACTTATCAGTCACCCTTTGAAACTCTCTTCCTTTGGCTCTCGTCCCTCGGATACATCCAAGCCTTCGGCTCGTCTCGATGTCATCCTTCGCGTATGTCTTAAAGTCTGCTTCCCTCGGCTCCACTTCGTTTCTCCTCGTCCGACCCTCGAATGCATCATTCTTCATCAGCTCAAGGACCTAAGCACCAGGATGAGATCTCCCATATGCGTGTTCCACCAAGTCCTGTATGACTCAAACACACATCAAACCAATATGAAAACTTAACTTAATCATATTGACACACACATCAAAACCCATGATTTATCCGATCAAACCTGGATCAATTGCACTAACACATAGTTTGTCTTATTCTAACTACTATCATGTGGTCCCTTGGATATCCTATTTCAATCTTCTCCAAATCTCCAACAATAAACCTTGAGTCTCTGAGCCAACCAACTTTGTTATGCGAAGTCAAGTTCCACAAATTACTCGATGATCAATTAAGTCTTCTCATTTTTGTGGTCCCTTGAATACCTCATTCTTCTTTGTCCAAACTACATTAAACCTTAAAGTCATTGAGCATGTCTCCTTAGTCACACGAAGGCATCATCTACACTTGACCTCATTAAGTCTTAGTTTCATAAGCTCCATGTATGTCTTGTCAAGTTCCTGCACAATTTAATTCACATATTAAATAGACATGCAAGCTGATTTAGTTTAAACCCTTTGATTAAACATCAACACTCAGAGATAATCCAATACCTATTGGAGTTTCTTAAGTGTACTATGTACTTATTAGAGATAACCTCCCTAGATACCTTTCTAATAACTTTTCTAAGCTTCTTAAAGACCTTAGTCATGTTAGTATCCTCAAGGTCAACACTATAGATGACCTTCCTTGTAACCTTTACTTAACTTCTAGACTTAGGGTTTATTCCATAGTTATATAGAACCCTATGATATGAAAGCATACTTTCCTCGGACTTAAGTTTGTATCACAAACCTTTCTTACCATTGGAAGACTCTTGACATAATGATTAGTTGATACCACTTAGATTGAAAATCTAGGCAATTTTTTTATTCTTGTGCTATACTTGTCATACTTTGTGTCATATAACATGACATGACACCATATCATATATTTATCTTATCATGATAACATATTATTTGATATTGTCATATTATATCATACATGCATCATTTAAGTTATAATATATTTATTTTTGAAAGTTACGCATTTGATGTATGTTGTACTCATTTATATGCATAAATTATAATTTCTTATAATTTAGAAAATGATATTAGTTGACATCCTAGATGATGCATATTAGTTGACATCCTAGGAAGGATGACCAAGTTTAAAATGTCTAGATGATGCATAATTTCTTAATTTAAGGAAAAACAATATTACATTTCACGAAAAGTCATATGATGGCTTGTGAGCGTGTATTGATATACATTAGATACAAGTAAGATATTAAATGATGAACTAGGGCCAAAATGTAAATTTGATAAAATTAAACCGTGTTTCATCAACTCAAATGAATTTTTATATGATCAATTATGGGAAGGACTAATGTATAATTCATATACATTTAGCTCATAGATCATATTTGAAAATTATTTTGAAAATCATTTCAAAAGTAGTTTGGAAAATTTTGGTGAAGTTTATTTGTTAATAGGAATCACTATCAATTAGATTGATACAAATTAGAGTGAAATATTAAAGTTTTTAATAGTTTTCAACTTTGTGTCATTCTTTGAAATGAGAAGTATTTTCTTAGAAAATTATTTTTTTGATAATATTTGACATAACGAATGTTTGTAAGGCTTTTCAATATTTTTTTGAAAATCATAAAATTACTTATGCATTTTTGAAATTTTGTCTAAAATTGAATTGCAATTTTTTCAGACCTTATCAATTGATTGTTGTCATTGTTAATTGTATTTTTTTACTAAAATTGGATTGCTTTAGACGATTAAACTCGCTTCTACGTATTCTTAACTATCCCTAACATTTTGATTTGTTTGGATAAGTATTTAAAGGGGATTTTTCTTAGTGAAAATAAGGAGAAGTTAAAAAGAGAATAATCAGGAATTGTGGGAAAAGTTTAGATTTAAAGTTGAATTTTTAACTTCATGACTTAGATTTTAGATTTTTTAAAGGTTTAGAAACTTCAAAATATTGTTGGTGCAATGATTGAAGTAAAACATGGTTTGAGGCGGGGGATCCACCTTAAAGGTATGACTTAGGTATGAAAGGGAAATATTTTATGAATTGGTGAACGAATGAAGGATTAAATCTTCAATGTTGAGCATTGGAGAAAATAGAAGGTAGAGAACCTCCATTGTGGTGAGAACCTCCATTGTGGTGTTGGACGTTTAAAATAGAAGAAGAGACGAATTTTGAGAAGAGATTTTTTTGATGACTGCAATAGCAGGAGAATGAGAGTTTAAGTTAGTCTTCATTTATGTCTTGACATGAGAAGAAGGATGATGTAGGATAGTGGGTTAATAAGTTAGTCTAACTTAATCATATTGTCAAATATAAAAAATAAGGAGATTATTAGTGTAATCAACCTTTGGTCAAGGTTGACCAGGTTGACCAAACTTGAGTTGACTTGAGTTGAGTTGTAATATTTGATCAATATGTTAGTTGATTAAGTGAGACGTCAAGCAGGTCAAGGTTCACCAAATACTTGAAGACGGGGAAAGTCCAAGCGAGCCACAGTTGACCGAATACTTGGTAGTCAGAAGTTCAACATGGAGTTGGCAAAAAGAAAGTCTAAGTGAGTCATGATTAATCCGAACACTTGGCGATTGGAAGTCCAACAAGGAGTTAGCAAGTAGATAGTTTAAGTGAGTTATAGTTGACCAAACATTTGATGATCAGAAGTCTAATAAGAACTTGACAAGTGGAAAGTCTAAGTGGATCATGATTAATTAGACACTTGACAGTTGGAAGTCTAACAGAAAGTTGCCAAGTAGAAAGTGCAAGTGGGTATTAGTCGATTGATGAGTTTGATCAATCGAGTGTTGACACTATAACGTGAACAAAAGATTTACAAAATCGTTGACACTTGACTAGTTACCTATTAATCGATTAATGAGTTTAAGCAATCGATTGATGACACTGTAGCAATGAACAGAAGGTTTAGAAATCGATTAGAAACTCGATTGGTTGCTTAAACTAAATTGGAAAGAGTTGTTTTGCAAGTGTAACGGTCGAATTCGATGAAGCAGTCGATTGATAGTTAAGATTAGCTGACTGATAGGCAAAAATCAGCTCGACAACAACCCTATAAAAGAGGATTTCGAGGAAGTTTAAAGATGCCAGTTCTTGAGGGGTTGTAGTTTTCAAGGGATATAAAGCTTATGAACGAAATATAAAAGGAAGGAGAAACTAAATATTATATTTTCTACATAGGTAGACATCGCATATATATAGTTCCATAAACTGAAATAAACTGTTATAACTCCATAAAACTACTATAAACTGAAATAAACTAGCTCCTAAAAAATAAGCAACAAATAGAACATATCAAAAGTCACGTTCAGAGACATAACTGTAAAAGACTAATTCAAATAACTAATGCAAATTACTAACAATCTCCTTCTTGTCTTAGTATTTAAATACACCTAACTTGTTCCTCAATTCTTCAAATTTTTCTTTAGGAAGTGTATTGGTCAAGATATCTGCATTTTGCTCTTTTGTTTTGCAGAAAATTAACTTGACTTCATCATCTTTCTGCTTTTCTCTTAGGTGATAGAGCTTGATGTTGAAATGCTTTGTTTTTCCATAAAAAACTAGATCCTTTGATATTGCAATAGCAGCTTGATTGTGAACAAAAATCTCAGTAGGCCCATTCTGTTTCATATGCAAGTCTTCAAGTATTTGTCGGACCCAAATTAACTCTGCTTCAGCTGTACTTTGAGCAACAACCTCTTGTTTTTTTGAACTCCATGAGAAAACACCTGAGCCAAAACAGAAACAATAATCGGTTGTGCTTCTCATATCATCTGTGGAACCTGCCCAATCACTGTCAGAAAAGCCTTGGAGTTGAATATTGTGACATCCTTGAAGCTGAAAATCGATAAGCCTAGAGTACTGATGTCGTAATCAATTGTTCCCTTTACATATCTCAAAACTCGCTTAGCAACTACCAAATGAACTTCAATGACACAATTCATCAACCTTGATAACAAACTTACAACATAAGTTATGTCTGGTCTAGTTGCATTAAGCAATCAATCAAGCTTTTGTATAATCCTTCATCTACCTTTTCAGCTCCATCTTCTTTACTTAACTTTTCATTCAGATTTGTTGGTGTGCTAATTTGTTTGCAATTTTCCATGTTAAACTTCTTAAGAATTTCCTTTGCAAACTTATGTTGGCATATGAAGACTTTTCTAATAGCTTGTTTAATCTCTATGCCCAAAAAGTAAGCTAACAAACCAAGATCTGTCGTCTCAAAAACTTTGAACATATCAGCTTTAAATTCATTCACCAACATTTCATTACTCCCTGTCACAAGTAAATCGTCAACATAAATAGACAGTATAATTATGTTAGTATCTAATTTCTTCGTGTATAAAGTGGCTTTACTTGGACTTTTTGAAAAACCAAGACTTTAAAGATAGTCATCAACTCTGCTGTACCAGACCCTTGGAGCTTGTTTAAGGTCATACAAAGCCTTCTTCAACTTGAAGACTTTCTCCTCCTTTTCCTTGACTAGAAATCCCTCCGGTTGCTTGACATATATTTTTTCTTAAAGGAAACTATTTAAAAAAGCTGACTTCACATCCAGCTGATATAGTTTCCAATTGTTTTGTGCAACCAAGGCTAGTAACATCCTGATTATATCAAACGTGCAGCAGGAGCAAAAGTTTCTGAAAAATCAACTCCAAAAACTTGATTGTAGCCTTTCACAACTGACCTGGCCTTGTGCTTGTTCATAGAGCCATCAACATTAAGATTGGTCCTATAAACCCATTTCATTCCAATGACTTTTCTATTTTGTGGTCTTTCAACCAACTCCCAAGTGTCATTCTTCTCAATCATTCAAAGCTTTTCCTTCATTGATTCTATCCATTTGTCATCTTTCTCAACTTTATTAAATTTTATAGGTTCGAAGATAGGAATATTGCTTCTTGCATAGACATCAGACAATGATCGTGTGCCACGAACTGAAACATTGTCTATATTCTTATCAGGTTCATGAGTAAATTATGGAACTATTTCTATTTCCTCCTCCCAACTCCATTGTTTGTCCTCTATGAATTTGACATCACGACTTACAATAATTTTTCTATTTTACGGTTGAAAAATTCTGTAAGCTTTAGAGTGGTGGTTGTATCCAATAAACACACCAGGTTCTGCCTTCTTATCAAGTTTGTCTCTTTTCACCTGCGGCACATGAGAAAAACAAACGCAACCAAAAAATTTTAGGTTATGTAAATCTGGCTTATAATCAAACCATGCCTCAAATGGTGTTTTTCCTTCCACAACTCTAGTAGGTAGCCTGTTCAGCAAGAAGACTGTAGTACTCGCTGCTTCTGCCCAGAGATTTTTTGGCAACTCCTTTTCACGAAGCATACACCTTGCCATCTCCATGATACTTCGATTCTTTGTCTCACTTACTCCATTTTGTTGAGGAGTGTAAGGAGTAGTCAATTGGTGCTCAATACCTGCGGCCTCACAAAATTTGTCAAAAACTGCATTTTTTTATTCTATCCATTATCTGACCCTATTGTGCACAACCTACAACTACTTTGATTCTCAACCAAGACTTTGAAATTCTAGAATATTCTAGCAACCTTAGCTTTAGATTTGAAGAAATAAATCCAACAAAATCTAGTGAAATCATCAATAAATGTAATATAATATGAATTACCATTTAAAGATGATGTTCTCTGAGACCCTCCAACATCTGAATGTATCAACTGTAACTTTTACGAAGCTCTCCATGTCGTCTTGGGAAATGATTTCCTGACTTGCTTACCATACTAACAAGCTACACAATCAGCCAACTCTTCTTCAAGTAGTGGTACACCCTTCACAAAGTCATTTTTTGCATGTACAATAGTCCATCATGGTGAAAGTGTCCCATCCTTTTGTGTCATAGTTCTGCATTGCTGAAGTGAGTACAACTGCTACGTGGCTATCCTCTAACAAATTCAATGCAAAACTTTTTGCTTTCATCTCCACCTTAAACACATCTATGCCCTTTGTATTCTTAATAACACACCACTTATCTTCAAAAATAACTTTGTAACCTCTTTCAAGAAGCTGCCAAACACTTAGTAAATTTTGGTCAATACCAGGCATATACAAAACCTCACAAATATGTTTCAAACTTGTTAAGCTTTCAATGGCCACTGTGCCTTTTCCTTTGACTGAAATAAGCTGGTCATTTCCAATCCTCACTTTAGATATGAAAGTCTCATCGATATCTACAAAGAGAGATTGATCATTGGTCGTGTGATTAGTGCAACCACTATCTATCAACCAAGAATCAGATGAGATGTTCTTAATGAATATCATGTCTCCACCAACATTGTTTGGCCTGATGGTTGGTCTTTTTACAGTGAGGACATGGTGAACCTCCAACTTTGTCATTGTTGAAATTGTTGCTTTTATTTTTTTCCATTGAGATTCTTGAATTTTCCTCCTGAGCTTTTTGATTTAGCTTTCAAAGCACCCTCCACAAGTCCAACTTTTCTCATCATCCTTCTTTGCTCGAGTCTACAAAGCATTAACCAATTTTGCCAAGGAAATACTCGATAAATGTTTTGACTCCTCTAATGAAGAGATTTTTGACTCATACTTCTCAGGAAGAGTAACAAGAATTTTTTGAACAATTCTTTCATCATAAAAGTCATTACCTAGCAGTCTCACTTTGTTGACAATGCTCAACAACCTGTCTGAATAGTCTTTAACCATCTCAAACTCCTTCATCTTCACCATCTCAAATTCTCTAATCAAGTTGAGAATCTGCATGCTCTTGGTTCTTTCGTTTCCCTAGTATTCCTTCTTAAGATACTCCCAGACGGCTTTGGCTGAATTTAGATTCATAATTCTAGAAAAAAAATAGTGCTTGAGACAACAGAGAAAAGACTTGCCATGACTTTCGACTTTGTGGTCCTTCTCTCCTTGTGATTTTTCATCTGCGCCACCGTTGGATTTGCTGGCAATGGTGCAACTTCATAATCTTCCTCTACAGCTCCCAAAGGTCAATTGCATCAAGGTAGACTTTCATCCTTATAGCCCACACTTGATAATTTTGTCCATCAATGATTGGTGGAGCAGCATGATGGCAAAAAGTTAATTGTGTGTCGTTCTCCATTCTCACAAGTCTCTCAAGATGAAAGCTCCGATACCAATTTGTTGTTTTCAAGGGATATAAAGCTTATAAAAGAAATGTAAAAGGAAGGAGAAACTGAATATTATATTTTCTACATAGGTAGACATCATATATATATAGTGCTACAAACTGCTATAAACCGAAATAAACTGCTATAACTCCATAAAATTGAAATAAACTACCTCCTAAAAATAAGCAACAAATAGGGCATGCCAAAAGCCAGGTTAGAGACATAACTGTAAAAGACTAAATCAAATTATTAAGGCAAATTACTAATAGGGGTCGGAGATGAAGTGCTACGCATTTCTACTGTTAAGAGGCAATCTAAAGCAACAAAAAGCATCCAAAGCCAAATTTTCATTAGTAAAGTTGTTTTACTTTCATTTGTATTTATATTTTGGTTTTTTGTTGTATTGTTTGTAAGAAATAAGTTATAAATGACTCCTTTGCTTTCTATAAATATCCAAGAAAAAGAAGGTTAGCGGTGATAGTTATTTAGGACTAGACCTTGGATGTAGCAACCCTAGGGGGTAGTGAACTAAGTAAACTAACTAAGTTAGCATCGTGTTGTGCTTGTTCCTGATGTCAAAGTCTTCAAAGTCTTTTCACTGTGCAATCCCAAAATCGACGTGAATCAGAGCTATTAAGCCCCCTCTAACTCACATCGATCCTAATAGAGATTATATAATTTTAAATTATGGCTATTCATGCCTCCCTAGTTGTCACATTGATCCAATATTGTAAACATTCTAAGGTTGATATTGTAATATCTCTTATGGAAGGAGTAGTTTACTAGTTTATAGTAGGACATTTAGCAATGACATGCTATATGTGTCATAGGGCGTGAATTAAGAATGATCTTTGAAAATTAGATGCTCATTTTAGGCGAGTTGTTATTTATATTTTTTTATTTTTGCTATGTACTCATCTACTTGATATGAACAAACACACTTGAAGAACTTACGGTCTTATTGATTTTTTTTTCTATACACATTGTTCAATGAAATGATGTTTTTTATTTGTTGGTGCAATCAAGCCCTAAGTGGCTAATGCTAGGAGTTTTGATATTTGGCTAAAGGGGTTAAGTTAGGTCTTGCCTTGTGAGCTAATATGCATGTTTAAGTGTGTAAATACTCAATGGACACACACATTGGGATGACGTGATGCAACCAAGGTGATGGTTACCTAATGACTTGAAACCATGTAGATTGGAGATGGATGGTATGGACACCTTGAGGAGAATCTGAGTGTTGCTTGGGAAGTGGACTATATAAGCGGAGCACGAAGAATGACATAGGGAGAGAGTTGATGGCTTAATGTATTTTAAGGATAGAAGCTTGACAGAAGATGGCCGGAGGTGGACTTCATAAGAGGAGAAAAGAATGACACATGAAGAGAATTAATGATTTCATATATTCCAGAGACAAGAAACATGGACGGGAATGGTCTCATGGAAGAAGATGCATGATAATATGAGAGTTGAGAGCAAATATTTGAGTGAGGATAGTTCTCAACCTAGGTAGCCTCAATCATTAGATCGATTGTAATTGACACACTAGTTGATTGAAGGAGTCCTTCAATAGACTCATAATTGAATCGACTAGGCAGTTGACTTAGAAACTAACCCCAAAAGTGAACAATCGATTGATGTCTATGATCAATTGATTGATGTAGGCTAGATGAAGAAGTCACTAGATAAAATGGTCGTGATCTAAAGGAATCAATCAAATATTAGAGATAGATTCGACGATACTTTATGGGAATGAATGCATAAAGTTCTCTATCTATCAATCGACTGAAGATGAAAACCAATCGAGTGATGGTTACTAACACATCAAGACCGTGTCAAGGATTTGTTACAAGGAGAAGGCTCTAAGAGGTTTTGAAGGGCTACTAAACAACAACAACAAAATGATCTACACTAACATCTTATTGTCATTTTTCTTAAACTTTATTGCAAATCTCTAACACTAGTCTAACCCTCTTGTACTCTTTGCAATCAATTAGTAAGAAGTTTCTCCACCTTTGATACTATTATAGAGGAGAAAATATAGAATATTTTAAGAATAATCCATTAAAAATTATAGGACGTGAAGTAAAAGTTCAAGGACCACTAAACCACATTAAAAGTTAGTGTTTTGTACGCAATTTGGAAGAGAGTTAAATCACATGGTGCTAGTATTTTGCACGTAATTTGGAAGAGAGTTAAATCATATGGGGCTTCATCTAGCATAGTGACCTTGTGCATGGGTCAGGTGACCCACAATGCATTTCACACATGTCGGGAATTAATCCTATGACCTATTCTAGTAATTTCACATGCAAATACCAATTATGTAACAAGAATATTAATATTATATTTATAATCATAAGTGATATTCACCCTTTTTATCTTCTCTACCTACACAATTCACCCCTATCTTAGTTAACATCTATCCCCAATGGGAAAAACACATTTAATAAATTCAGTATAGATTTTAAACAAAACAATATATTAATTATTTGCTACAATATGCATGATAATTTTTAAAATGTTTGTCAAAGTTTAATTTTTTTTTTCAAATTATTCTAAAATTTATTAGTATTATTTTTTTATAAAATTTTTATTTTATCATTAAAATGCTTTTGTGTAGTAATGTAGATGATAACTTTAGATGAATAAAACATGTATATTAACTTAACAAAAGTATTTTATGGTAAAATAAATTTTTATCATGGTTTTAACATAATAATTTCTAAAATATATTTTAAAAATTAAAATATTAACATTATTTTATTATTTAACTTAATTAAACTTATTTATATTAAAAACTTACTTAAATTATATATATATATATATATATAATGCGGACTGTCCGTTGCGGATCCGTCCGCGACATCAATCTGGGGCGCTTTGAAATGAATCCATGCGCGAGTGTCAATAATGTTTTTTTTAATTTTTGAAATATATTATATGTATTTAGTTTTAAAATTTTAGGGTTTAAGGGTTGAATTACAGTGGATTGGAGTCAATAAGTTTTTTTCTCTAGGGTTCAGACTTCTCTCTTGGGTTATAGTGTTCAAAATAAAAAATTTTAGATGCTCACCGGGTATATTATATGTATTTAGGGTTTAATATTTTAGCGTTTAAGGGGTTGAGTTATAGTGAGTTTAAGCAAATAAGATTTTCCCTCTAGGGGTCAGACTTCTCTTTTGGGTTATAATATTCAAGATAAAATAATTTAGATGCTCATGAGATATATTATCAGATTAAAAATTTATTTATTAAAATAATAATAAAAAAAGATCAGGCGCTTGGATCAGTATTGACGCGGGCGGATCCGCACAGTATAGTCCGTATTTTAACAATTCTCTCTCTTCGTATATATACACTACGGACTTCGTCTACGACAATGATCGAGATGCCTAAAATGAATCCAGGCACTTGATTCATTCCAATAGTTTTTTGTTTATTTTTTTAGCTCCAGATTAAGCTAATTATATATACACTGCGGATTTAGAGATTGAGCGGGTGCTTAGTAAGCGGGTTTAGAAGGCGGGAATGAGAATGAAATTATTGTTGATGCAGTCTGACCCTGATTGTTGTTTTGGTGTTGACATCGATTTTAGTTTAGGTTGATGATTATGATTAAGTCCTAATCGGGGATTAGACACGGAGTGATTGGAAAATCCTAGCTTGGAGGGCTAGGTGTTGAAAAGTCCTAATTCGGAAGGGTTGAGTGAAAAGTCCTAACTTGGAAGGCTAGGTGAAAAGTCCTAACTTGGAGGGTTAGGTGAAAAGTCCCAACTTGGAGGGTTAGGTGAAAAAGTCCTGGTGAGTGAAGCCAGGTGATGGAAATCCCGGTGAGTGAAGCGGGGTCCTGGTGAGTGAAGCCAGGTGAGGAAAATCCCGGTGAGTGAAGCCGGGTCCTGGTGAGTGAAGCCAGGTGATTGAAATCCTAGTGAGTGAAGCTAGGTTGAAATCCTGGTGAGTGAAGCCGGGTCCCGGTGAGTGAAGCCGGGTGACCGAAACCCTGGTGAGTGAAGCCAGGTCCTAGCTTGGAGGGCTAGGTTGAAGTCCCAGTGAGTGAAGCTGGGCATGACACGAGTCAGAGAAGGGCTGGAGGCTTGTTTTCGTGACTTAGAGTGCATTTGGACTTGCCTGGATCGGTCTGGTGACCGATCAGGGAAGTTGGCACGGTGCTCCTTCGTGGATTGGTCTGGTGACCGATCCAGCGATGACTGATCGGTCTGATGACCGATCAGGGAGTATGCGTTTCACTCACTGCACAACTCCTGATAGGTCTGGTGACCGTTAAGGAGCCCACAGTGAGTTGAGTTCCCCTGCTGTACTGCTCTTGATCGGTCTGGTGACCGATCAGGGATACTATTCAGATCGGACTGGTGAATGATTATTTATTGCAAGGTTCTCACTATAACCGATCAGGATGACTCCTGATAGGTCAGGAAGCAGCCTGATCGGTCTGACCGATCAGGCTGGAGCCTGATAGGTTAGGTCTGGGGACCAATCAGGAGTGTGCAGAAGACTGCTGGATCAGTCTGGTGACCGATCAGGCTCCTCCCTGATCGGTCTGGGGACTGATCAGGAGCAGAACTTTAATTCAAATACGCTGTCAGAAGCTCTGATCGCGTCTGTTTTCACATCCGATTCTCTGCTACTTGCTAATTTCATTTGATATCGATTTGCTAAGCCTCTGTTGGAGTGTGCAGGTGATAGCAGGTGATTCAAACACTCAAGGAGGGTTAATGGGAGGCTTTCCTTGGAGCAGGTTTGTTTGTTTCTCCTTCTCAGGTTTCAACGGCAACTGGAGCAGCTGGCGACTGACAGAGACTCAGCTGGAGAGGAGGTCTTCAGTGGACTGAGTGCTCAGGGAGGTCAGTGGGTTCAGGCTGGCTCAGGGGATGCTGATTGAGCCTGGTGATGAAGCAGGAGCTTAAGAGGAAGATGAGAAGCAGAGGAGGCGACAAGAGAACGAACAGGAAAACAAGCAAGTGTGGCTAGGTGTTTCGCTGTTGTTGTCGTGCTCCTTGTGTAGCTTCTCTCTTGAGCTTTCTTGCTACTGTCTTGTGAGAGGTTCCTCCTTAGTCTCGTGAGCTTACCTTGTATCCTATTGAGACGCTTGTGGAGAGGTTTCTCCACCGAGAAGGAGGCGCTGCTTTTATCCAGGTCACCGAGGCTTGATCTGCCGACGATCAAGGGATCGCCCACCTTACGGGCACGCCAAGGAGTAGGGGCAAGTTATCCCCGAACCTTGTACATCACGGTGTTAGCGTTTGTTTGGTTTATGTTTCCTTCTCTGCGTTGTTCTTTGTTATGCATTTTCTTCCGCTGCTAATCTGATCACGCAGAAA
Source organism: Boesenbergia rotunda (assembly GCA_024364735.1). Lineage (NCBI taxonomy): Eukaryota > Viridiplantae > Streptophyta > Magnoliopsida > Zingiberales > Zingiberaceae > Boesenbergia > Boesenbergia rotunda. The sequence continues at coordinate 274,488 of JAGFNQ010003709.1, read as the reverse complement.
ACTTCAAAGTGCAACTTGTGGGTGTCTGGCTACATTCACCCCCCCTATAGCCATCCAAGGTCCAACAATTATGATGCTTGGTATACGGGAATCAAAATCAAAATATGGATATGATATCCCTGATTTTATAACCCATCCCCCACTAGGTTATCACTAAACTCATAAACCTCTCAATCAAAACTCATTACTATTCCCATTGTCGAATGTATATAATGTTCAAGCTAAAAAACATTTAAAATTAAAAAAATTTAGGTTCTCATAAGGTATATATTTAGGATGTATTTCGTTCAAGTTATCATATATAACATTGGTTATGTGATTACCAAGTAATCACATAACCAAGATTATGGGGAATGAAACATAACCTGCTGTTGTTTGGTTCAATTTAGGTGGTCAAATAAAATCTTATTTGTTTAGAGGTAATAGTGTATAACATAGTATAATATTTTATTGTATTATTCTTTAGTTCAATCTTAAGTATTTTGATATTATATGTTTGTCTAAATTAAAAATAAAAAAGTAAGATGATATTATGTACGTACTCTCGATTTAAGTATCAAAAATTATATCAGTTGTCGAATCGACGGTTATATTTATTTTAATTTCTAAAAATTAAAATATCAAAAAAAATATAATATTATATATAAATAAATAAAATTGGAGTATTTTTTATTTTTAAATAATTTTTTAGATCATTTTATTGAATTTTAATTTATTAAAGTTTTAATTAAAATATTAAATTAAAAAAATATTCATCGACCGTCGGCCACCGGTGACATCGACATCGGCGCCGACTGGCTAAGCTGACCGGAGTTGGCCGCCGACACCAACTACTAACGCCGACCACCGGTGATGCCCTCGGAATTTAATAAATTATGAGAGTTATTTTTGTCTTAGAGGTAAATAATGAAGGATAATATTAGAAAGAAAATTTTAATAACCCCAGATTTAAGAAAAAATGTTGTGATAGTACGGGTCGACATGTGGGGGTAAATTACTCCTGAAAAATAAAAATTAATCTTTTGTTTTTTCTTAAACAATGATAGACTTAGTTCAAATATGAATAATAACATAAATAATTAATAAGCAAAAGATAGAGGTACAGACGAATTACTTGGTTGCAACCTGGGTGGTTACTAATTCAAGGTAAATGTAGCACAATTTCCAGACTACTCCTTGTGGATGGAGAAACCTTTTACACAATTAAGAACTTAGAGAAAGAAATGAAAGAATAGTAAAAGATTTCGTTTACAATTGGAATGTTGAAATGAACTGAGTTCAAATGCCTATTTATAGTCTTTATGAAAGTTTATCGAAGTGGTGACGCGACGCTTCTCGGGCGCTCGAATGCACATGAGCGCATGAGGTCAAGGCTTATCCACGTCGCAACAGTAATTAAACGGTTAGTTCTCGATAAGGTTTGGACACACGGGCACCCAAGTCAGTTTGAGCACTAGGGAATATGAGCGCCCGAATCCAACTGGGCGCTCCCATTCACGGGTGCCCGAGTTTGATTAACAACTTGTTGACTAGCCTTTCAGTAGATTTTTTGGTTGATCTCAGGCATTCCAGAGCTGGCCTCACCCGACCTCTTCTCCGACCTTCTCCTCGAGCGTGCTTCTTCTCGACTTCTTGTCTCTCAGACATCGCACGCGTCCTTCTCGCTCCACCATCATACTCTTCTGCAGACCTCGTGTCCCTCGGATGCATGGAGCCCGTCGAGTCCTTTCCCGTATCATTCTTCTCGACCGCTGCGTCTTCTGCTCGACTTCCTGTGCTTCTAAATTCCTGCACCTGCACACTTAGACATAGTGATCAAATATCACAGGACCTAACTTAGAATCGGTTGACCACATCAAAATTTACCTGAGATACTTACAACCCCCACTTTTCCAAGGTTTTTCAATCTAGATTGCATGCCCTTTTGTTGATGTGTTAGACATGGATCATCATTTGAGGATCGTTGATTATCAAAACCAAATAAGATTTTCGTTGATAATCTTAGATGGATAATCAAGGTTATCATGGATAACCCCCGGATCAAATGCATCTTTAATATTTAAGAAAATATTGATAAAAAAAATTAAGACATCTTAATCATTGAGGCACGGAGTCCGTAACGCATTATAATCATATATATATATATATAGAGAGAGAGAGAGAGAGAGAGAGAGAGAGGTCTGATCTCCTGCGCGCTGTTTTGTGCGCGACTCATGCGCGCCCCTCTCCCTGACCGATCGGGCACTGGCCTGATCGGTCACGCAGGGCGCTGCGCCGATGGTGGTCGATCGGACACCATCGGCGGCCTTCGGCCGCCACCCCCGAACAAATCTATAACCCTAGGGGGTGCGATGAACCCTAGGGATAGAGGTGAACCCGTCGGGTACGGTGAACCCGTCGGACAGCGGTGAACCCATCGACATTGGGTAACGACTGATCGGTCAGGTTGACCGATCAGACACCTTCCTGATCGGTCGGGGAAGTCCCTGACCGATCAGGCAGGGGTGCGTGAGTCGCGCATAAAACAGGCGCGCAGGAAACAAAATCGTATATATATATATATATATATATATTATATTTTTATGTATTATAAATCCAAGTGGGGTTAGGGTTTATTTATTTATTTAATTTTTTAGAATCCCTAAAAAGCAACTAGGTTTTTCATCCAGCGGGCGGCGTATTTTCGGATCTCTCCGGTGGCAGCGGCGCCTCTCCAGCCTTCCATAGTTGTTGCAGCCGGAGCCAGTGAAGTACTTCTTATCTATCAGTTCTGAGAACCTTAAAATGATGAGTTTTCCCCCCTTCCCCTGGTTCTGCCAATGGCTCACAGCGCAGAGTCTCCTTGAACAGGCGAAAGTTATCGGAAGGCGGTGAGCAGGCGAAATGGACGGTGCCGAGGAGGGCATGTCTTCCACTTCCGCCGGAAACAGTATGTCGTACAAGGAATGCGTCGATGGCATCAACAAAAGCCTCCAACGTAAGTTCTTCAGACTCTAGCGATTGTGAAAGCTCATATCGTGATTCAAAGGCCAAATGGCTTAATTTGTTTCATTGTTAATTTTTTGTGGGCGTTGTAATCAGATCCTACGGTGAGGTTTCTGAGAGAGAAGATGGAACAGGCTGGATGCCCCGTGTGGGGGCGCCTTCTCATGGGGATCACCTGCAAAGGACAGACCTCCGCAGGTGGCTATTCTAGAGGCCGCGGGGTAGCTTATATTCAAAATAAAAATTTAACTTTTACTTCGTTTCATTCTTCAGCAACGCTAGATATCATGCACCTTTTCTCATCAATTGAGGTGTTTTGGTATTCATGATACGAAATTGCATTCTTCTACATTTCTTTGATGTGCAAATTAACTGATTACTATTAACTACATTGTTTAAGCTTTTCTAGTCCTGATTGCTATTGGTCAATTTACTGTCATTCTCTTCCAAGTTCTAAGAGAAGGCCTTTGGCTTTTAGAGTTGCAGGAGCCAATTTTTGGCTGATATCACAAGTCGTGGAAATTTATACTCAGTTGAGTGAGGAGAATATTTCGTTTACACTCACTGCTAGATGCCAGAAGTCTTTTTTGTGCTTATGACGACCTATTTAATATATCAGTGCCTCCCCCTTAAACACAATCTCAGCATTTTTTTTCCAACTGTAGTCATATCAGTTGTATTTCTCATGCCTTGATTTTATTTCTTGTTGAGATACATTGTGAACTCAATTTTATTTCCAACATTGGAAGTCTATGACTGTCATTTCACAAAGGGAAAACTAGCAAAAGTAAGGCTGCGTTTGGTTTATCTGCTTTCCGTTTTCATTTTATGAGAAATTGCGATTTTCTGGAAAACGGTGTTTGGTTTGTATTTTCCACCTTTATTTTTTAGAAAATGAAATATCATTCTTTGGAAACTAGAGAATATCTAAAAGTCATTTATCAAGAAATGAGAAAATGTGATTTTCTGGAAAATGAAAAGGAAAATGACTCAAATCAAACATAGCATAAGGCTCTTATTGCGCATTTGTTATGCGTGGTTAATGTAAATGCCAAAATAAAGCTTATTTTGGTTGTGGAAAATCCTCAAAATTTTATTAAATATTTAATGTTGCAGAGGCTTTGCCATAAGCTACAACAAAAAAAAACACATCTCTATTGACATTTAACATTTTAACCAAGTGTATGAAGCTCCCGTCAATGCGGGTCCCGGGGAAGGATTGGACCACATTGAATCTATCATACGCAGCCTTACCCTATATTGCAAGAGGTTGTTTCCATGACTTACCCATGACCATAAGGTCATACGGCAACAACTTTGTTGACAACAATAACAAAATGAATTACGATTATATTCCCTTTCACTTTAATATGTATACAACTTTGGTAAGATAAATTCTAAAATTTTGAAGTTGAAAACTTCTTACTAGGGGTGTCAATTCGGGTGGGTTGGATTCGGGTCAGGTTGAAGTACAAATTTTACAAAAAATCTCAACCCGAATCCGAACACAACCCGAAACTCCTAAACCTGAACCTAGATAAACCAACCCGAATAACCCGATTATTATTATTATTTTTTACTATTTTCCCTATAATTTTTTACATCTCAATTCTTTATCATTATTATACTAACCTTGATATTGATATACATAAAATCATCTTAATTTTCCAAATAAAATTTGATTTAACTCCAAAAAAACCTATTAAACGCTAAATTTGGGTCAACCCGAACCTAAAAACCCCCCAAACCAAACTCGATATTTTTGGGTCAACTTGGGTTGGGTTGGCGAGTTGGCTTCATTTTTGATACCCCTACTTCTTACGGAAAGTTGGATGAGTTTTAGTAACACTTGTTAGAAGACTGTCATAATTTGGTAGGCTAAAATAATGAATTTTAATTCCATAAGCTTATCGGAGCAAGTCATTGAAGACTATCTTTTTGAGTGTTAAGAGTATAGTTGATACCAAAGTTAATATATTACATCTATGGGAATGTATACGATATAAAATCATGCAAAAATGTAGGATGACATGATCAGATTGTTGTTGCCAACTTGTATTGGTCTTGGTACTAGTTGTCTTCAATACCATAGTGTTCCGAGTTGTGACCAAGAAATTCAAGAATGGTAATAAAGCTAAGTTTTAAATTTCTTATGCAAATTGGGCTGTGGGAATGTATACATATAAATGCGTTAAAGGTGTGAATGCATGGAAGAAAATCTTCTCTTTGTTATCTGAATGATCAAAAAGGTTGTCTAGTAGGAGCTATTCTACAAGACTATTCATTCTGCATCCAATATTCCAACTGTAACACAAGGTTTTGTAACAAAACTGCATTCATGTTTCTATCGGCATAGACTGAAATGTGTACTGATTGGCTTTTTGTTCTGGACCTCTATGATTTGGTAAGAATGGAGTATGGTTCTTAGATTTTATGTAGTGCTCTTGGTCAAAATTCCTTTAGTAGTTCATTATTGCCTATGCGTTTGATGTTCTTGTTTTGCTTTAGTGTTGGTAATGGTTGCTGGGACTTGATTTGTAGAAAGATTTCTTATTTTTCTGCAAATACTGCAGATCTTCAAAATATCCGCCTGTAGTTATTTTACTCATTAAACATTTGCTCTAATAATTATCTTGGTTGACTGGGTGATATTCCAAGTTGTACTTGTTGAGCTTACAATTTTGATTAAAATCCTTACACTTTTTCTTATAATTTAAATGGATGGCATGACTGTAGCCAAATTGTTTGTTTTGTTTTGCTTATACATTAATTAATGACTTTGTCTCAACATTCTTTTTACTTTTAGCTGTATTACATGTGCCACCTTAATTTAATCTTTGTTATTTTTGTATTGCAGATAACAATTTGTTGTAATCACATGTCTTTCCAAAATGAGATAGATCAAGTTATTATTCACGAGTTAATCCATGCCTATGATGATTGTCGGGCAAAAAACTTGGACTGGACAAATTGTGCTCATCATGCTTGTTCTGAGGTACAATATTACTGGGTGCTAAAATTACTGACTTGTACTTGTGAACTTCATGAGATTTGATCGTTGCTGAGCATCAGAATGTGAGAGCACAATTTCTTACAATGTTTGTTTTGCAACATGAATACTATCTATACATCAAAGTTTTCAGGATCTGAGTTTTCTTAAAATATTGCATGCGAGTGATATTCTTCTTTTTTCTAGATTCGTGCTAATCACTTGAGTGGAGATTGCCATTACAAGCGAGAGTTGTTGCGTGGATTTTTAAAAATACGAGGCCACGAACAAGTGAGTTTATCTTACTCTAGAACTTGCAAAAAATATTTATTATGCCATTACAGCTACTATAGTGGATTTTGCAGGATCTATTTGTTTTAGAATATTGTGAAATTGCTCATCTTAATACTGCAGTTTCTTGGATGCTGGGATATTAAGCAATGACTTTCTAAAATCAATGTTTTCCTTTCTCCATCGACCTTTTTATTATTCTAAGGAAACAAATCTGAAGATGCATACATTTCTAAAACAAGACAACTTTTGTCAACTATTTCAAGATGGCTTAGTTGTTAAAGTTGTCACAGTCCGTTCCCTTTCTATATAAGGGATAAGCCTCTTGCTCACGACAGCATTCATCCCTGCATCATAACTACAGAATGACACTATTAAGGGTGCACAAGGTTATAACAATAGTAAACGTTGAAAAATTATTAAATAATATAAAAATATGTTGATTTAATATTTGACTCAGGCTGACGACTTAACTAGACCCATGTTGACAAGATGACATAATTAGACTCATGTCGACATATGAGAAATACAAAAAAAAAAAAATGCATAAAAGCAACAATCTATGAAATAAAATGAATAGACAATAAAAGAGCCATTTTCAATATTGTTGTCGAGTATCTCTGAGTAAGATCATCTTGAAATATTGTCAAACTTTAAAGGTCGTGTCAAGTATGCAAATCTGAAGGTCAAAGGTAAACAAGGAGTGATTACATAAGTGTAAAGTGGGGTAAGAAAAGATGTGCATTGATTCATATCTTTTATTTTTTTAGTAATGATTTCATTATCCTTCTTTTATTCTTTTATTTTTTTTGAATAGTTTCATTATCTCCCCTATGTTTCCTTGTTTACAATGTTACACATTTTCTATCTTATTTTACACAAGAATTAACATAATTTATGAAGAGGCTGAATGACCTATAATCTACCCATCAAAAGATATATCATATGTATAGGTGAACGATCCACAATCCACCTAATACGAGACTACATCATATATAAATATACAATAGAGGGTGAATCACTTGTAATCCACTTGATAAGAATACATTGTATATAGGATCGAATGATTTGCAATCCACTCACAATGAAGTGCATCATGTGTGTGTGTGTATAGTGAACTACCCGTCATCTACTAGAAATGCACTTCACTCAAGAAGGGGTGAACGACCTGCAATCCATTTAGCGAGAAAAGATCTTATGTAAAATAACCAAAGCCTACAAACACACGAACAAGATCCAAGAGCCCATCTTTATTGTAGACTAATGCTCTAAATTTATTTGATTCTTAATTCATTATAAGTAGTTACAAAACTTGTTATAGAGTGTGGAGCTGAAGCTCTATGGTATAAAGCTGCATTCATTATCTTGTTAATTTAGTTTATCATGGAGCTCTTTCAGAGTGTTGAGTCATAACTCTATTGTATAATTTATCTATCATTTGATTAGTTTAGCATAATTACTCATGTAATTTAATTGATCATGGTAGTTCAAATTCTTTTAAAGGAACTACCCTAAATTTCATGTTTTTGTGGTAATTATCTTTTCATCAATAAGTTTCAATAGAGAATAAATAAAATAGATAAACAACTAGAATATAAAAGAGTAGTAGTATAGGAGAAGCTGTCAAGCAATAAAAGGAGGCAAGGTATATAACTAATTTTTTTCTAATAAAGTTACAGCTAAACTCATGGTATCCATTTCATCAAATTAAATCACGCACGAGATAAATTTTGGAAACAAGTAGGCACATCCACATCGGCTCACTGTAAGACAACTCTAGACTCCTCTAACTGGTGGATTTATTAGGTCACATCAAGAGAAAACATACGTCACAACTCAGATATAATATCAAAGTTAAGGTAAAAAGATAAACCACAGGCACCAAAATAGTATTCGACTAAGGTGATGCCTTCTATATAAGTTATGGGTTACCCAACACTGACAAAGAGGTTTAAAATTGAAATTGAAATTGAAATTGTAGTGCACTAAAAGAGAAGAAAACAAACACGAGAAAACCCCTTCAACAATTTCTCATTTTCATATTTAAGAAACAACCCTAAACTATTTATCATCCACCATTATCTTTACAAATATCATACATTCAAGAGAAGGAAATACATTCTAACAGAAGGAAAGAAGGGAAAATAATGAAGATTATATTCTGCAAAATTCAACATCTTTATAAAGGAGATCAAAGTGAATGCACTAAGTCTAACTTGCTAGTCTCCTCATACATTTCTAATTTCTACATGATTAAAAGCAATAAGACTAATTGATATGATTTGATGGAAATTGATCGAATAGCTTACCCAAAACTCAAATCCTAATGTTATCAGAGAAGAAGAACATTAGTAGCAATCCGAGGCAGTGGTGATAACCACGGCGACATCTTCAGCGTTGTTGCTACAGCGATGGTTGCAAACAGCAGTAAGCATGCCGAGATGATAACGTTGTGAAACTAGAGGGGATGTAAAAGGAATAAGAGAGAAAAAGAGAGGGTGCCCATAACAATAGTGCGAGTGATGATGACGTAGGTGATGTAGGCGATGATGTGGATGTAACGATGACACGGGTGACAACGACAACACTCCCGGTCTTACAATGTCCCTCTTCTTTGTATGTGACCTCATCATCGCCAAGGTATTATGGTGAGCATAAATGAAAATAGTCAATGCCTTAGCTTGATCAATGACTTTCTTGAACCTCGGTGGACTTGCAATGCTTTCAAGCATAAGATTTATCGTATGAGCAGCACATGAGGTCCAAAAGATTGTTGGCCTATTCTGCTTCAACAACTTTGCAGCTCCCATATTGTTCGAGGCATTATCAGTTACAATTTGAACAACTTTTTCCGGACCAACTTGTTGAATGCATTCTTCCACATACTCGTGGATTACTTCACTTGTGTGTGTGATGTCTGAAGACTTTTTAGAAGAAAGAAAAACAGTGTCCAACTTAGAATTAATACACAAATTCATGATACTCCTCTTCCTATCACTCCAAGTATCAGTCATAATTGAGCATCCATTTAATTGCCACTATTTCATATGTCTTTAGCAAATCATTGGTCCTTTCAACCCTCCTTTTTCAAAAATGGCTCATTTCAAATCTAGTAGGAGGTTTGAATCCTGGTCCATACTGACCAACCGCCTCTAACATCAACTTAAAGCTATCTAGTTCAAGAGCATTAAAAGGAATACCAACTTCATATACCCATCTACAAACATACTCTTTTACCTTATTTGTTCTTTCCTTGCAAATAGCATTAATGATGTTTTGGTCTTGCTTGCTCTTTTGTGATGTAGACTCGGGGCTGATTGTACTTGCAAATTTATCCATAGGACCGATAGAATATGGTGATTTCGTAGACCCCATAGCAGCTCCCAATTCATCAACATCAATACGGCCATCATCATTGGTCTTATCTCCTCTTTCATGCTGAATTTTCTTTTTTTTTCATATTCTTTGCCTCATTAATTGCATTCATACACTTCAATTGATCTTCTTTCCTGGACTTTGGACATGGAGCAATATTTCCTAATATACGTGCGATGTGTTCTTTAAGTCTACGAACTCCTCCAGACATAGGCTTCGAACACAAGATGCATTTCAATTTATCTGGATTGGAGGGATTAGTTAGAACTCCATTCTCCCATCCAACATCGTTGGATTTCCGTTTAAGTGATTCAATTGTTGCCGATGAAGATGATTGGGAAACACTAATGGATGTTAATGCTGCAGCAGCACTTGAAGAAATCATTGTATTATATTTGTATCTTACTACAAAGAATTGAAGAAAACAACCAAACACACCAAAAAATGAAAAGAAAGAAAACAGTTAAACACTTACCTTCTCGGCTTCTCGCGACAGATGCAAATTGCAATAGCGGCAACGTGAGGCTAAGGAGGAACGGGCGGTGGGCTGGCGGCGCGAGGGCGAGGAGACGCCAATTAGCGAGGGCGACGTGAAGTGAAGGAGAAATGGACTACGGGCTAGCGACGCAAGGGTGAGCAGGCGAGGAGATGCTGTTCGCTTGTTCGGGGTGATGAGAGGGCGAGGAGCGCGAGGACGAAGATGAAGAGAGTGGAGACGCGAGGAGCGCGAGGGCGAGGACGAGGAGATGAGAGGGCGAGTCGGCGAGGAGCACGAGTAGGCGGTGCGAGGGCGAGGAGACGCATGGCGGCACTGTGCGAGGGCTTGGACTCTGTGCCCTAATTTTTTCTTATTGTCAAAACGTTAAAAAAAACTGCAAACGCCCAGGCCGCCTAAGCAGCCAGCCATCTCAAACACGGTGACTCACACTTGTGTGGAGCGGCAAGGGGCCGATTGACGTCTAAGCGGTCGCCTAGTCCACTTTTTACAACACTACTCGTTGCCTGTGTCATTGCTGCCCACGAATTGCTGCCCAGGTCACTGCTACCCTTTTTGTCTTGTGTCATCGCTGCTTGTCGACGCCCACGTCATTACCACTTGCATCATTGTTGCCCTCGTTGCTGGTGTACATGTCGTCATTGCCCTTGTTGCTGTCGCCCACCTACCTGCCACCTACTTCGCTGTTGCATGCATTGTCGCCGCCTAATTCGCTGCTGCAACCTGCTTCGTAGCTGCCCATGCTATTATTGCTAACTCTCTCTCTTTTTTTCTCTCTTTCCTTTGATTTCCCCTTCAATTCCATAGTAATGTTCATCATCATTGCTGCTGTAACAACACTGAAGCAGTTGTTGCGACCACTACCTCTGGTTGCCGCTTATGTTTCTCTTCTCTAGCAACCCTAAGTTTCGAGTTTTAGGTAACCTGTTTGATTGATTCCTTTGATTAAGGTCTTATTTCTTTTAATCAAGATGCCGAAATTTGTTCCATTATTTTTTTCTCTCTCTCTTGAATGTATGACATTTGTAAAGGTGATGGTGGATGATAAATAGTTTAGGGTTGTTTCTTAAATATGAAGATGACATATTGTTGAAGCTGTTTTCTCGAGTTTGTGCCCTCTTTTTATTATTACAATTTAAATTTCAGTTTTAAACCTCTTTGTTAGTGTTACTTAACTCTACACTTGTATAGAAGCCTTACCCCTAGTCGAATGCTGGATAAACTCATATATAAAAGAAAATAGAGAGTTGCTGCTTATATTTAGGTTCGGACATATGTTTTTTCTCGAAGTGTCCTAACAAATTCACCAGTTGGAGGTAGAGTTATTTTAGGGTGAGCAGATGTTATTTGAGCCCCTAGTCAGGTGGGTGTTTTTGCTTGTTTCTAAAATTTATGTTGTGCATGATTTAATTGGATGAAATATACACCATGAGCCTAATTGTAACTTTATTAGGAATGAATTAGTTATCAACTCATGTTTACGATTCTTATTACTTGTAATTGTAAAATAAACCAAATTGAAAATCAATCGCAGTACATGTACCTACCTATAGACAATGTGACTCGTGTGCTTTCTATTTCTCAAATCAAGAGTTCACATTATCAAAGCTTGTCCACATTATTGACATCTCAAATGTCGGGTTGCGCATCTAACAAGTTTTTGGGTTACTGGCTAGATTTACTTACATCGGTTAGTTTTATAAAGTTTCATGAAATAGAATTTTAATGTTATTTTTTTTTGTAATTATCTTTCACTGCTACTCAAGAACTCTGGACCTTATGCAATTACTATCAATTTGAGCAGCATGCCTTTTTACTTTCTCCTCTCTCTCATGATAGTTTCCTCCTGTTAAGATTTTGGGACGACCTAGATGAAGTATTACAAAACATTCTGCCAATTGAAATGATTTTAATAGGAGACAATTTAAATGAGCATGTTGGAGTGAAAAATAAGGAATACGAGAGGGTGCATGAAGTTATGAGTTTGGAATAAAAAATGAAGAAGGGAAAACTATATTAAATTTTGTGATAACACATAACCTTATACTAACTAATATATGTTTTAAGAAAAGAGAAGAACACATTACGTTCAAAAGTGAGAATAAGAAATTACAAATTGACTTATTTATGGTTAGGAAAAGGGATAGAAAGATTTGTAATGATTGCAAGACTATCATGGAAAAAATTTAACTGTCCAACATAGGTTAGTAGGCCAGTAGGGATGCCTCAATCATAGTATCAACAACAACAACAACAACAACAAAGCCTTATCCCACTAGGTGGGGTCGGCTATATGGATCCTTTTACGCCATTGAGTTCTATCCCCTACTATATCATCATCTAGATTTAAATAAAATTTATCTTGTTTTATTGTTGCCAACCAAGTCTTTTTTGGTCTTCCTCTCCCTCTTTTAATGTGCGTATTTATCATAGTTTCACATCGTCTAACAGGGGCATTTATTGGTCTTCTAAGTACATGTCCGTACCATCTCAAACGTGTCTCCCGAAGTTTTTCTTCAATAGATGCAACTCCGACTTTCTCTCTAATACTCTCATTCCTTATTCTATCCATCCTCGTATGTCCACACATCCACCTTAACATCCTCATCTCTGCAACTTTCATCTTTTGCTCATGTGCTCGAGTCATAGCCCAACATTCAGCACCATATAACATAGCAGGTCTAACTGCCGTTTTGTAGAACTTCCCTTTAAGTTTTAGAGGTACTTTACGATCACATAAGACACCCGATGCTAATCTCCATTTCAACCATCCTGCTTGTATTCTATGTAAGACATCTCTCTCAATTCCTCCATCACTTTGCAAGAACGATCCTAAATACTTAAAGTTCTCGATTTTAGACAACTCATCATCTCCTATCTTAACAATTGTTTCACTACGTCTAGCATTGCTAAACTTAAATTCCATATATTCAGTCTTTACTCTACTAAGCCTAAAACCTTTCATTTCTAGAGTTTCCCGCCAAGATTCTAGTTTAGCATTTACTCCTTCACGTGTCTCATCTATCAAAACAATATCATCTGCAAACAACATGCACCATGGCACTGTATCTTGAATGTGCCTAGTGAGTTCATCCATGATTAGTGTAAAAAGATAGGGACTTAAAGCTGATCCTTGATGTAACCCTATCCTTATTGGAAATGCTTCAGTCAATCCACCTGAAGTCTTCACTCTAGTCGTTACATCTTCATACATATCTTTAATTAGGTCAATATATGTTACGCTAACGCCTCTCTTTTCTAGAATTCTCCATATAATTTCTCTTGGTACCCTATCATAAGCTTTTTCTAAATCAATAAATACCATGTGTAGATCTTTCTTTTGCTCCCGATATTTTTCAATTAATTGCCTAAGAAGATGTATAGCTTCTATTGTCGACCTTCCAGGCATGAACCCAAATTGATTTTCGGTTACCGTGGTCTCCTTCCTCAATCTTTTTTCTATTACTCTTTCCCAAAGTTTCATGGTATGACTCATTAATTTAATACCCCTATAGTTTGCACAATTTTGTATGTCTCCTTTGTTCTTATATAAGGGAACTAGACTACTTACCCTCCATTGATTAGGCATTTTTTTTGTTTTCAATATTAAATTAAATAATTTTGTAAGCCATTCAATACCTTTTTTCCCTAAACATTTCCATACCTCTATTGGGATATCATCCGGTCCCACGGCCTTTCCATTTTGCATCCCTTTCAAAGCTTGTTCTACTTCTGAAGTTTGAATTCTCCGATGAAAATTAAAATTTCTATACTCATTTGGAATACTTAAATTGCCTAAGTCAAGTTGGTCCCCTAAACTTTCATTAAAAAGTTGATGAAAGTAAATCTTCCACCGCTCTTTTATTTCGCTATCATTTACTAGTACTCTATCGCATTCATCTTTAATACATCTTATTTGACTAAGGTCTCTTGTTTTCCTTTCTCTTGCTTTAGCTATTTTATAAATGTCTCTTTCCCCTTCTTTTGTATCTAAATTTTGATATAATCGTTCAAAAGTTTTATTTTTTACTTCATTCACTGCTTTCTTAGCCTCTTTCTTGGCTATTGTATATTTTTTTAAGTTTTCCTCGTTCTTACAAATATATAATTCCTTATAAGCTATTCGTTTTTCTTTCACTTTCTCTTGTACTTTCTCATTCCACCACCAAGATTCCTTCCTTGGTGGTGCATGCCCCTTTGACTCACCGAGTACATCCTTAGCTACTATTTTCAACTTTGATACCATCTTATCCCATGTCGTATTAGAGTCGCTATATATTTCATCTAATGCTTGTATTCCTACCTTCTCCTTCAATATGTTTTGCTTCCCATCCTTTAACTTCCACCACTTAATTCTAGGAGTCGTGTATATTTTTCCTCTATTGATATTATAACTAAGGCGTATATCTAACACTACTAATCTATGTTGGGTAGTTAAGCTTTCTCCAGGGATAACCTTACAATCTTTACAAATCTTCCTATCTCTCTTCCTAACCATAAAATAATCAATTTGTGATTTATTATTCCCACTTTTGAATGTGATCAAGTGTTCTTCTTTTTTCTTAAAAAATGTATTAGCTAGTATAAGGTCATATGCTATCGCAAAATCCAATATAGTTTTTCCTTCTTCATTTCTTGTTCCAAACCCATAACCCCCATGTACTCTCTCATATTCTTCATTTTTTCGCTCCGACATGTCCATTTAGATCGCCTCCTATTAAAATCATTTCATTTGGCGGAATGTTTTGTAATACCTCATCTAAATCGCTCCAAAATCTTGATTTAGTTTCTTCATCTAATCCTACTTGAGGTGCATATATGCTAATTACGTTCACAACTTCTTTCGCCACTACTATCTTGAGAGCTATAATTCTATCCCCCTTTCTAACTACACCAACAACTTCATCTTTTAAAGAACTATCTACAAAAATACCCACTCCATTTCTTGTTTTACTCTTTCCTGTATACCATAACTTAAAACCCGAGTTCTCTATCATTTTTGCCTTCTCACCTACCCATTTTGTCTCTTGCACACACAAAATACTAATTTTTCTCCTAATCATTGTATCTACTACCTCCATTGTTTTACCAGTGAGAGTTCCTATATTCCATGTTCCAAATCTGAGACTATTACTTTTCTTATAATGTTTATTCTTAGTCCACCTATGGTGTGAGAACTCTTGCCTATTTAACACTACACCCAAGTTCTCATGGAGATGTAGCGGTCCTTGCCGAGACGTTACAGTCGGACCCTGCAACGCGAACCCTTGCATATTTAGCACTACACCCGGGTTCTGGAGATGTAGCGGTCCTTGCCGAGACGTTACAGTCGGACCCTGCAACGCGTTCCTTCCGGGGAACATCCTAGCATTAGCATAATACTTTAATGGATCCATTCATTGAGTATTTGCCATAGTTTTTTTACGCTGGCTGGCAACCTAACGCAACCCTCCTCCTTTATCCGGGCTTGGGACCGGCCATGACTAGGTCGTCACAGGCGGAGTTGCCTCAATCATAGTATCAATAGAAGAAAAATATATACGACTCCTAAAATTAAGTGATGAAAGCTAAAGGATGGGAAATAAAATATATTTAAGGAGAAGGTAGAAGTACAAGTATTAGGTGAAATATACGGTAACTCTAATACAACATAAGATAAGATGATATTAAAGTTGAAAATAGTAGCTAAGAATACACTCGGTGAGTTAAAGGGGCATGCACCACAACACTACTAAGTAAGAAATCTTGGTGGCGGAATGAGAAAGTATAAGAGAAAGTGAGGAAAAGCAAAATAAAGGTTTATATATTTGTAAGAACGAGGAAAACTTAAATAAATATATAATAGCTAAGAAAAAGAGTAAGAAAGCAGTGAATGAAGCAAAGAATGAAACTTTTGAACAGTTATATCGAAAATTGAATATAAAAGAAGGGGAAAGACACATTTATAAAATCACTAATGTGAGAGAAAGGAAGATAAGAGATCTTATCCAAACAAGATGTATAAAAATGAATGCAAGAGTGTACTAATAAATGGAGAAATAAAAGAGCGGCGGAAGACTTTTTAATGAAGGTTTAGGTGACTAACTTAATTTAGGTAATTTAAGTAGGTCAAATGAGTATAGAAATTTAAATTTTTATTATGAATTCAAACTTTAGAAGTAAAACAAGTTATAAATGGGATGCAAAATAGAAAAGCCATTGGACCAAATAATATTCAGATAGAGGTATGGAAGTGTCTAGGAAAATAAGGTATTGAATGATTTACATAATTATTTAACATGATATTGAAAATGTCTGATTAATAGAGGATAAGTACCCTAGTTTCCTTATATAAGAATAAGAGAGACGTACAAAATTGTGCAAACTATAGATGTATTAAACTAATGAGTCATACTATGAAGCTTTGGAAAAGAGTAATAGAAAAAAGATTAAGGAAACCACGGTGACTGAAAATCTATTTGGGTTCATGCCTAGAAGGTTGACAATAGAAGTTGTACATCTTTCAGACAACTAATTGAAATGTATAGGGAGCAAAAGCGAGATCTACATATGGTATTCATTGACTTAGAACAACTTATGATAGAGTCTTAAGAGAAATTATATAGAGAATTCTAGAAAAAAGAAGTGTTATCGTAATATATATTGAATTAATTAATGATATGTATGAGGATGTAATGATTAGAGTGACGACTTCTATGGATTAATTGAAGTATTTCTAATAAAGATAGAGTTACATCAATGATTAGCTTTAAGTTTCTATCTTTTTTCACTAATTATGGATGAACTCATTGGACACATTGAAGGCGTGGTGCATATTGTTTGTGGATGATATTATTTTGGTAGATGAGACACGTGAAGGAGTAAATGCTAAGCTAAAATCTTGACGGGAAACACTAGAAATGAAAGGTTTTATGTTTAGTAGAGCAAAGACATAATATATCAAATTTAAGTTTAATAATATTAAATATAATGAGATAATTTTTAAGATAGGAGACGACGAGTTGTTTGAAATTGAGAGGTTTAAGTATTTATGATCATTTTGCAAAATGATGAAGGGATTGAAAGATGTTTTACATAAAATACAAACATGATGGTTGAAATAGAGAAGGGTGTCATGTGTTTTATGTGATTGTAAAATATCTCTAAAATATGAAGGGAAATTTTACAAAATGGTTGCTATGTTATATGACGCTGATTGTTGGTCTTGACTCAAGCACATGAATATAAGTTGAGAGTTACAGAGATAAGGATGTTAAGGTGATTGTGTGGACATACGAGAATGAACAGCATAAGAAATGAGGGTATTAAAGAGAAAGTCAGAGTTGCATCTACAACAACAACAACAACAACAACAAAGCCTTATCCCACTAGGTGGGGTCGGCTATATGGATCCTTTTACGCCATTGAGTTCTATCCCCTACTATATCATCATCTAGATTTAAATAAAATTTATCTTGTTTTATTGTTGCCAACCAAGTCTTTTTTGGTCTTCCTCTCCCTCTTTTAATGTGCGTATTTATCATAGTTTCACATCGTCTAACAGGGGCATTTATTGGTCTTCTAAGTACATGTCCGTACCATCTCAAACGTGTCTCCCGAAGTTTTTCTTCAATAGATGCAACTCTGACTTTCTCTCTAATACTCTCATTCCTTATTCTATCCATCCTCGTATGTCCACACATCCACCTTAACATCCTCATCTCTGCAACTTTCATCTTTTGCTCATGTGCTCGAGTCATAGCCCAACATTCAGCACCATATAACATAGCAGGTCTAACTGCCGTTTTATAGAACTTCCCTTTAAGTTTTAGAGGTACTTTACGATCACATAAGACACCCGATGCTAATCTCCATTTCAACCATCCTTCTTGTATTCTATGTAAGACATCTCTCTCAATTCCTCCAAAAGTCAGAGTTGCATCTATTAAGGGAAAACTCTGAGAGACACGTTTAAGATGTTACGGATATTTAGATGACCAATAAATGCTTCAGTTAGGCTATGTGAAATTATGACAAATACACACATCAAATGAGAAAGAGAAAGATAAAAAAAGACTTGGTTAGCAATGATAAAAGAAGTTAAAATTTATTTAAGTATAAATGATGATATAGTAGAGGATAGAGTCCAATGATGTAGACGGATTCATATAACCACTCCACCTAGTGGGATAAAGTTTGGTTGTTGTTAGTTGTTGTTGTTGCTGCAAGAGTTCTTTGTTTAAATCTTTTTTTGCTAATATTGGTACATGTATTTAAAAGTTCAAGAAACACCTAGTTAAGTCAGCATTCATGTTACAACACTAAAGTTTCAAAATAACTCTTATTTTTATGCCACTTAATTATCAACATTTGCCCTTCATAAGTTATTCTACTTAATTATTATAATTTATTATCTACAGATAAATCCATTTAATTATCACCATTTATTATCACAATTCATTTCATTCGATTTCACCATCTTTTATCACTATTAAATGCATTTTACATTATCACCTTTTATTTTCGGTAATAACTCCACTAAGAAATAAATCATTAGATTCATGCCCTTGTACTCTTAAAATGTAGATATTGACATCTGATACATGGAAGAAAGCCTTAATCAGTGATAAACAACGATATAG
The DNA here is from genome assembly GCA_024364735.1 of Boesenbergia rotunda. Taxonomy (NCBI): domain Eukaryota; kingdom Viridiplantae; phylum Streptophyta; class Magnoliopsida; order Zingiberales; family Zingiberaceae; genus Boesenbergia; species Boesenbergia rotunda. The sequence continues at coordinate 255,731 of JAGFNQ010003709.1, read as the reverse complement.
ATCACTGAGGGTGACCCTTAGGATTAGAGGGCTCACTTTTTGAAATTCATAGTTGTTGATGTTTCACTTTAACTTTTTACTCAATTACTAGCCATCTTGGGTTCATAAAAGAAAGGATATTCTGGTGCTCGAAGCTTCCATCTTGGGTTCATATATTATGTAATTCGAGCAATGGTTAGTTTGAGAGACTAACCTAAATCAGCATTTAAGTTGCATTAATTTAACTATCACATGTTAACTACATAATGGTTTATAACACCATACAAGTATAAAGGATCAATATATGAATCATATAAGCATACAAGTGATATCATATATTAATATATACCAAACAAGGAGCAATTATAGTATCAACTTTATCCTTTGAAAATAACCCCTCCCTATGTTGATCTCTACATGATCACCTTTATGCATATATTAAAAAAAGAATATCATTTAATTAATCCCCAGTAGTGTAGTTCTTTTTGAACCTATTTAGCTAATTAATGTCGTTTTAATTCTTATTTTTCAAGAGAGCTATAACAGTATAAATAGTCTTTTACATATATAATTTATGCACAAGGGATTTTATATAATGCACAAAGGATAGAGTTATCCACCTTAGACGTACAATAGGTAAAAATCCAAAAACTCTACAATGTGGGTGTTCCCTGGATGCATATCTACAAACTAGGTACAATCAATAATAACACAAAAATCTAAGGATCAATTAAAACTCAAGCCGATATGGATCCAGTCTGGGTTTAATTACCTAAACACAAATTAAGGAATCCAACTGCCATTACTAATAAACAATCATTAATCTCCAATCCTAAACCAAATACCCCAACATAAATACTTGAACAAACCTAAAATAGAAATATAACAAGACTAAACTTGTACCTTGCAATTTTCTAGATCAATAGAACATAGTAGGTGTGCTTTGATAATACAAAACACTTGTACCAATCTAACCTAAATAACAAGGAATTAGTAGTCCAAAATAGATGGCCTTTTTCCCAATAGCAACAAGGAAATTATTCACTAAATTCCTATCTCCAAGCTCATCTCCAAATTGAATTTTGATTGGTGGCTCTCTGTTTCTAGATGGCTAATAGTTGTTCTGAATCTGAAAATAGGTAGGAAGAAAATCAGAGAAAAAGGGAGATTATTGGTGGGAAGAATGGCCGATGCCATTGGCAAGTTCCCAACGCGAGGTTGTTGGTGCTGTGTTGGGTAGCAGTGGCAGAGCTGTAGGTGAGAGTAGTGTCAATGATGATGTTTGGGTGTGCACCGTGCTAGCTTGTAGGAGTGGGCGATAACGTTAGGATGAATAAACGGAACAGCGCTAGGGTGTGCAAGTGTTAGCCTTGACGTTGGGTGTGTGAAGAAGAGAGGGAAAGGAAAGAGGAAACGGGGAGAGAGTTGCAATGCCAGTTGCTCTTGCTTTGAGTAGCGATCGTTGCACTGACTTCGAGCAATGGCGGCTACCTGGCAAGCAGAGACAAGAGGGAGAGGGAAACCAAGAGTGAGTGAGTGAGGGAGCTGGCAGAAGAGGGGAGGCTGACGATGGCACTACTCGGCGTACTCGCGGAGAGGGGTGTCAGGCAGTGACATTGTGAGCGCAGGGGAAGATGAATCAAGAGGGAGATGGTAATATATGGAGAGAGAATGAGGGAGAGATTTTACTGAGCTAAGCCAATTTACTTGCGCCTCCTGTGTATTAGAAAAAGAACATCACTCCCTTGAAGAAACTGCAAGGGAAGAATTGATCGAGGAAGTGATGTGCGACTTAATGACAGTAAAGACCTTCCCTCTAAATGGGAAACATTACTTGCTTTCCTTCATCCTATGTTTCTTCCAGGCATAGGAGTTTGACTAATTATTGCTTTTCCCTTCTAAGGCATGCCCTCTAATTATCAAGTATTTGTTGCTTCATCCTCCTTTGAACTAAGCAAAGTTGTGCAAATGCCTCTTGATTAACTTTTTAATCTGAAATCTTGTGTATATCATTTTCGCAGTCCCAATGACATTGAGAATATTTTATCCAATCCTTATGGAACACATTGAATTGTTGCATCTTGGGCAATGGTCTATTTGATTCTTGATTTCCATAAGTTCCTCATTTCATGGGGTATTCAGAGCTATTCCTTTAGTCCTCATTTAGGTTGGCGCTATCAAACTCTCGTGGACGTTTCTGTTGCTACCGAAAGCTCTCCTCGACTTTGGCTCTTTGAAGTTTCATCTCTACTGCCTTATTTTGTGTTACATCGTCCATAGTAACATATTCACTAATGTTTCTAAGATCCTAGCATAGTTCATGGAGGTTCTCATATAAATAATGAAAAGACCAGGTATTCTTAAAATAACTTAAGGCAGTCATTAGGATGGTAGAATTAGAATCGCCTATATAGCACCTAGATAAAAAATCTTTAAAATTTTTAAAAGCATTTCATCACCCTCTTGCTTCAGCGTCATTAAACTATCTACACTTTGGCCCATCTGACTACTTCCCACAAAGTAAGCTTCAGAAACTCATAGCGAATTCTTTGACAATAGCAATTTCTCGAATTAACAAATGAGCAAACTATCAGTGTATTATCCCTCACAATGTTGTCGAAAAGACTCGATGCATTCTGAGAATTGAAAGTACTGATGATTCGAGAGGCCTGTACCCTGATCATATGTATCTATGTTCAAGTTCTTTGGGATTTGCACCTTTTGTATTTCCAAGATGAATGTGTTCTAATCTCCAAGCTCTTTACTTTTGATCACCTTAGACTTCTCCCTTCATATCTGTTCTATTTTGCCACCTCGGAACATTCTTTTTTTCTTCCTTAGGTGCTTGAATTTTTCTTATTACTCATCAGTTTCATACTCTCAGATCATCCGTCACATTAGCATCAACTTCTGGTCCATCCTCTTCCGCTTCCATCAATCCAGAAAACACCCTCCCCATTACTCGTGTAGTGAACTTCTGCTAGACTCTTGGTCTACCTTCTACCTCAATTGGGGGAAACATTGGCTAGGCGTGAGTTGTAATTGACCGAACTGCTTGGAGCTCAGTCAAGTTAGTTTGAAGTCTGTCAAAACGATCGTGCTTGTGTGAACTGTATGTGATTCGTCCAAAGTGAGGTTGATAGGCTGTTCCGGTAACAAAGAAAGTGATTGAGAATTTAGGTTGATATGGGATTTTAGGACTGATGTGGAGTTTTAGGGAGAGTCGATAGATCATGCCAATGTGTTGAGAAATGAGGAAACAACTATTGAAGGATCTGTGTTGGCGGTTAGCGTTTTCCCTTGAATCACCTAGAGCTTTGGCGATTCACCATCGCTAGTCTGCTAACCCTAAACCAAAATGTCCCCTTTGATGTAGTATCTAAACCCCTTTCTTATAGGCCAAAGTTGGAATGCCGCATCGTTGATTTTTTTTTTCTTCAATTTGCGCCACTTGGAGCATCATTAAAACTGGTGGTATCCTTTCGTATGGCTGACTTCTTGTATTGCCCTTGTTTCTTTCAAGAGTCTACAGATACTTAGGTAGTACCCTGACTCTAAATTATTGTGTTTGTCCGAAATTCTGTTTTCTTGTGCCGCAAAACTTTTTTATGTGTCGATTACGGGTTCTATTATTCAAACTGCATCTGTTTTCGTATGCTGTACTTGCATCAATGAGCATTTCAATATGCTCCAGACTGATTATTGTAATTGATATTCACTTTCTTGGCTTGCTAAAGGAGTGCGTTCGAAGGCGGTCTCTGAAGTCGGTTCAGAGCAATCCCCACTGCTCGGATGTCACTGCAAAAGATGCCATTGAAGCAATTTGGGGCATCTGCTACAATGACACTACCCCATTTGACAGGGCACCTTAGTTCACTTGCGATTCGCATCAACATGCGAAGATTTATTTCCCCTCTTTTTTTCTCAACGGGGTGGGTTGATGATACTACATTTACATGAAGAGTTGTTTCCCTTGTTTTGGTTATTTAATTACATCAGAATGTTTCTTACTTTGCAAATTCCTTCTTTTCATCTTCAGCATGTGAACAAGAAGCAAGTGAATGGTCACTTGTCATCTAATCTTTTAATCAATTGTTATTTGAAATGGAGGTGATTGAGAGTCTCAATACTTCACATAACCGTTTCAGGTAATTTGATAAAAGAATGGCTCTCTAATATTTGAATTTGGTGAGAAAATGACAGATAAATTGGCCCGAAAATCTGCGGTACTCGAACAGAAACACCATGCGATATGATTTTGCCGTTGCTAGTTGCTTACCAGTAAGAAACCAGCTTTAACCTGATCAATGTGACAATTTTCTTATTTCAATACATTCCTTTGAAGACGGGATTTGTTCTGCAAATGCTGGCACCATACTCTTCGTATTCTGCTTTGGTGTGGCAAGCCTGCACAATCAGTCGAACTACCATTAAAAAGCCTCGATCGCAACCGAACAAAGCAATGTAATAATGCAGCAAAGAAATTTGGCTTTTACGTTTTGATTTATGGCGCGTAGGTAGGTTTAAATGAAAACAGAAAAGAGAGGAACCTTACTACTTAAGCTTAAAAAAAAAATCTCAACCTGCTTCATGGCACTAAATTAACTATCAAAACAGAAAACAGTCGAAACACTTTAGAGATATGTAACAAATTCTTTAAATTTTCAAGGTGGCAAAAAAAGACGATTCGTTCGCTTATAGTGCCCCGTCAATCTGTCTCAAAGTCAACATGGAGAAGATAAATCGCGAAGGCTACTAGTCCGGATACCGTGGCTAATGCGTGTGGAGGCGGGCACACTGAATTCTTTAATTTTTCATATTTCATATCGTGGAGGAGAACATGTGGTATTTTTTGTAATTATAAAATACTTTTAAAATTAAAAAGAAAATTTTACAAAACAACGGTTATACTCTATATGCATGTTATATGAAATTGAACATTAATTATGACTTAGTACAAATAAAAGATGAGAGTCGTAGAAATGAAGATGAGTACATACAAAGATGAATAAGGTAAAAAATAAAAATATTAGACAAAAAAACAGAGTTGTACCTATTGAGGAAAATAGATATTCTAGTTAGGTGATGTAAAATTATAACAAATGTGTACATCAAACGTGGAAAAAAAACCAAAGAAGACTTGGTTATAATAAAATTTATTTAAATATAAATGATGATATAGTAGATGATAGATCTTAATAGCATAGAAAAATTTATATAACCGATCCTACCTAGTGGGATAAAACTTAGTTGTTGTTATTGTATATTGTGATTATGATTAAAGGGAATCATGAAGCATTGAAAAATTGCCTCCAAAATTTAGCAGTAGACTCCAGACAATGAGGTGGAGAGATAAGTACCCCATAGAATTCAGGAGTAGAGGCAAGTATAGAACCTCCGAACCAAACTGCATGTCTCTGGATCGGATGGCTCACAACATTAACTTGAATAGGCTGAGACTGCAGACGAATAATAAAGCGCAGTCAGTTTTGAGAACAGGTATTTGAAAAAGAATGTAAAAATATCTACTTTTACAACTTCAAGCTGGGCAGCAGAGGCTAAAATCCTAGTGTCGACAATCTTTTTCAAATCTCGTTGCAATCTCCTGTTGAAGTCCTTAAACATGGTTGATCCTCCAGACAGCACCACATTCTGACAGAAGAAGCAGGAAGTTACAGGAAGAAGAGGTTTGAACAGTTTAATAAGACAATTCTAAGTTCTAACCTTGTACAAAGCTCTTCTAGTGTCAATTGGCGCTGACTGGATGCACTTGTCAATGACAGAAGGTAAAGGACTGATAAAATCACTACTATAAATCTCAGGATGAAAAAATATCTACAAAATACGAGTATAAGAGGAAGATCAACACAGCATATAGAGGAAGATGTCAAAAATTACGTATAACAAAGGGTAATGAGCACTAAAACATACTGATACCAATATTACTCAAGGCTGCTGCGAATTTTCATATGCACAACAGTGTTATATAACATATTAAAAGGTATTTGTGTTGAAACATGGCTGTCATGCAATTGTGCACTGTTTTGAAGTATCAATTCCATCCATCCCTAGTCCCATAAGGGAGAGTAGGAACCTTTGAAGGCTTATGTAAAGTAGGCAGGTAAGCAGTTATTTTTAGATGCCTCGGGCTCTTCCCAACATGAAGATACAATCAGAGAGGACTCCGCATCTTGGGATGGATGATTTGTGAGAAAACGTCTGCAAGCAATGGATACTAGCCTAGATTGACCCTTCTATGTAAATATCAATCAATAGGGTACCCACAAAGTTTGCAGTGGATACTATGCCTATATTGACCCTTCTATGTAAATAGAAACCGATAGAGTACCCACAAAATTTTACCTGCTGTACCCACAGAGATGTTTAATATTTGTATCCATCCTATGCCAACCCATACCCATTCCATAATATAAAGATCGGGGTAGCCATATCTGAATAAATGAGTAGAATACCTATGAGTACTCGCCAAAATTTCACTAGTTATCAAATAAAAAAATGAATGGTTAGGAATTTTAATTTACATATTTTCAATATTTTTAGGTACTCTTTACTCGATTCTTTGAACTCAAAGCCATCCCACACTCATCTGGGTTTAACTATTCTCCCTAATTTGTCCCGAGCCAATTTAATAAGTACAAATGCCAATTTAAATGGGTTGAAAATATTGGGTGCCCACAGTATAATGCGAACTTTCAGTTGATATAATGCACATGATTATTATACAACCTGTATTAGTTTCACCATCTCCTCGTTACTTTTTTTTTTTTTTTTTGCTTTAGTCTTTCAATGACAAAATACATTTTCATTACTGGGCAATGACATTCCGACATGCAAGTTAGTCTGAGAACGATTTCATGGGTCACATCCTCAAAGCCTAAAATTATAGAGAACCAAATATTTTTTCATAATATAGGATTTCGGATTCATTTATTTACATGCTAGAGATACTTAAACTAGAAAATTAATTAATTTGATTTAAATAGCTTAGAATCGTTAGAATGTTAAGAAGTTGCCCAAATGACTTCTGTGTATCAGTATTTTTAACCATCAAGGCGGAATGGTAATGCAACTCTAAGAAAACAAGGTTTTGATGCTAATTGTCATCATCATCATTATTATCAAACTCAAGATACAAGGTTTTTTCTATATCACAAGTAATATTCATATTGAGATAGTTAGATTGAGGTATCTATGGGAAGGAAACATGAATAATACAATATATGAGATTGAGGTATCTATGGGAAGGAAACATGAATAATACAAAATATGAGATTGAGTTAGCTATGGGAAGGAACCATACCTTAGCTATTGTTCTACCTTTAATTCTTCTAGTGGCATCCATATGCATGAAAGGTGTATAAGATGTTTTTTTGACATATTGGTTAACTCCTAATAATGAGAGATGTGTCGACCTTTTCTTGTTAAACCAACCTTATTATTTGCTACCGTTTGGCCTTGTAACATTATATCAAGATATTTGGAGCATTTGTTTATCCTTTCTAGAATAGTCTTATCTCATAAAGTTGAAAATTTGAATTTTCATTTTTAAGTTCAAGTTGTTCAACATGTTCACATGTCAGATAAAAGGAATCTACCTTAGTCTTTCAATACTTCCTATGTGCCTTGATCTCTCAAACTTTGTTAGTTCCTTAAGCTAGAAATTCATCATTAGACAAGTCATTTACCTTGAAGTCGCTTTCATTGTCACTAGTATCTTCCCCTTCGAGTAGGATTTCTTTTTCATGTGAAATTGCTGAGAAAAGTTTTATGGTGGCTTTATCAACAGATGACTCAATGTTTGTTATCATCCCAAGTAGTTGTAACTTTTTCTCTTTCCTTTTTCTTACTTTTCTTTCCTATTCAATTTTAGGCATTCACTTTTGATATGTCGTTTCTTATTACACTTGTAACATGTGATTCTTTGCTTCCCTCTTATTTTATTTTCTCATCTTGTCCGCATCATCTTCTATTTATATCTTCCTTGCTCAATCTTTTATGTCCAATCTTTTTCTTCACCATATTGGCAATTTGTGTAATTTCATTTTCACTAGTATTTGATAAAGAGGATGATAATGATGATGATGCCTTGCCTTCTCTAGCTGTAAATCTCTCTTTTCTTTCTCTCTTCATATTTACTTTCAAGTTTTCATAAAGCTCCACAATGCAAAATGTCTTCAAGCTTGCATGTGCTTAGATTTTTAATACTCAATAAAGGTCCACCATTGAACTCGACATAGAAGTTCTAAGAAATATTTTGAGTGCATTCTATATCAAATTCCTTGATGAGTTGCTTGTATTAAATATGCATTTTGCCACGGTTTCTCCTTTCTTCATAAAGGCATTGAGTTAATTTCTTAGGAGATCCCTTCTTTCTTTTCTTAATTCAATGGCAAGTTAAAAAGAAAAACCTTTAATTCAATAAGCTTGTCCTATACATATTGAGCATTCTTGTAGTGACCTTTTTTATTCAATTTTTTTGGAAGGTGACAAATCAATGTACAAGTGTCTTTTTTGCAAGCCATATATTCATCTTTATGATTTTAGTCTATTTGAGCATCTTAATAAGATTTCCATTTTTGTCTCATGGCTTTTTATATTCCTCTTTCAAGACTATCATCATATCAAAATTCAAGCGAAAATAAATCTCCATTTGCATCCTCCAATAGGCAAAGTTAATTCCTTCATACAATGGAGAACAATTGGTGAAGTAATCTCCTTGATTGTCACTCATAGCTCTAGGATGTAAAGTTTTTAAAATTTAAGTAACAAGGAAAACCTTGAATGCAATTAACTTGATAAACAAAAAAAAAAAGTAAATAGACGATGAGTGTGTATAAAGATCAGAGTTGAGTGCAACAGAGATATAAAGTTTAATAAATAAAAATAAATAAATAACACAATGCTAACAAGAGATATAATGTAGTTTTGGAACACTAAGTTCTTACATTTATGTCCTATCAATCTGTTGCAATAATCCCAAAATAAAAATCACTATATTGCTCCTTGTCACGAGGCAATAGGGTTGGCCTCGATAGTTTATGATAAAATCTCACGAAAATAAAACCTTAGCACAAATTTCCACCCAACTCTCTTTACAAAAATAGAATAAACAAATCTATAGAAAAAACTTGCATCTCACCAAGATATAAATTAATCCTAAGTGAGGAGAAATATTATAGAAGAGAGCTTTTAATGCAAGGATGAAATCTCGAGTAAACCTTTCGTAGCCCCTAGGCAATTCTTTGGCACTTCAACAAAAGATAAAGGAACAATTGAAATGTTTTCGTACTTCTTGCACTAAGAGAATCACCAAAATGGACTTTAAGATGAGGTCCAACAATAATATTTTTAATGTTTGGTTGGCTAAAAAGATCTCTAGTTGACCCAAAAGTAGTTGTTATGCCCCTTAGATGTCAACATTCAAAACTTGATTGACTTCCAAAATTTTTGCCATCTAAGCAGGTTTTGTTGACTAAAAAACGTTTGGCCGATCAAACTTGCAAACCTACAAGTTTTGCTTAGAACACCATTTTTAGAAAACTAACACAAAGTTTGATCACCCAAATCTAGTTACAAGTATAAATTTCCTAACATCTCTATAGGTCATCAAACTAAGCTCTCTAAATAAACCCAACTTAGATAACTCGGTGCTTCTCAAGCTTGTCCATTAAGGTAGACACTTGACGCAGCTCAAGACTCGCTCTTGATTGCCTATCAATCTTGATTACCTTTTAAACAATTTTTTCAATAAACATGAGTAGCCCTACATGCTTGTAAGCAAATCATAAAATCCAAAGCATTTATCACAATCATTATTGAGTTCCAAAAATTAAAAAAAAACAACGCTTCCATAATCAATTAAATCAAAATTTAGTAGACATAAATCATAAAAAATTTAAACTTATAAATCATAACATATGTTTACTAAATCTTATTAGCGAGAGCATCTACTGATACCAAAATGAGTTTTCTTGCATTGAATGAGAGCATTAGTTCTTACAACCTCTACATGAGATCAACCTCAAACTTTATGATCACACAGATTTCGTAATATTTCTAGGATATCCAATATTAGTATTGGTTGATCAACAAGTCCAGTTGACAACAAAAAGATGGTTGACACAATGAAAATTGGAATAGATGCATGTACATGATATGGAGTTACAGACACAAAGCAAAGAAGATTGTGAGTACGAGTGTTTGAAATAATTGCATCATTGGTTTAAGATAAGTTTACATGGCTTTATTCTCACTTAATGTAATACTTACAATTATTATCATATTTTAAATCTTTAATTAACTCATTGTTTAATTGAAGAATTATTTAGCACTAAATAGAAATTTGGTTTAATTTAATACCCAAAGAGAAATGGATGTGGGTGACACGCTACAAATCTTCACCTAATCAATTTCAATTTTAGGACACGGGAAGAAATAGATATTGCCTGTTCTAACCGAAACCCATCAAGTTATGAAACCATGCTCAACACACAATACCACTTCTAGCACTTTGAAAAAATAAATTTTTTCTATCAAAAATAAAGGAGAGAAATTCATAATGATCACCTCAAGGTTCACAAAGAAGGCTTGTTGATCTTTGTTAAAAGAATTATATTAGAATGAACATGCAGCATAGGTTAGTTGCAACATTAGATTGAAAAACTCACCTCAGGACCAAGAAAGCGCTCATATCCAATATCACAGGTATATGATACTCCAGTCTTTGGTTTAACACCAGTCCACCGCTTAGTATACTTACGAGGGTCCTTATCATGTTTATTGAACTCCTAACAGTAATGAAAAATATTAGGTAATGATATTGGAAAAGTAATAAAATTCATCATCAAAGTTCTTTTGGGGATTCTTTATCGTAATCATAAGTGCATTTAGGCTTAATACTTGTGTATAGAACAATCAGCATCCATTCTCTAGTGGGAAAGAATACAACATACCCAAGAGTGATTTGATCATCCATTAGACTCTAAACTTATAGTAATCAAATTGCTCTAAACATAAAATAATTAAATACTTGCTGGTAATGTGAGTTTGATAGCAAGGTCAGCATTTTGTTATGTATAACTGAGGACGAACTTAAATTGAGCACTTTAAGCTTTTGTGAGTTAGAAAGTGGTATGAAACTGATCACTCTTATTTGGCATGTGACAGTTTTTCCGTTTATCTAGTATCACTGATACATCTTTTGCATAAGGAGCTTGAAGCCATGCAAAATGCAGAAATATATGATGCAGAGGAGCTTGCACATCCTCCTTTCCCAGAAACCATATCTTTAACTAACCTTCACAATATCTGAGCAAGTGTAACAATACAGTTCTTTGACCTTCCTTGCTACTTCCAATGAATCTTCTGGTGGTATATGTTCTCCTCTCTCCTATATGAAAAGATAAGTATTAATAGGTAATTATGAGCACAATATAGCTAACTCGTAGAAGTTGACAATTACAATAAGTCATAACCGGGAGTATCATAGGAGTTAGTTTATCAAGAAAAATACTGGCCTATGTTGTGCTGATGTGCAGAAAAGTACAAATCTGAAACCTGATAAAAATACAGAAATTGACACCAAAACAAGGTACTACTGGAAATCCAAAAAGTAAGTAACTGATATTATGCACTTAATTTACATCTTATAAGGGGTTTATCTGACTTATTGACACTGATAAGAATTCAACCCACATTTAATGCTTGCCAATAATTAAAATCATTATCTGGAGAGATAAACTAGGATATCAACAAAATCAAGGACAAGCCACTCTTTTAAGTCATTAAGTTCAAATCGAACAAAACTGATTTAACATATAAACCAAATTGAAACTAAATCAAAATTGACTGATTGAATTTGGTTTTGAACTGAATTTGTAATCAAACAAATTAATTATTTTACTAGACTATAACATTTAATGCATTTAGACTATAACTTTGCATCTTCAAAGTCAAAAAATGTTGCAGCCCTGATGCCGGACTCAAGATTCTCATTAACACTATTTTTCAAACATCTTGCAGAGTTCCGGTTACATTCCAACTATATTTATTTTCTGGAATTGAAATAATTCATAACAACAAAGATCAGAAGGTTGGTGGTTGGCACTTCCTATCTCTTTCAGTACAATTAACTAGCTGAAAAACTTCCAATGACTATTTCTAACACAGACATTCATGCAACTCCATGTAACATAGATATTAGTGTTTATAAGATATAAACTGAAACCAATATATAAGAAGGCTTTAGCTTCGACATAGTTTCTTAATACATTTAGATTCACCTGACAACAAAAGTGTTTGCCTATAAGAATATATACTGAAACCAAAACATAGGAAATATTAAGCTTCAACATAGTTTCTTAATCCATGAAGGGGAGCCTTGGCGCAATGGTAAAGTTGCCGCCTTGTGACTTAAAAGGTCACGGGTTCGATTCCTGGAAACAACCTCTTACAAAGTAGGGTAAGGCTGCGTACAATAGACCTTTCCCTGGGACCCCGCAGGGCGGGAGCTTCATGCACCAGGTTGCCCCTTTTTTTTATAGTTTCTTAATCCATATAGATTGACTAGTATGGTCAATAGTTCATTTGGTTTCCATATATGCCTATTGGCTATCATGAAAATATTGATTAAAAATCTTTCTTCTAAAATTCAAGCCATATTTTATGACATTCAGATGCTATTTTTTTTCTGTTCAACAAAAATCTTTCAAACAATGTGTTGAAAACTAAACAAAATTAATTGTAGCGAGAAAGTTCCACTTGTATGATTAACCAAAGTAGCTGACAGGCTACAGTGCACAAAGCCCCTGTTAGTGCGGTCTCAGGGCAGACCACATTGGGTCTTTTATATGCAGCCTTACCTTGCATTTTGCAAGAGGTTGTTTCCGCAACTCGAACCCGTGACCTCAACGTCACATGACAACAACTTTACCGTTGCGCTAAGACTCTCCTTCAAATTAACTGTTATAATACGGGGTGAAAAATTTTAACATAGAAGATGTTCTACCTTCATAAGCTGTTGAACAAATTGAGTAACATCCTTGCCGGCAATAGGAATGGATTTGATGCTACCTCCAATCACATAACCATCAGCTACTGGCACTACATGAGTAGCTCCATCTCCAACATCTACAACAATGCCTGTCATTTCGCACTGAAAAGTGCAGGTTAACTTTCAAAACAAACAATTTATAGCTACATCACTCAAAATAAACTTACAACAAAAATCCCACTATCATAAACTTAGACTAGCTTATCATTAAATCTGATAAAATCTTTCTGATAGAAATCAGAATTGATTTTGAGCTTCTATTAGAACTGATTTTGAGCGGTATCTCATGATGAGAACTTCAGGAGAGACTAAGATAATATAATTTGGAATCATCAACCATAACACATTTAAAATCTAACCTTTGAAGTAGTGTACCCGGCTGCAAGGGCAAGGACAGGTTGAACAGCAATATACAACCCAGGGACATTAAACGTCTCAAACATGATTTCTCCTGCATATTCTCGATTCTCAGGTGCAGTAGTGGGCTTTCAGTTAGGAGGAAATAATGATCTTCTGGATCACAGCGTAAGTAATTGAAAATACATTGCTGCCAAAATCTTTCCATTGCATCCCAATTCTCCACCTGCAAAAGGGTATTTTAACTTCTATACATGATCAGAGCTATGCAATCATGAATTGTCAATTCTTCACAGTTCATACCTGACCATTCCGAACAGGGTAACTAAGACTGTAGGTGTTACTAACACGAAAACGCTGTAAAGCATCTTCCCCAATTAAGTAATCAAGATCTGCCATTACACTTGCATTATGCTGTGCCAACCAATTTCCTTTAGTAGGACCTCTAGATTGATTTGAAAAAGATTCATTGGTAGCAACGACAGTGGGTATGATGAAGCAAGGTTCTACATTGCCAGCATATCCCAACTTGGTATACCTAAGCATAAAACAGATTTGTCAGTGAAGAAAGCAAACAACAGGAAAAAATATACAAAGAATACATGGAGCATGTGCCATGTGCAAGCTTTGTGACTACTGGAAGTATGGGGCATGTATAGACTTTCTAGTTTCATGCAAAGGTTGACATGAAAATGACTAAGAAAGCATGATGCAGAAAAGGAATCTAATCAACCAATATTTGAAGTTTGAATTCTGATTTGAGTCCCCCCAAGAAGTGAGTATATATTGATATTAAAGGATATGTACATGTACATTTCAGCACAAAAACTTGTCATGAAAAAGAACTCTCACATCTCTGCTATCTGTTACTACTATCTCATATGCAAGGGGGAAAACTCTGACAAAACTATCTACATGTTACTAATTTCCTCGTGAGAGTAGAGCCAATACTCTATGATATAAATAATTCATTTATTTATTTATTTTAGCATAAGAAGTCACACAACTCCTTTAGAGTGTGGAACCAAAGTTATATAGTATGAATGCTGCATTTATTGTCTAATCAAATTTAATATTAGTAATGCAATCCCTTTCAGAGCACGAAGCCCAATCTCTGTAGTATAATTTCTTTATTATTCTATTAGTTAACATAATTAATTATGTAATTTAATTCATCATGGTTCTCAAAAGGGAACAAGCAAATTAGATATAACATATAGTGCCCAAAATCCGGCTCACGTAAGTTTGATTAAATCGAGTTTTATTGTCGTAAGTCATACCGATACACAACTTTTGTTGAATGTAAGGTCATTTCTGTTCTATTATGTTGTTGTTGTTAGCCGTGTTGGCTGAGGATTATGTGTGGCCATGTATATATGCTTCAGATTGTCCGCCATACAGGGGAGATGCTGTCCGATTTTTATCGGACATGCGGCTCCTGACATTTATGTTTTATGCTATTTAATTGATTTTAATGTTATCATAAATACATTTATGTATTGATAATTACCTACTAATGGGCCTGATTAATTAATATGCTAACTAATGGATTAACGGACCCGGCCAATTAGCTAGCAAACCAACATTTCCCATCCTTTATATATATATTTCTTTAAGAGAGAATTTTACAATTTTCATCCCCTTGGTGCAGCCCTTGAGGAAATTGAGGAAGAACATTGTCGGATCGTCTCGCGTAGCTCTTCTACGTCTCACTCGATATCTTTTCGCACACAAAACGCTAAGGAAAGGTTTCTAACATTTGTTTACTACACTATATGAATCGTATTACATGTGTTTTGAGGTTTGATGGATGTTTATTGTCAACAAATATGTTTACTAATTTTCTTGCGATGATTTGACAAAGTTTTAAAGTAGTTTAATTGGAACTCTTGAAGATGGAAGTTTTTGGAAATCTACCGCCGCCTAGGGGACGCTGGAAAAGAGAGGGGGCTGAGTCTAAGGAGGGGCGGGAGTCAAGGGGGTGGAAGGTGGCGTCAGATGGTTTTGTGTGTGGGGGGGGCTGCGCGTGGAGTGGGTTTTAAGAGGGGGTTCTCATGGCATTGCCTGCGCGAGGAGATTGATGAGGTGGGGCGGGGGGGGGGGGGGGTCGGTCTATGAGTGGGCGGGAGTCGAAGGGGTTCGGATAGACTTGCTATTGTTTGTGTCAAGTGGTTGTCGTTGGAGATGGGAGGGGTTGGATCAGTTGGAAGCGAGGGAGGCGGGTAGTATCCCTAAAACTTCATTTGTTTTTTTTGATGTCATTCATTTATTATGACTTTTAGTAAGGTTTTTGATGCATGAAAAATAAACTATTTTGTTTTAGCATGCAAAGTAAACTGTTTTATTTTAGCAATGACTTTTGATGCATGAAAAAAAATTGTTTTATTTTAGCAATGTGAATTGTTTGTGGCAATGTGATGGGTAACGGAGTCTGGCTTAGAAGATACCAGAATTCTTTTATCAAATCAGAGAAAAAAGGGGTTGTGGGATCCGGTTTAGATGATACCGGTGAACACTACCAAATCTAGTATTAGGGTAATATTTGGCCAAATGAACAGAGATTGAGGTAAAGAAGCCACATTCAATTAATTGAACTCATTTACCTTTTGATGATTAAGGTTAATGTGAAGTTAAATGTTTCATGTTATGTCATTAAAGTTTAAAGGTTCATGGACTTATGTAGCAACAAGGTCTAAATTTTTAATCTAAAATGTTGAGGTATTTCTCTCTCTCTCTCTCTATATATATATATATGGAAAAACATGTGCATGTATATTTATTTCTTGTTATAAATGTTAAACTGGTCTTGATGGATGAGCTAGCTCGTACCAGGCAACGCACACCCGATGGTCTTTCCTTTGTCATTCTTCGCTTTAGGATGCTGAGTTTTCTTTTCTGAGTCGATGTTATTTAGACGGTTGCACTTCTTAATCTTTTGGATACTTATTTATTACTATGATGGTCAGTTCGGATTTGTACTTGATTTCTAGTTGAACTTGTTTGATATACACGACTTTGGAGTTGAGTTGTTAAATTATGGGATTTCGAACGTTTATTACTGCATGTCTAAAAATAAAAAATAAAAAAAGTTTATATTCTTTACGAGGTATAAAGAGTTAGGATGTTTTATAACAACTATGAATATAGAAGGACAAGCAATATGGGAGAAAATTATCATGCAATTAGAGTAGAGATGAGATCACAAATAATTCTATTTCCAACAATTACATAATTGACTTACTTTAATAAATTAGATCAAACACAAGGTAAATGAACTGAAACAAGCATGAATAAACCCACTTCGCTAAGAGCTTCCATATGAATACTTATTTGATCCCATAATGAGCCAAAGCATGGCTGTTTTTGTTATAGCATGACCATTTGAAAAAATGTGGAGGAAAGTAGAGGAATGACCGATACTACTGGAAGGATTACTCTTTGGTTGGTGGGTACTGTAACTGGTATTCCTGTGATCGGTTTAATAGGTGTTTTCTTTTACGGTTCATATTCTGGGTTGGGTTCATCTCTCTAGTAATCGGATGAACCAGATTGTAGACATGAAAGAGTAAGAACTCAGCGGGACCTTACCACTCTAACTCAACCTACAGAAACAAATGCAACCCCTATTATGACCTTAACCATCCATCTAGATAAAAATGACATGGACTAGAACTTACCTTAAACATGCAATACAAAAGTGGAATACCATCAAATGATAAGATCTAACCAGGGTATCCATGACTCAAAAGGGATGCTCCTGTGATTGTCACCCCTGAACTATCTTGAAATCTCAAATCCATATTACAAAAACTTATTTTAGATAAAAAAACAAACAAGTATGCTTTACCTCAAGGCACGCTTCAGTTCCATCCATCCTAACTTGCCCCTCAATCACTAACATAGTACATAACACACTAGATAGGGTGAGGAGAAATCTGAATTTGGTTTACTAGAAGGAAAAGAAAAAGCTTGCTCTAAATGATCAAGTTTAGATCCCGTGTTGTTGATGCAAAAATGTGATACCGCTCACGCCAAGCACCCTCATTGTCGGCCCCAAGGTGAGATGAAGGGAGGTAAATCAGGTATTGAGCAACCCCCTAAGTGGGAGGGTTATTTACCGTAGTCGCGACTCGAACCCTTGCCCATTGATGCTGCCACTTGGGTACCAACTCAGCTGTCCCCAAGGGATAGACTAATGGCTAGCGCGTGTGGTGTTGCCACCTTGAGGTCTAGGCGTCAAAACCTAGCAAAGTCAGTATGCACGCCCTCCCCACGCACTAGCCACAACATCCGGGCTAATAGCCCTCGTGATTTACCTCCTCCGTGTTGGCCTTGGGTACCAACTCAGCTACGCCCTGGGGTATTAGATCCCGTGTTGTTGCAAGAAAAGAAAGTGTTGCCACTCACTAGTGGCTTGATCTGAACCCACTAAAATCATTGTCTTATGCACTTGTAGCAACCACAAGCACGGTTCCAATGGCCACTAGGAGGATGCTCGATAGAGATGGGTTTCCTTTCAGGTATGATGTCACAATAAGCAGAGAGAGTGATGGCGATAAGGGCGACGATGGTAGTACATGCCTCTGATCAATGATGACGAGAAAGGAACAAGGTCTTTTACGATTAGGTTTTCGTCAAAAGAAGAGGTGGGATGATGACAGCATAGCTATGATTTTAGGGCAACAACAACAGTAGGGTCGTGATAGTGACAAGATGGCAATGACGAGAGGGCAACAATGATAGAAGGGTGACAACTATTGGGAGAGGGGAAAGAAAAACATAAACAGGGAGTGAGGAGGAAAAATTAGGTTATTAATTGGAATTTTGCAAAGAACCCAACAATTTTCTATTAGTTATAAATTCGGGGTCTATTTCCAATTTTCTAATTAGGAAAATTGGAAAGATTAGGTTATAAATTAGGGGTCTATTTCCAAATAGAATGCCCTCCCAAAGCCCATCCAGCAAGGATATGTGTCATCACTCCCGGTTGGGGTAACGTCTCCCGGGAGAGGCAAATCTTGCTCTTGGGTATCCAAATCAGATAATGTCATCCCAAAGCCCGTCGGGTCGGGATATGTGTCATCATTCCCAGCGGGGTAACATCTCTCGGGCGAGGCAAATCTTGCTCGGATATCCAAATCAGATCTTAACGACCCATAAAGATACCACTCCCCGCTCGGGATAATAATGCTTGAGCGGATACTCTCAGGCAGACTCAATCTGAGCCGAAGTTAACTTGTATGGCGCCTCTAAGCAGGCGCTGCGACACATTCGGGACACGATCCTTGTGCGAAGCGTGGTCCGAGGCGTCCGGGATGCTTCTGGGACATTTGGACCTTTGAGAAGAGGGGTTGTATGCCTCCGCTCGCTTTATGTTCATATTAAAATCATACCTATCCGGAGAGTAGTCACCGCTCCGGGCGTCGATTCCTTCTGTCGCGTGACGCACACAATGATGCACATAAAACTATCGGGCGCTGTGTCAGTTTCACTCCCCTGTCGGAACGGTAAAAACTATCCATGTTGCTCGGTATGGAATGATATTTCAATAATTGTTTATAACAATCACATGATGATCATTATCTATTAGTTTGATCGATTAAAGGTCACCTAATGGTGCTTAGTTGACAAAACAAAGCTATTTGTTTGACCACCAGTGAAGAATGAATGTTAAAATCATTTTTTAAGCTACAATATTCTACCCAAACATATAAACATTTTGGCATTCTTTACTAGTTAAAATACTTTCTAACTAATGCTCAACTAGGTTAACTCACGAACTCAAATGAACTTGTAAAATACAATTCACGCAAACATTAAATATTTTAAACATAAACATGTTTATCAAGCATAAAAAAAATCCACGTGGGACTAACAAGACTAATTGAACTAACAACTCTATCCTAGAATGGTAGACTAGTTTTCAAAAGAGAGGGTAGGAGCACAAATATTAGAAGAAGTAGATGGTGGCTTGAATATGACATTATTTATTATAACATTAAATTTGCAAACGATAGCCAAGAGTGTATTTAATGAGTCAAGAGGATGAGCACCACCAAATAAAGAACTTAGTGGTGGAATGAAAAAGTGCATATGAAAGCCTAAAAGTTATTGTACACTTGTAAAAATGAGCAATTCTTTAAAATGTATGTAGTAGCCAAGAAAGAGACCAAGAAAGTAATGTGTGAAGCTAAGAATGAACTTTGAAACGTTTATATTGATTGCTTAATGCAAAAGAAGGGGAAAAGAAGATTCATAGAATAACTAAAGTGAAAGAGAGGAAAATAAAAGATTTTATCTAAATAAGATGCATTAAAGATGAATCCAATAGGGTATCAATAAAGGAGAGGAAATGAAGGAACAATTGAAGAAAATATTTTTAATGAAAGTAGAGACCAAGTTAGATTAGGTAATTTAAATAGATTAGAGGAGTATAGAAATTTAAATTTTTTTGGAAAATTCAAAATTCAGAAGTAGAACATGCGTTAAATGAGATGCAAATGGAAAAGCAATTGGCCCGAATGATATTCCAACAAAGGTATAAAAGTTTTTAGGGAAGCATAGTATTGAATGACTTATAAAGTTATTCAACCTGATATTGAAAACATAGAAAATGTATAATCAGAACTCTAGTACTCTCTATATAAACAAAAGAGATGTACAAAATTATGTAAATTAAATGGACATTAAGCTAATGAGCTATATCATTGACATTTTAAAAAAGGAAAAAAAATTAAGGTGACAAAGATTACCGAAAATCAACTTGAATGCATGACGAAAGGACAATAATAGAAGTTATACTTATTCTCAAATAATTGATTGAAAATATTTAGAAAAGAAGCAAACTTACATTGTATTCATTAACCTAGGAAAAACATATGATAGAATCTCGAGGGAAATTATGTAAAAAAAAATTAAAAAGAAAGGTGTTAGCATAGCATATATTAAAACGATTATGTATATGAAGATGTAATGATAAGAGTGAACATTCCAGGTGAATTAACCAAAACTTTTCCTATAAAGATAAAGTTAACCTAGGATCAACTATAGTTCATATCCTTTTATACTAATCATAGATGAACTCTCTGAATACATCCAAGATACATCACCATTGTGTGTATTGTTTACAAATGATATTATTGTAGTCAATAAGACATATGAAGGAATAAATGTTAAACTCAAATATTGGTGAAAAACACTAGAAGTTTTTAGGTTTAGTAGAGTTAAGACTAAATATTTAGAATTTAAATTTAGTAGTATTAACATACTGGGGAAATTTTAGGATAGGAGATGATGAATTTAAGAGTTTTGATCATCTAGAATCATTTTGGCAAAAAGACGGAGGAGTTGATAAAAATGTTTTACATAAAATAAAAGCAAGATGGTTAAAATAGAAGAGAGTGTTAAGTGTTTTTTTAAATCATAAGATACTTCTACAGCTTAAAGGAAAATTTTAAAAAACGACAGTAAAATCTGCTATGTTACATAGAGCTGAATGTTAGACTATGAATTGAGTACATAAATAGACGATGGTCGATGAGAATCGCAGAGATGAGGATGTCAAGATGAAAGTTCAATTATATGAGGATGGACAAGATAAAAAATGAGAATAAAAGTCGAGGTGACCGTGACACTTATTGAGAGAAAGCTTTGATATGCGTTTAAGATGATATGAATATGTAAATGTTCCAATTAGGCAATGTGTAACTATGATAAATACGCACATTAGTCGAGAAAGAGAAAGACCAAAGAAAACTTGATTAGCAATAATAAAATAGGATAAAATTTATTTAAATAAAAAATAATGATAGAATAGGGGATAGAATGATGTAGAAGGATCCATATAACCAATCCCATCTAGTGGGATAAGTAGTTGTTTTTGTTATTGTCAAACATTAACTCTATTTTAATTGGGTAGATTAGTTTTCAAAGATGAACTGCTTTTAGGGAAAATGATATATTACATGGGTTGTCCACGTCTTCAAATAGGATGTAAAATTTATTATTGCTTTAATATTAGTCTAATTTGCCAGTTATTATTTGAACATTAGCCATAAATGATACAAATGTTAAGCAACTATGTTAATTAATCTACTACTCACAGGAGGGACAATATTTCCCAAATTTCCAAATAGTGGATAATTAGATGGTGGGCGGACAGAGGAGTTTGAATCTTGGGCTTCATGATTCATGGTTGTGGGGTTACCAGCGATAGTCAAGTAGAGTGACAAATTTCCCTTTTAGCAGAACAATCATCAATATTCTTTACATAACTAAAGTCGTCTTTTGTCTAGCATATCATCAGTGGACTTCTTATTGCAACTAATCACTTCGTAAATTCCGCATCTTTCTAGCCCCTCGATGCATCTCCGATCGAAAAATTAACTAAAATTCTCTGAATTTTCAACTGCAAAACTCAATTCCATGTGATGCATCAGAGGGAACTAAATAACCAAACCGAAGCAAGGCGACACAAAACTGACAGAGAATATAAATCATGCGCTAACGGAGATGAAAGGGATACAGCTGTACATGCTCATACCCGGTGCCATTGTCGACGACCACTGCGGGGCGAGAAGCAGCGTCCATGGAGGAAGGAAGGGGGACAAGGAATCAGCCGTGGCGATTCGGCGAGGGCGACCGCTCACAGTAGTGGCGCCATCGGCCGGAGCAGTGGAAGGGCCCTGGGCTTGTGCTTCGCGCTGGCCGAGCTGCCTTCGGAGGCGTCGGTGCAGAATTACTGACAAAGGGGCGCACCGCCCTCACCGACAGTCCACTACTTGACAAACACTCTTCTCGCTTTCTCTTGCGGTCGTTTTGTCGCATCTTCCATTCTCGGCATAGAAGCTACTTATAAAAACAAACAACGTGCTCATCTAGTCATCTGAACAATATGGCACTTGATTTATCAAAATAAATAAATAAATAAATAATATTGCATCAGCTAACAAATAAATTTGAGATGATCGATCTGATTTCACGAAATTTTTTTACCGATCATGAGGTAAATCGAGAAGCGTTCACAATGAACAATTTCTCCGTAGCTAAAAATCAAACTGCAAATATTTAGAAAAATAATTAATCACCCTACTACTGCACGCAGCACTTGATTTATCTAGCACGGTAACTGAATCACAAATTCAAAAATAAATTTGATGTTTAATTTACTAAAAACTTATTTTATATTCATCAATTAAATGAATAAATCGATAAATTAAATCAAAAAGATTGACACCAGTTATTTATGAATGATATTCATAAATAGAATTGGTAAATTATATTCAATTAATAAACCTTGTAAGAGATTCATTTATGAGCACATTTATGAGCTATTATGATATATATCAACTAAAATAAAAAACAATAAAAGTCATTGATACCTCCACGAATTATTACGGTTAATATTTACATGAATATTTTTTTAATAAATCTTGATTTGACTTTACCGTTAGTATTTATATGGATATTTTTTCTAATAAATCTTGGTTTGAGTATTTATATGGATATTTGTTCTAATAAATTTTGATTGGACCCTTTTTGATATGTAAAAGACCGCATTCCATGAGCACGTTGAAGATGTAAATACATGGATAAAATTTCTATTTAGAGTGTCTAACAATTTATAATGACTTTGAAGTTGTAATAATTTAAACTTACGAGTTTGCTATAAAATTTAATTATTCTATAAGTTGAATTTTTATTTATTTGGTTTATATGAAAAAAATTCATTATCAAATATAATAGTTTGACGGATGGTTGAGATACTAAAAATAAAATGAGTATCATAAAATGCTATATCTCAAGTTTTACGGCTCATAATGGATTGACTTCTGTTTGATTTATAGCAAACTCAAAAATTATCAAGTATCAACAACTCTTTCATAAAAATGATTTTGATTTTATTTATAAAAGAAGGTATAAGTCAAGTTTCATGTTAATTTAATAAATTTAAATAATATATGAATGATCAAGTAAAGAGAGAGATTCTATGTTGCGAAATCAGTGCCGCGCAATCCTAGGGACCAACTCGCGTGGCAGGTCCACGTAACCTTTGTTTTTTTATAACTATACAAGTTTTCTACCTTATCCGTCTCGCCGTCCCATGAGTCGCCTCTCAATCACCACGACGCTGCTAGGGTTTCTTGCTGCGCCCTCCCTCCCTCGCTGCAATAAAGCCCCTTTGCCAATAAAACCTCATGTTTAGAATTTTTACACTTCTTATACAATCCGATCTCCCTCCCTCGCCTTGCTTGTTAAATATGGCAAAATTAATACCCGGTTGAGAAGGTTTCATAAAATTCTCTCAAATTTGATCCTAGGGTTTGCGGGATTATCCGGGTGAGGTTTGAGTAGTTTAGGGAGTTAACTGATACACTTAACCTGTTATGAATTGAGTGTCAATTACAAAGTAAATGAACCCCCTACTACGAAGTGTAGGATAACTCAAGTCGTTCTCCCAAGACCATTGCAGTTGTCGTTGATTATTAGATCAAATTGTTGGGGGTTGTTTTCTTTTCTTTTCTTTTCTAGCCAAGTTCTAACATTACCAAACAGAAACCCCAAGAATTGAATTCTATACTAGAAGCAAATCCAAATCCAAAGCATTAAAAGAAACTTGACTAATTAAATTGCAACAAAATGAACACAAGGAAACAGTGAATCTAATGCCAAATAGCATCCAACGAAATCTTAGTACATAACAGTGGCACTGACATGCAATAGTACATCAGGGAAATTGATCTCAGTTCATCAAATTAATCCCAAATTCAACCCACATGGCCATCCACGCGAAGGATTTAATAAGAGTTGAATGCTTACCGAATAGTCCAGAGTCCTCCTTCGACAGAATTGATGGCTACAAGCTGTGGCTGGAATCAAAGATGGAGGAGGGACGATGGGTTGACGGAGGAAAACTGTTGTGAGATAGCTTCTAGATTAGAAACTTCAAAATGAAGGTGGGTCAACTGACAAAGGTGAAGGCTCTATCCAAATCTGGATCTGTGGAAGGGGGGAGGGGGAGGCTTGTGTTCCGCCTGAAATGCAGGAGTCGAAACATCCACCTCCTTTCTTTCGGTGAATTAGGCTTCTTCTACATTGACATATTTGACTGCTCAACTCAGCAAACTATTGAAATCCATAGAGGGTTTCTTCACCAAAGAACAGAAGAAGTCTCCATCTATTAAGTCTGAGAGAAGGCACTCATCAATACTTCAGAAGTTGCCAAAGGAGCATCCAAGGCAACTTAGTTAAACCGCTGAATATATTCCTTCAATGTTTCCTTCGATCTTTGCAGGAGGGCAAATAGGTTGAGTGGCGTTTTGTGGTACCTCCGACTACTGGAGAATTTATGAAGGAAGGTTATCTTGAAATCTTCAAAATATAGGATGGACAATACAAGAGCTCGGTTGAACTACCTTTGTGTCGAGTCTGAGAGTGTTGTCAAAACATTCGACACTTAACTTCATCAGTATACTGGTATAGTAAGATTGTATTTTCAAATTTACAAAGGTGATCTTTTGGGTCGATTATTCTGTGGACTCCTTGATTTGTAGTGGGGTGAAATGGTAAGGCAATTTGTCCCCAAGAATCCCCTGAGAGAAGGGAGTACTCGGAAGGGGTGTATCCCTTACAGAGGATTCCTAACACCGCTCGGATCTCATGGATACCTCCATTAGCATTTGGATCAAGGGTTGGGGGAATTTAGTCGACTGTAATGGCTTGGACCTTCGGCTTGGTGCTTGGAGTTCCTCGACTGATGACGCAGGGTACTTTTGATGCCGAGGGGTTTGCTGTTTGTTGCTTCTGCAAAGCTTCTTGTACCTTAGCCGCTACCAACAATATCAAGGTCTTCTTGTGCCAATGTGATGATAGCAGGTCTTACATTGTTATCCATCTTCATGTCTCAGATCAAGTGTGTGTTCCTACAAACAACGTCAAATTTAATCCTGATTGAAACCGTGAAGGGGGTGAACTACCGGTGAGTTGGCTTCTAGATTGTCTGGAAGAAGATCTCAAATCAGCAACGCCTATGAGAATATAAAGAGGAGAGGGAAAGGGATGTTAGGAGGATGGTTGGGGTGCCCTAGCGCAACTACTTTGACGCTAAAGTCAGTGAGGAAGAGGAATAATATAAGAAATGCAAGTGTGCGCGCGTGAAAAACATACTTCTGCCCGTAGGAGCGAGCTCCGTTATAATACAGTACAATCATAGTCTCTCTTCATTAATTTAGGTGTCATGTAATAATAAGAAAAAAAATGATTAACGAGGTTTTTTCAACCTCAGGCGACCGGCCTGGCCTCACAGAAATTTCCCACATTGTTGTATAATTTGTTCTATTAATCAGTCACATTGTCAATATCTTATATCTTGTATAATCATACTGCTTCTAACACCCCACATGCAATATTTATTATAGTGTTAGCCCGCTAACCATAGAGCCCAATGGACCTTAGGTGTCTAGCCCGTTTAAAAAGTATAGAGTAGTGGTGCCTTAGTGGAGCATATAGATAAAAAAGGGAGCCTAGTCCTTGGGGTCAAGAGACTCCGACTGACTGAGTGCAACTGAGCTGATTGAGCGGGATTTTGAGTCGGAAGGAGCATAACCCTTGGGGTCGGGAGAATCTGACCGGATAGATATCTCTGAGCTAGCAGAGAGGGGCACTGAGTAGGAGGGTGCATAACCCTTGAGTCGTGAGAATTTGACCGGCTAGTTGCCTTAAAGGACCCAATTGGGTCGACTCACCTGGACTTTGACCTCTATCTCAGTAAGATCATTGAACCTCTGGTCTTGTATGGATGCTTCCGATATTTCCCGTATCACTCATGTATGATAGTAAATACATGCTAAATACGAACAAAAATATATACATGATTCACACACATCAAAGTCTTATACATCAAAGTCCTATGAATATTGATAACATTTTAAGGTCACATATAGACAAACTATTAGACGTAACATCCAAGGGGTTTTAGGATTTCAATAGAGTGGATCAGGAAATAATCCATTTGGACTAACAAGGTATCTACTTTCTAGACCAAGTCATGCATTGTCTCAATTTTTGTCTATTCCTCAGTGGTCCACTAGGTTCCTCAATCAAAAAGCATCTTCAGGGTATTAAACATGAACAAAGCAACACCACTTGAGCAATTAATTAACAACCTCGAAGGCAAAGACACCCTTTAGAAAGTTTATCATGGGAAAAAACTATGGTCCACCATACATTGCACATCAACATCTAATAATGTTGTCTCCTTACCATCAATGTGAAGGAAAGATCAATGGAAGTGCAAAAGAACCAAACAAAAATAAAAAAAAAATAGAGAATACAAATTAGTGAGTCATATAAAAGTGGGTGGATCTTGTATTCTAGTGGAGGAAAGATTGTACATGGTCCTTTTGGCTTTGGCGCATTTATGGAGCATCACATTTCATAAGGAATGACACATTTATTTTACAACTCAAGTAAGGCACGTAAGTCCTAAGCCATTATTGCTCCGAAAGGTATCGATCGAGGTAGAGCAATTAAGAGAGAATTATTGTGTGGTGCCCTTATTTTCATTATTATGGATTGCAAGGACATCATATTTAAAGTATCTATTGGTTGAAAATATTTATTTTTAACATTGTTATAGTAATTTTAATTAAAAAATTTAGCACTAGTTATTTAGTTTATATTAATTAATTCTAAAATATTTTTTTAAGTTGATATTAGAAATCCAACTTTATGTCGACTATCGTAGCAGGTGGCTCGCTTATGTCGTCTATCATAGTAGGTGACTCATCAACCTAATTTTCTTAGGTTAGCGCCATTAAAAAAAATTCATCCGTTAATTCGTCAAATCTGAAACTCGATCTTTAGATGCTAAAAAACTGAGAAGACATCTTGCCACTGTACTAAGTTTCCATCGTACACTAATTAATCTTAGATAAATCGAGAAGTACTTGCAATGAACATCCCATCAGCTTAGCATTCTTAGGTAAACCATCTAGGCCCGTCTAGCTCAGTAGGTAGAGCGCAAGGCTCTTAACCTTGTGGTCGTGGGTTCGAGCCCCACGGTGGGCGT
Source organism: Boesenbergia rotunda (assembly GCA_024364735.1). Taxonomy (NCBI): domain Eukaryota; kingdom Viridiplantae; phylum Streptophyta; class Magnoliopsida; order Zingiberales; family Zingiberaceae; genus Boesenbergia; species Boesenbergia rotunda. The sequence continues at coordinate 228,255 of JAGFNQ010003709.1, read as the reverse complement.
GCTTTTTGTGTTTTGAGTTATCATTATTATTTTTCAAATGAGGCACGAATCCTGAGACGCTGGGCTTCTAAACCGTCCACTGCAAGCGCTTCCCGATTTACCTTGACGGTCGTGGGAAACTTCCGTGAGGTCGGGCCGGTCGCCCGAGGTTGGAAAAACCTCGTTAATCATTCTTAGGTAAACCACTTATTAAGTGAAATTCATTCGTTAATTCGTTAAAATTAAAACTCAATCCTTATAGTCTAGAAAACCGAAAAGGTGTCTTGCCATTGCATCATATGGTTCTTCTTTTTAGTTGATATCATGTATTCAATTTGCAGATTATTCATAAGATTGATTGGCTTGACTCCATAGATATTTTCCGCCGATCATCAAAATAGTGCTCCCAGCAAGCGGCTCATCAATCTAGTATTTTTAGGTCAACTATTTATTAAAAAAATTCATTGGTTAATTTGCTAAAATTGAATCCGGATTCTTAAATACCTAGTTCTTCTTTGAGTGCAGTGGTGGAAGTGCTACAGTTCAAAATCAATTAAAGAAGAAGAGATGAACCATTGTCTGGACGATGGTGTTGAAAAAAAGGAAATGACAACAACACACGAGGAGGCAGGCATCTAAGGTTTCCTCAAAATTCTTATCTTAACTCTCTTTGTTTATAAGAAAAAGTTAGTTTTTTAAAATTCTTATCCCAAAATTTATTTTTAGAATATATATTAATTACAATATTTTATTTAGTAATTATTTTATGTAGAAAATTATAAAAATATAATTAAATATTTCATAACTCTTGTTCAAATAATTTATCTGAGACTTAATCCATAATTTAAAATTTAATTAACAATTATTTGATTCCAAGTAAGTTCAACAATTTAAATTGAAATAAATTAATTCCTTAATTTATTTATTAATTTTTCTTCTTTAATTGTAATTTATTTGACTCATTGAAACATTAACAATATATTTGAATTCTCATGAAGGCCCCTCTTTATTGGCTAGACGAGAAAATTTAAACCACTAAAACTAATAATTCTTTTTGGGACAAGTCAAGTGTTGGCTATCCAATGTGCATTATAACATATATTTGATTGTGTGGTGAAATATAAAGATAATCCAAGCGCTAGAGGGGAAGTGAATACCATTAATACTTTTGCAAGTAAATCTCAATCCATTTTTGCTATCAATCTAGTTTTATTGTGTTATAGTCTTATCTATCAGTGACACTTTCTTGCTTTCCATATGTAGTATGGACCAACTAGATATAAATCAGCATTAGCCGACTGATCTGCAATCATTTGACTACCAATTGAAGGAAACTATTTTATTCTTTGGCACGCTGGCTTGAGTTGACTGTCGGTTGAATCTCCATCAGTTAACTAGATTCTACATTAGTCAACTGATTCAATCACAAATGCAAAATAAATATTAAGATTTTGGGTTTCTCAGTCAATAAAATGTTTCCATCAGTCGACTCAATCTACTAGTCGATTGGATCCCAATTCTAGTCAATTAAATTCTTGATTATGATCATCCTAATGATCGAGTCCATCTAAGTTGAGTTCTATCCTAGCATTATGAAAACAGATTACACAGTTCTCTCAACTCATCATGGAGTCTTCCTATCATAGCTTGACTTTGCTCCAAGGTTTCCCTTAGATGCATTCGGACTCTTGATTCTTTCACATGCCATCCTTCACGCTTCGCGTGTGTAGTTCACCTTCTTCGACTGTTGTCTTCGTTGTTCCTGTTCTTTGGTCCCTCAATTACCTCGCGCATCCTTCTTAAATCTCATTGGACCTTCAGCCACCGAGCTTCCAACTTGGCTATGCCAAATCATGCTCTAAAGCTAGTTTAGTGTTTCTCTTCTTATGGTCCCTTGGTTGTCTCATACAACCTTCTCCTTTCTCCATGGACCTCCAAGCCATTGAGTGTGCCCATCTTGGCAATGCTAAGTCATCGTATTACCACTCCACCTTGTTGAGCACAAGCTCTCCAAGCTCCATATTGTTCCTGCAAGTCTTTACATATGTAGTCAAACACATATCAATTCAAAAGACAATGTTACAACGGATCACTTGAGGCACGATTGCACCAAAACAAATCTTTTGCAATAAATTTTGCAAAACCTTTTTCACTTCCTGATTTGAAAATACAAAAATTTACAAGCTCATCGATAAAGGATAGTATCTCTTGACAACAACTATTCTACTGTCATGTGAATTTATGTGGCTAGTAAAGTGGTTAATTTCTTTGAAAAATTTGCAAGAATTTTCTTACAACACGTGCATTGGACCCTTTCTTCACCATCTCTATAGATGATGTCAAAATGATTCCATACCTAGATATAATGCTTATGACCATGATCTAGTTACTTGAAGATGCTCTTGTCCTCATCTCCTCATTTTTTCAACATGATGATACATGGAAGGTTGGTGTTGGTCATGCTAGGCACACATGTTGTACCTTCCTCAGTGAGTTTGGGCCATGCTCGACTTGGCTTGACACGTAGATCGTGACCCTCGTTCCTAACATGGCCCATTTTTCAATCCAACCATACTGGTAAAAAGGTGATTCGTTTATCTTCTATGCCCCACCAATTCGTCTCAAGATCAACACGAAAGAGATAAATCATGGAGACTACTAGCCCGAATACTGTGGTTAGTGCGTGGAGAGGACGGACATATTGACTTTGTCAAGTTTTGACCTTCAGATCTTATGCTGACAACATTCACGCACTAACCATTAGTCCATTTCGTAGGAACATTTTTTTTTTCAATCCAACCGTAGGGGATTGGCTCGCGCAGCACATTATGTCTAATAACCCATTAAATTCGCCTAGATGGCTTAATTGATTTGTTTTCTAGGACAAAAGATGGAATTGTCACCTTCACAATTCCTACCTGATAGCCCCACACTTTTTGAAATAGCTTACACTCCTTTTTCTAAAAAATATATATTTATATTTTATAAATATATTTATATTTATATAACATTTTTCATTGGATTAAATATTAAAAAATTCCCAAAAAGGTCTTTTCAGAAGAATAATGCAAGATAAAAGGTGTCAGACTGTCGAAGTGTCTTCTCCATTCTCTCTTCACCTCTGTCCCATATCAAAATGACATCCTGTTCTGTCTCCCAAAAGATGTTTAGTTAGCAAGCTGTAGCATCAGTAAACCTCACCCAAATGACACACCAACCAGAAACCTAGACTGCTCCACCTTTTTTTTTATTTTTATTTTGGACAGAAGAAAAATTACAACATCCATTCATTTATTTTTGTAGTAGATGTTCCTAAAATGAAAAACTATAGCTCATGTTAAGCATATCAATCATTCTCATGGAGGATTTGATTTAACTATAGCTCATGTACTAAAACACTACATCCACTTTCTTCAGTCACAGCTCTTGCTACTGTTCTGTGACAACTACAAATAAACTACATGGTTGGTGAACACAGAAGCGCAAATTAACTTTTCGATACAACAAAACAACATTTAAATTTTACAAACAGTTGAACTTATTAGCCAGCCCATACTCTGTCCAATCGGTCGACGCTCTTCCGTCCCTTATCCAGCTGATCAGTATTCTTCTTAGACTTGTCCACGTGATCCACACTTCTCCTAAACTTCTCCAACTGGTCAAATGAAGCCTTCAATTTGCCCATTTTATCCATGTTGCCACTTCTCCGATCCTTGGTTCTCATCTTATCTGTACTCAGCCTGTGCTTCTCCCTGAAATCAGAGCTCTTCCTCGAGGGTTCAAAGCAATCAGAGCTCTTCCTTGGTGGCTCAAACCTATCTGTATTTATTTGCAGGGTGCTTCTTTGGGAAGGTGATTTCTCCACGGTGGAAATGAACTTTTTGAGATGTTTGATGTAGTCGGGGAAAAGCTCTAGATCACAATGCTTCCCGCCTTTGAGCCAAAGTGGCTCATACTTCTCCTTACATAGTTCCCATAGTTTCTTACCATGAGAACAATCTACGACTTCATCTGATAGTCCCTACAGAAAGGATTACGCATGAAATTCACATGTACAATAACGTTTGAATTCCATCCTTATTTTCAAATAACGTTTCTAGTAAAGAAGGTTTCTAGTAAGGACTATCACAGGAAAGAATTCCATCCTGACTCCTGAGCATACTTGAAGTAAACCATAAACTCAAGAAAATAGCACTGAAGAATTCCAGCTTTTAGGCAGGAAGGTTTCAATATATTTATATCAGTGCAAATGCAAATATCACGTTTGATCTGCTTCGGTGCTACTTTATTGAGTTTATGGTTTGCTTCAAGTATGCTCAGGAGTCGGGATGCCAAAGTATGTGCAGAGATAGACAATACTCTTGCTTATATGGATGATACAGGACAGGTTAAGTTGATGTTTATTCCTTAAACTTACAAGTTACAATCTTAAGGAATAGAAGCAAAACTATCTTTTGTAGTCTCTATCGAAACAAAGAAAAGGCAGACGTGAACCAATTCTTGCAGGGTGAATTGACTCCACAAGAAAATTCAAGATAAATAATATTATAATAGAAAAAAAATACTATTCTTTTAACCATTTAATCTATCCATTCTCTTTCTTACCTCCCATAATTTCCAAATCTCCTGATTAAGGTTATAAATGAGCCCGTGCTGAGCTTGACAATCTTCAAGCTTATTCATTTATGTTATTGAACTTTAAAAAAAAAACATGTTGAAAGCTTGTTCATTAAATAACTTATCAAGGATGAGTGGATCTTGAGCTTTTATCAAACTCAAATAGAATCAAGGTAGTCATATAATTTGGCCTCCAGGGCATAGCCAAGTTGGTTAACATGACAGGTTTGCAAAATTGAGCAAGGTCAAATCCCCCCGAGAAATTATCCTCCCATGTGATAACTAGCTTTGGTTTCCTGATTTACTCTCTCCCAACGGTGTAGAAAGTTATGGGGGGGCCACCAGGGTGACGGATTGCAGAAGATTGTCATATATAAAAGGAAGTATTAGTGATAGAAAAGGAAGTGTTAATAATAGGAGCATATAAACAGGTTCCTTTCCTAAGGGCTCCAGTTTTTGGACTAAGTGGTTAATCAATCACGTTAATAATTCTGAGCCCGCAGCAGATCTAATTCACATAATATATATTTTTTCACTGTTTTACTTCGAATGTTACAAAATATAGTAGGGCACAACTGCCAGCTTCAGATCTCATAAATAGTACTCAGTGCCTACAGAAACAAGGATGTGTAGTAACATAAACAGTTTAAAAATTAGACCAAAGAAAATCAGGAAATAACGATCGTTCATTAATAGACTTTATATCCTTAGTCACATGTGATACCAGTCATATGGTACTGCTCTTAGAAGCATAATGTAAGCATCAAAGATGTAATATCACTTCTAACAAGGAAACTAGCTCTTGCACACAACCTAGTACAACACAATTAACACTCAAGCCAACAGAATCCAGTTGAGAAGAAAACTTACATGGATTATTAGTACAGGGCATTTGACCAACGGAATTTTGTCAATATTCTGGAAACAAATGGTTATAGAAAGGGATTCAGATAACTGAATGAGCCATAACACAAGTAAAAAGTAAGATAGTTATAGAACAGATAATTCTAACCTTATAGATGTCAAACCAATATGTCCGCTTTACTGGATACATCACTCTTAAACCTGATAGTATAGCACTATGTAAAACAATAGCACGCAAACGAGGTAGTTGAGTGGCCAAATTAACAGTCGGTCCACTTCCAACAGATTGGCCATATAATATAATCTCTTCCTCCTTAGTACCATATTGCTCTACAAGGCATTTATAAGCAGCTTCTATATCGGCGTAAGTGTTCTGTTCATTTGGCTGTGAAGTAAAAGAATATGTAAACTTGTGGTTGGTATACAGAATAGCAGCATCCTTATTTTTCTATGAATTCCTGACACGGGATAAATCCTAGCTGTCAATATATCAAGAATAGGTGCAAACCTTTCCAGTAGATTGCCCATATCCAGAATAATCATATCTGCACACGTATAAAAAGCAGGTGAATTTCTCTAGTCAAAAAGAGAAAACAATGTGTAGCTTGGGTGGTAAATCTCATTTTACCAAACAAGATCACAAAGATGCTAAAATTAATTCACACAAAACCAACCATTTTAAGATCCCTTGAACCTTGAACAATCATAAGCAAATGCCAAATAAATTGTATTATTACACAAAGAAACATGAACCTCTTTACAAAGATTTCTCATTACTTCCTTCTGCGCAAAAAATTCCAATTATTGAAGAAAGAAATAGTTATAAAATATTTCCAGTCCATTTTATCTCCATTTATTTTCACAGGATATTCACCCCCGACTGCAATAATGACCATAAATTTCTCTTTTTGATACTTCTTGATGTTTAAAAAAAAACACTTATTTGAAAGCAGTTGCAAAGAGAGAAACATGCTACACGACAGCACAGACTGTGTACCAAACATAAACTACTAATTCACAGTATGGAACTTGACAAGAATAGCTATAAGTACAAGCTTCAACTGAATCGAAGGACAAGACTAGAAGGATTCAGACTTCTAAAGTTTAGGTTATTAAATGAGATGTTAGTAAAATTTAACAGATATACACATAAATTTGTCAGTTGGTCACAAGATTAATATAAGAGAAACAGCCAAACAATATGTTGACGCATCAAAGATCTATGGTTTAATTGAGTATGGCCTTTCCATCATGAACTATTTACATTTAAAACCATCACACTGCTCAGTCTAACAACTAAATCCTAATCAAGTGCAAAAAAGGACCCGAATCAGATTCTATGAGAACAAGAGCTTAGATCAAAAGGCGCTTTTCAGAATCCAAGAAAAGAATGAATTTCATGGCCAAAATGAAAAAGATAACAAAACTACTGTTTTAAACATTTTGGGCCTTAATTGAGTTTTGAATAAAATAATCCGAGATAAAGGCAATCGAGTAAACCTCTTTAAATTATTTTCACCCAAAAACCTAAAGTTAACAGAAAACGACCTTATATCTCAGAGAACACTTACAATTGTCCAATAATTGGTGACAGAAGCATTGCAAGTTGCACATGTCAAATCCACAAATAATGTGAGGATTAGTAGAGCATTGCGATTCTTAAGAGGAGTACAGAATCAAACACTAATCGATCTTTACCAAAAATTCCTAATTCAAACCCCAAAAATAATTCTAAGGCGATTTCGACTGAATTTTTTTTTACTCGAACCAATCGACCGGCAAACCTTCTCCTCGTCAAGATCCGATATAAGGCCGCATCAGCACGAAAAACAATACGAATCGATCGAAAGAGCTGAGCTGAGTAAGGGCAATGGGGGTCGTACGCAAAGAGGTTTACGCGGAGGTGGATGCCGAGCTCGAGGAAGAGCTCGTACATCTGGCCGAGGTCGGCAGCGTTGCCGTGGGAGTAGAGGAGCGTCGAGCTCGCCATGGGATTCCTGACGTACACGGCAACGATCTGAGTTCCTCGGCGTGTGGGGAGGCGGAGAACCTCCACGTTCTCACGGTGGGGGAAGCGGCTCAACCTCAGCATCCCCGTCGTGGGGTCCGTCACCATCTCGTACGACGGCGGCGAAGGCGGAAAGAAGGCCAGCTTCGCAGCCACCGACGACGCCACGCCGCCCATCGCTCCTACCCCTTCGGCTCCCTTCCCTTCCCTTCCCTTCCCTTCCGCCGGATCCCTTTACAGTGAAAAGCAGTGACAAATACCAAAAAAACAAAGGGAAAAGAAAAGTCGATCTTAAAATACAACTTAAAACTAATTTATAGGAGCAAAGTGTTCACAAATTGATTTATAAAATAGCTATAATTATAATTTTTAATATTTTTAAATTCACTCGCAAACTCATGTTAATATATTAAAGAAAATTAAAAAAAACATTTTTATGTTTTCTTACATCGCCAATCAAATTAGTGTATTTCTTTTTCTTTTAAACATTATTAAAATACCATGTCATTATAATTTGATAAAAAATATTCTTAAATAAAATACCTTTTTAATAAATTTTAAAAGAGGAATGTTTTTTTTAAATAATATAGATAAAAAGGAACTCTTTTAATTTTTCTGTCTACTTTATTTAAAAAAATTTTGTATATGTATTTCTCAAATTTACTATAAAGTGTTGTTTGCTCCCTTACAATTATATTTTTAAGGTGGAGTAAATTTTTATAATGTAATTTTTGTCTTAAAAGGGCATTATATGGTAGGACGTTATTTAATAATTTTTAAACGAAGAATATTTTTTTCAGATTCTTTTAATTTTCTCTCTTTAGTAATCATATGTTCTAGTATACCAAATTTGTGGCTCCAAAAATATTAGGCTCAAATTGAAATTTATAATTGTTTTTTTTTAAATAAGGAAAATTTCAGTTGGGTCCAGAAGGCTCCACAAAAGTATTTGTTATCACTTGTCAAAATTGATTCTTCTCCCCCCAACCGATCAGATTTGGCACGGGGCCCACAAAAAGTCGCTCTGAGTATTGAAAATAAATTATTAGCCCTGTGATACGATGGTAAGAGAGGGTCGGATTTCATATGTAATAAGGGTTTAAACTTTAAATTGAGAATGATAATGGTTCAAATTTAGATTTAATTTTATATTTTTTATTTTTTTATCTATCGGATATTAGATATCAATTCGAATATCCATTCTATTAAAGAATTAAATATCTTATATATTAATATTTTTTTTTTCTATCCAACTATATCATTAAACAAAAGTATATTAAAATTAATATCATATTTTAAAAAATATATATCTATAATTTTAAAAATAGATTAAAGATGTATATAACCTATCCTTAATATTAACAAAAATAGTTAGTGAGTGGGAGAGAGGGAATTCTTTTATATATATATATATATATATATATATATATATTGGATATTAAGTATTATTAGTCTCTCCATATCCTCCTTTATTCGAGTGGATTTTCAGTTAGATTTGGAGGAAATTGTCATCCCTAATTTAAATCTCGTTTAAGATATATTATATTTGAAAAGTTTGAAAATTTTATGATGCTCGATCGCTAAGATCTATTTCTATTTTTTTGATTTATTTTGGTAGTGAATGAAAATTTTCTGTGAGCTCAAACTAGTCATTTCTAAGATTAATTGTATCATAAAAGTTGAATATCTAGATTATCAAAAATAAATAAGTTATTATGAGCATTTTACTCAATTGCGTAATGAAATTTTACCGTTCTGATCAATTTATACTATTGAATTTGAAAATATTATATTGGTTTTAGAGGTTGATGGACCTATAAAATTTTGAATCACTTTCAATTAAACTTCTTTAATTTATCTATGTCCTCATGTCTACATTTGATAGTATAAATTGAGATTAATGAATTTTTTAAATTTATAAAAGTTTGAGAAAATTTATCACAAATTCATTATAAGCATATCCTCATCTCAACAATTTTGGAGGCTCCGGGTAGAAAAAATATTTAGTGTTTTTATATATATTTTTTATAAGTAATTATTTAAAAATAGATTTTTATGTAAAATATCATTAAAGATATTTAATTTTATTAGTAAAGTTTGAAAAGAAAACTCGGTGCATTACAAATGATTATTTTGGATAGGAACTCATGTCCTATACCGTCGGACACAGGTGAAAAGAAGATAGGATCATCGTTACGAGTATATCGATCTCCAATAATCAAGTAGAATATTGATTAATCAACTTTTTAAATATTTGATATTTGAATCTTATAAAGACTAAATATGATTTTACAATAAAAAATTAAAATGTCATTAATCGATGAAAGTCAAAATTGATTTTAAAAATGAAATCTACATTTCACGTATATGAATCTAGACTATTAATTTACTCAAAACCGATTACGGGGAATGAAAAATTAATTGTTTAAAGATAACCCAAATTGACATAGAAGGAAGTAGAGGGGGAATAATCTCATATCTAAAAATTTCAAAGGTGTTTACTTCCTTATATGTGTTTCTGTGTTAATGGAGTCAAAAAAAAACACTGGTGTTCTCTTCTCACATGCGAGCAGGTACTCGCACCTGTGAGCTCGCCACCCATCATGCGCGCACTTGCATGGTGCTTTGTTGGTACACTTTAATTTGGTTGAGATCAAAGGGCTATCTGAAGGGTTACAACCCTCCAAACGAACGACTCAAATCAATCCTAAACCAAAGGTCACCCCTACTCATCAAAGGATACCTCACCTCTTCTCTTGTATAAATAGAATTCCCTAGATGTTGAAATTATTCATTCAGTTATCCAAAGTTCATTAGCATACATCTCATCTTGTGCATCCAGAGCCCAAAAAGCCTACGAGAAGGTTCGCTAGTCTCAAAATTTGAAGTGTTCCTATTTCGAGACATCGTCGTTGTATTTTAGAAAACGAATTGCTGCTATCCGTGAGCACATATAACAGAACAATATCGTTTTACGGAGATAGTGTCGAACACTAATTTTGACGATATCATATCAATTTGTATCCTCCCGATAATAACCCCCGAACCGACCTCATATTAAATAGGCATGTAAGGGAAAATTTTCAAGAGGAAAAGTCTAATGAACTATTCTAATTAAGAAGAGAAAAAAAATCTAATAATACATCTAAAAGGAAAATTAAATATAAACTTATCTAAAAAAGAAGAAATAAAGATAATATTTTGAAGCACTACAATAAAATTACTTTTCCGCAGCGCATTATTAACAGCGCACAATAAAAGCACGCTGTTAATAGTATTATTAACAGCATGCATATTGATGTGCGCTGTTAATACCATAATTTATTTAAAAAAGAGAAGCATCAACAGCGTACATTAAAAGCACGCTGTTAATATTATTATTAACAGCATATTAACGTACGCTGCAAATAAATAATAACAATGATAGCATACAAAAATTGGTACGCTGTTAATACTTCTATTTATTATATATGATACATTACAAATAAAACTACAATTAATCATTTTATTATTTTCCTTATTTTTTTATTTTCCTTATTTTCACTTTTTTCTTTTTTTTTCCTTATACCTAATTTTTCCCGAACCCTCCCGATACCAAAAGCCTCTTCCTTTCCCAAAAGCCTCGCGCGCTTCTTCCTTTCCCAAAAGCTGCGCGCGATTCTTTCTTTCCCAAAGCCCTCGCGCGCGCCTCTCCTCATCGCTCGAGTTTCCACCGCCTCCTCGCCGCTTCTCATCGCTCAAGTTTCCACCGCCTCCTCGCCGCTTGACTCTCCGCCTCCTCGTTGCCTCTTCAGCGCCTTCATCTCCGGCTCCTCTTCACAGACGCCGCCTCCGCTTGCTTGTCTGGTTTGCTCGCCTCATTTGCTCACGGTAGCTTCTTCTTCTTAAGTTTGCCCCTTTCAACCTTAAGTGCCCTAAATTGATAGGGGACGCCGGCCTTCATCTTTCCTTCAGTATTGGCACAGGCCACGCCAATGCTCAAGCTTAGGCACACCGTAAATAGCCCCAAGGAGATGAATGGAGTTTATTAGCCGAACCCTAAGTGCCCTAATTGGCTTGTTTCTGCATTCGACCTCTTTTCCTTGAGGTAAATGTATCCCGCCGATTTATGATTTTTGAGAATATATTGTTTGGTGATTGACTTGTTCTCCTGGTTTCATGTGCAGTTAATATCTTTTGACCACTGAGGCTTCAATAAACGAGTTCTTGTTATGTCTCGAGTGAAAATGTTAGGTAGTTTTGTATTCTTGTCTGATAAGTTCTCCCAACAAAGTGAAATAACCCTATCGGTTTTGCTAACCAATCTTCTATTCAGATTTTATTGAAGGCTCACGCAGTTACGAGGGGAGTAAAGAAAGGAGATCAGATATGGAGAACTCCGAGGATGAGAGGTGGCAGACAAGAATGGGGTCCTTGAAGAAAAAAGCGCTGAATGCTTCCTGCAGATTTACCCACTCTCTAAAGAAACGGGGGAGGAGGAGAGTCAATTTCAGGATTCCTTCGGTGCCAATTGAGGATGTGAGAGATGCAGAAGAGGAGCAAGCTGTCCATTTATTCCGGAGGCAACTCATTGATAAGGCCTTGTTGCCTAATAGACATGATGACTATCACACATTACTGAGGTTAGAATCATTTAGTGATTTGCTGGTCCTTTGGTCAAAGAGTTGATGCAACTACTGAGTGAGCTTTGATGACTAAGTCGTACTCCTTATGTTACATGGGTTTCCCAATTATTCATGTTGAACAGATTCCTCAAGGCCAGAAAATTTGACTATGAGAAAGCAAGTCATATGTGGGCTGGCATGCTTCAGTGGAGAAAAGAATTTGGAGCAGACAGAATTCTAGAGGTAGAGCATTATTAAATTTTTAGAAGCAATTCCACATGCATAAATGAACATCTCTGTTGAGGTGGGCTACTGTGCCTTGTGTGGAGCTGAAATTTCACTTGTTTTTTGTTTTAAGGCTTCTGCAATGTTACTGGAAATACTTGTTTATTTTCATTCCAAACTCCAAAGAACTTTAGGCTTAATTAAATTTCATCCTGTGAATGAGTTTCTTTTTATTATTGAACATTATTTTTTAAAAGAATAAAAAAGGCAATGGAAGTACTTTAAATTGATTTTTTTCTTGTCATATTTTGATGCAAGATATTGGTTACAAGGACTAAATCTTAGCCAGTAACTGCAGCATGTTAATGTAGCACATGATTTTTCTACTTAGAAAATATTTAGTATGTTTTAATAAAGAAAATTGTTGGGGGTAGATTATCAAAAACTTGTAAATTTCAGTTTTCAATATATATAAGGGCTCGTATAGTGAACAAGTTGGCTGTGGTTTTTTGCCAGCAAATTCTTATGTTGTCGGGCACCTGAAAGTTTAACCTTTGGGCCAAAAAGACCATCTACTGAAGTGCAACTAATGAATTTTAGTCATTGTCTAATCACGGTCCAAGTACATAATAAAAAAAGTGGCTCTAATATATGGAGTACATTGCACCGCATCCACTCACCAAGTCGTGTCTTGAATCAATGATGTACATTGGTTTCATCACAATCGCAGGAGACACTACACCAAAGGTGTAAGTAACTAGTATCAAAAAAGCCAGTGATATATTTGGTTTCACAGAAAGATAATCAGAAAATGTGTAAATTGTTGGTCCAATTTTGCTTGTGAGGATATTTTCATTATATGTAGTATCTTATGGATCGCATGACTGTCCTATGTGTTTTCATTTTTATGTGCTTTTCCACATCAATTTGCACTTCATGACATCGGCAGATATCAGTAGAGTGTGCATGTCTCTATGTTTATGTCTTCAATATGACTGATTCTGTCTATCATGTCCAGAAAGAATTGTTTATGGATGCTTCTTAGCCTGATTCTATAACATATAGTAGATATAATTTTATGCTTCTTATTATACAGGTAAATTATAATATTGAGGAGTGTGAAAAAAAAAGCTAGCTTTCAAAAGTTAGCTAAGTTGTGGCGTGATAGAAAGTCCAAATTGCAAATACTTGTACGAGAAGCTGATGTTGATAAAGTAACTTCACGAAATCTGAATTTTTTGAAGCCTGAATTTATGGATCAAGAGCAGTGGGAATTATTTGTGAAGAGGACATTATCACCTGAATTTCAAGTAAGTATTAATTTTCATATAGTCACTTAATGAAATTTGTTATATTAGAATATTTACAATGTTAGCCAACAATAAACTACAACTCAGGTAACAAGATACAATCTCCCTGGTATAATATGTTGTTTAATTCTATATTATACATTTGGTTTTCCTTTGGTTTTCCTGCTCCGTAAGAGGTAGAAAGCAAGAGTAAGCAAGTATCAAGTCTCCTTTCTTATGTCAAGAGTAAAATATTCAGGGTTTCTTCTTTTCTTGTTGGTGGTGCTTAGCATCTAACTAATTCTTCAAGCCCTTTTTCAATCCAATTCTAAAGTTCAAGTCTCCTTTCTTGGTCATCATGCCTAGGTGACATTTTGGACTTAATCATTTCAATTTCATGCATAATATCTTTCTCTTCTGTCTTATTAGACTTAATTGTTTGTTTTACTTGTTATACCTAAAGGTAGAACTACTGAGGTTAGCACCTCATTGCATCCATCCTGATGATGACTCTAGGCTTCCTTTTAAGGACCTTAAGCTTAGGCAGGAGCAATATACTTATATTCTCATATCTTCTAAATGCTTACGAATCATTGTTCGTCCTAGAGATCATAATCTACTATGGTCTGTCTACACTTATTTATTGCTACCAAACAGTAAATCTTGATATGTGCGTTGAGTTCTATAACAACTTAACTTAAGTAGACGACTTTACATAACATCTAGAGTTAGAGATGTTGACATTATGATCACATCCAACCTTATTAGAGACCGACTCGAGTTGAATTCCTCATCCTCCAAGTTCTATTGTTTTCCATTTGCCAGTCCACTTTGTTTTTATGCTTTCTCTCATATTTCGGTAGACCTAATTTACACTTATTTCTTTGATTTCAAGTGGAATTTGACCGTCATTAATTTCAACTCTGGTAAACTCAGAGCTATAAACTATGTTTTGGACAAAGCTCTAACTTCATGCATTTTTCCAATTAACGCTAGATGTCTAGCCGTTATGTGACCCTTCCACTCATCTTTCCATCATTCGGGATTGATGTTTACAAAGGCAACATCAAACCCTTGTTAAATTTTAACATATAGAGCTTAGATGGTTTAACTTAGTTAACATGGTAATTAGAGAGAATATCTTAGTCTAGAAGGATGGGAGGAAGGGCCTTCGATATTCGAAGATTGATGAGATTCTAGCTGAGACCGATGTTGACGTAGACCCCCTACCAACACCTCCTCCACCTTTGACTTTCTAGGACCGAGTGACTCATCTCAAGGGGATGTCACTCGTGGATTTAAGCTTCTGGAGGATCAGATGCAAGAGTTCATGGATATGTTATGTGTTCAAAATGCAAGCCAGTAGCACCCCCTTACACGACTGATCTATCTTAACTTACATTTTCTCAGGACTTGTAGTTAGACTTTGTTTTTGACTATTATGGACTTGTAGCAAGTTTGATTATGCTGTACAAGTTAACTGTTGTATAAGTTTTCTTAACTGTTGTACAAGTTTGATTATACAGATTTTTTCTTACATTCGTTGTACAAGTTAACTGTTGTGCATTCGTTATACATTTTCTTACAGATTTTTTTGATTATACAGAAACTAAAGAACTTGAGTCATGAAGATATCATTGATAATACTAAATGTAAGCTGCTTCATTGAAGTATTGACAGAGTTGTTGCAGAAGGTCGAATTGCATCCACATATCCCAAAGTAAAAGTGCATCACGTTCCTCTTGATGGAGCTTGTTGGAAAGTTTGGATTGATAGGGTGTTTGTGAACAAGCTGGACCTCATTCGACCAAACGATGAAATGTTGTTTCTTGAAGATGCAATAGGAAGCACAGTTGCTTGGTTATCTAAGTTTATAGTTTTTGACTGAGTTACTTACTTTAGACTTATGACTAGTTTGTAATTTTTTTTTGCTACTCAGTTATTTTAGACTTATGACTAATTTGTAATGGTTTTTGCTAGTAAATGAAATGCTATTTTGGTAAAGTGTGGTGTTGATGATTAATTGTGATATAAATGTTTTAATTTTGGATGTTGTTAATTGAGAGAAGTGATGTGGTATATTTATTGTATTATCAAATTGTGTAAGATGTGTATATGTGAGATTTTAATTATATGGAATATATTAGTATCCACAGCACGCAACTATTCGCTGTGGATGTAATTATCCGTAGTGTATATTCGTGTGCTGTGGATCCATTTATTCGCAGCGCGCAGCTGCGCGCTGCGGATAAGTTCCGACTTTTAACAGCTTGGAGTTATGCAGCATTCGATGTGCGCTGCGGATACAATTATTGCGCGCTGCGAAAAGTCATTTTTGTTGTAGTGAAGGTGTTATTTGAATATGTTTATTTGGGGATAGTATCATTTATTCTCCTTCCAAACAACTTTGTCCTCAAGGTTGATTTATTTTTGATGAATTGCATAAAATATCTTCTTATTGTGTACCAATTGTAATTTTCTTTTGATGAAGATAAATGACATTTTATGATTGTTTCTTAAGTCTGAAAAATTCCTTTAATAATGAAGTGTATAGTTTTGGGTCTTCATTAAAAGTTTACGATCATTCCAACCTTTTCTTTTCCTTTCTCTTCGTCTTGCATCAAGTTCTCACTTCTCATCAAGTTATAATGATTTGTCGAATGTTGTCGGAGATGACAAGATATTATTACTTTTGTCCACATGAATGATGGAAGTAGATGTTGATGTAGATGCAATGACTTCAATTACGAATATCGCAAAATTTAGTTCCTCATGTACATTGTCTCTTAAACTATCTTGTTGTTGCTTGAATCTTTTTACCTTTGTTGTTTTTGGAGATAGTATCCCTTCCAAGGTATGAATTAATCTTTTATTTCATTGACATTTTCTTGTATTTCTTCTTCTTTGATATTATCTTTTTCCTTTGAATCTTTTATTGATTTATCTATCAATATTATCTTTTGTGTACATTGATGATACTTTGGCGCCACTTATTATTTCTTCATGATTTTTCATTGATTTTCTCTTTATGGAATCTGTGTAAAGGACAATGCAACTTTTACAGTGTGAGGATAGAAAGTTTTTACCTTTTTTTGTATGTCAAGTTAAAATCATTCAATAAAAGTATTCAATAATTTTTATTCAAACCAATTATGAATTTGGTTAAAGAGTCAAAGAAAATGACTATATTATTGAACTATGATTTTTGGATAAATGTTCATCTTCAATGCCAATAATTTTTATTCAAACCAATTATGAATTTGGTTAAAGAATCAAAGAAAATGACTATATTATTGAATTATGACTTTTGGATAAATGTTCATCTTCAATGCCATACTCTTGAGGTGTGAAATGAGTAAGAAGATCATCTGTAAACTCTTCCCATGTCCAAATACATAATTAATAGATACTATTAGAGTCTTTCCATCTAGATACAAAAAAGTTATTTTCAATCCCCATGGTATGGACTGATGGTTAGTATATGAGTGTTGTCATTATGAGATTTGGAAGTCAAAATTTGGCAAAGTCAATGTGATCATTCTCCCCACGCACTAACCACAGTATCCGGTCTAGTAACCCTCGTGATTTATCACCTTCATGTTAGTCTTGGGATGGATTGGTGAGGGCGCTGGGGGCTAGCGAATCATTTTATACCACTAAAAAAAGTTATTTTCACCTTTGAATCATTTGATGTGTTATGTAGGAGAAAATATTTTTTTTCTTTAGAAATAAATCTGATAAGATCTCTACTTCGCTAATCAGGGAATTCATATTCACAGAATCTCTAATTTATAATAATATATAATTAATCCTGGTGTGATACGAAGTTGATAGAAAATCATATCCTATCTCATGGGAAATTAGGGAAAAGATGAGAATAAAAAGATAGGATGATCGCTTGGAGGGATCACCTTCAATAATCAAACAAAATTGATTGACCTATTATATTATGTCTGTAAGATTACATAACATCACTTTAAATAGCTACATAAGAAGACATTTTCAAGAAAAAAAATCTAACAAACTATGCTAATAGGAAAGAGAAAAATCTAATAACTTATCTAAAAGGAAAATTAGATATAGACTTATCCTAAAAAAAGAAATAAAGATAACACTTTAAAGGGGTTATTTGAATATGTCTATTTGAGGATTGTATCAATTTTCACAATGAGAAGCCATCATTATTAGGTCACACAATAATAATTTCACCATTGTACTAAGCTCACTTCTTTCTTAGAAAGGTTTAGAAAATAAAAATTCTTTTTCTGCTAACTTTCGTGAATAATTTGTTAATAATAATTGATCCTATCGAAGAGTAAGGTGAACTCCCTGTTGGAGCAATCGACCCTAAGATGGTCCGGTGTGACCATGAGTTTTGATGTTTGGGCAAAGGGTTTAAGTTAGACTTACCCTTGTGTATTTGATATGCGTATGTTGAGTGTGCAGGTTGTACAGGTATGCATATGGACCTGACTGGACGGCCTCAGTACGGTGAAGGATGGCATGGAGGCCAGCTGGAGGCTGGCGTACGCATCTGAGGGACCTTGAAGAGCAGGGACGATGAGCTGATGGGCGCGAACTTCGAGGCATGCGTGAAGGATGGCATGGAGGCAAGCTGGAGGCTTGCGTGCATCCGAGGGACGGGAGCCGAAGATGAAGAGGGCGCGAAGGCAACAGTCGAGGCTGCGGAGGAGGAGTCAGTCGAGTCGTGAGGGTACGAGTGCAGTGTGATTGTACTCGGGAAATCTTAGGGTTTGAGTGCGAAGTGGAATGTACTCAGGATGGGTAACCTTAGGTGGGTGAGTAGACCAGTTGACTGGCCTGTGGGCAGTCGACTGATGGAACTCACAGAAAGGTCTCAGCCTGGGACCAGTCGACTGCCCTGGGGGCAGTCGACTGGTAGGTGGCTGGTAAGCTGGCAGAATTCGAACGTTGGGAGTGTCAACGGTCGAATCTGGCTGGCACCAGTCGACTGCCCTGGGGGCAGTCGACTGGTAGCGAGAAATCAGCCCCGAGTCCTATTTAAAGAGGGCGTCGTGGTGGCTGAGTTTCTTGACGAAACTCGCTTGGGTAAAGCGTGTTAGTAGTCTATTGTGATCAGAGAGCGTCCAAAGTGTTGTGGCGAGGTTTCTCCACCCACAAGGAGCGACAGATCTAGCCGGAGGTTATCCGGGGGTTGATCCACCGAAGGATTGTTGGATTAGTCACCCGGCCGGGGTGGATACCAACTAAATCTGAGGCGTTAGCATTGGTTAGTCTTTGTTCTTATTGTTTTATTTGTATTTCCGCTGTGCTAACATCTTGTAGAGAACGAAGACATCAAAATACGCTATTCACCCCCCTCTAGCGTACGGTATCGATCCTAACACTCCCAAGAGCGAAGTGCCCCCTAGAACTGCTCCTGCTGGCTCCGAGAACTGCAAGAAAAATGACCGTCAGCAACCCATTGGGAGAATTCCCCGGCAAGACTCTCCGACGATCAAGTCAGTATCCAGAGGAGAAGACGAAAACTGAAGAAGAACTGTAGCAAAAGGGTCTCGCACGTACCTGTGGGTGAAGGGAGGAGAGCCTTATATAGCCGAGGGAGCCGACAGCCTCTGTCCTGCTTCTGCCACATTTTATCCCATGTGAGGACAGAATCAGGAGCCACTGTCAGCTCGTCGACCGGCGCTGCCCATTCTGACATGGGCAGGGAGCGCCGTGGTACAGGTTGCTAGAGTTTGTCAGGCAAGTACTGTGTCAACGGGATATCTGCGATTCGGACACGAATGATGTTAGGCCGGAGCCGACCTCATTGACTCTCGTACTACCTTTATCAGTATGGTGTTAGGGGGTAGGTACTGCCTTGGATAACGATAACTCCCGAGTGGGAGCGCCGACCGGCTGCCCCTAGTGAGATCCTGTTATGCAGCCAATGCCAAACGGATTAGAAAAGGCGACACATCGAGTCTTGGGGTACTCGGACTCGGCTAGCCCAATTCATCCTTCGACGGATACGACTGCAACATAGGGAGGACACCGACCAGGTGGTGACCGAGTGTTGGCTCGACGACCTTAAGCCGAGCACTTGGTATCTCTCGCTGAGGCTAATTTACACTATATCTGGTCAACCTTCCAATCGGGTATCCCAACCCGAGTAGCACTCGTTTCATGCCCTGCCACGCCGGGCCGTCGGAGCCTTCCTGGCAATGACCTATCTCCATGCAGTGCCATGTAGGCCGACCAGGCTACACGCGGTTGAGGAAGCACCCAAGAGCCTACTGCACTAGCCAATTTGGCTAGTTCGTCTGCCCGAAGTTGCTTTCTCTGGGGATCTTCTGCAATTGGACCTCCTGGAACCCAGCTTTTAGCTTCTCATAGATCTCGATGAATGCCTGCAATCGGTCACTGTTGAGTGGCCAACTGCGAGTCTGAGTACAACATTACCCGAGTGGCACTCACGTGCTTAGCGGTCTGCAATCCAGCAACAAGAGCCTCGTACTCTGCTTCATTATTAATAACTCGGTATTCCAGCCGTACGGACAAATGCAGTTGTTCTTCCTTTGGGTACGGACAAATGCAGTCGTACGGACAAATCCAGCATGACATTTGACGCCCTTCGGATACTGGTGAAGCAGTGCAGCGCTCTCGAACTTCATGAGATGCTTCTCAGGGATCGCTTGTTTCTGAGTACTCCGGTATGATGAAGAAATGGAGGAGCTTGGGGACCAGATCCTCGAGGATCTGTGAGGTAAACGGGCAACGCGCTGGGATAGCCGGTTGGGGGGGGGGGGGGGGGTCGACCGAGCCCTTTCCCTTATCCGGGCGCTAACGGTGTGTCGACTAGATGCGGATACCTCGGCGGGATTGGAGTGAGCCTCATCGTCTCTGGCTCGGTAAAATGCAAGGGGGAAAGGGATTGAACGCCCTCTGATCGGGCAACATTCCCCCGACCCATCGAGTTGCCTAAGGCTGAGTGCTCGGGAAATCGAGTTGCTGGGCTGCTTGTATGTAAAGATAACTGGGAGGTCTTCTGAGATCGGGCAGCCATCAGAAACTCATACTCCTCTGGTGTGATTGTCACCGTTACTCGGTTGAGATCTTCCATCTTACGCTCTCGATCAGGCGAAAATGTCCTCCTTCTAGCGTCGAAAAGTGAGGTGGACTCCCAAGAGCGAGGTGACCCCTAGAACTGCTCCTGCTGGCTCCGAAAACTGCAAGAAAGATAATCGTCAGCAACCTACCGGGAGAATTCCCCAGCAAGGCCCTCTGACGATCAAGTCAGTATTCGGTGGAGAAGACCAAAACTGAAGATGAACTGTAGCAAAAGGGTCTCACGCGTACCTACGGGCAAAGGGAGAAAAGCCTTATATAGCCGAGGGAGCCGACAGTCTCTACCCCGCTTCTGCCACATTTTGTCCCATGTGAGGATAGGATTAGCGGCCACTGTCAGCTCGCCGACCGGCTCCGCCCATTTTGACATGGGCAGGGAGCGTCGTAGTATGAGTTGCCAGAGTTTGTTAGGCAAGTACTGTGTTAACAGGATATCCGCGATTCAGACTCAAGTGATGTCAGGTCAGAGCCGACCTGCGCTGACTCTCGTACCACCTTTATTAGTATGGCGTCAGGGAGTAGGTACTGCCTCGGATAACGACAACTCCCGAGTTGGAGCGTCGATCGGCTGCTCCGAGTGAGATCCTGCTATGCAGCCAATGCCATACGGATTAGAATAGGCGACACACCGAGTCTTGGGGTACTAGGACTTGGCCAGCCCAATTCATCCTTCGGCGGATACGACTGCAACACAGGGAGGACACCGACCAAGTGTTGATAGAGTGTTGACCCGACAACCTTAAGCCGAGCACTCGGTATCTCTCTGTGTCCATCGGCGGCTTTCGACCGCCACCCCCGAACAAAACTATAACCCTAGGGGGTGCGATGAACCCTAGGGGTAGCGGTGAACCCGTCGGCGCGGTGAACCTTAAGCCGAGCACTCGGTATCTCTCGCTAGGGGTAGCGGTGAACCCGTCGGCGTACGTGGACGCCTAGGGTTCACCGCGTCGACGGGTTCACCGCTACCCCTAGGGTTATAGTTTTGTTCAGGCGCGGCGGCCGAAGGCCACCGATGGACACGGAGTTGCGCACCGTGCGTGACCGATCAGGGAAGCCCCTGATCGGTCACGCGCCCCCATCGTGCACGGGATCCACACCGCGCGATCCGTAGGAGAGCAGAACTCTCTCTCTCTCTCTCTCTCTCTATATATATATATATATATATATATTGGCATGGATCCACCAAGAGAGCAGTTCGCAGAGCAATGAAAGTTAGTAACATAACAATTATATATATATATATATATATATATATATATATATATATATAGAAGAATGCTATGCTGCGGACCCCATGCGGACCAAGCCTGCATGACCGATTAGGGACTTCCCTGATCGGTCACGGACTTCCCTGCCCGGCAACTCCTCGACACCAACGGCGGCCTTCGACCGCTGCCCCCGAACAAAACTATAACTTAGGGAGGGTGCAGTGAACCCTAAGGGGTACGGTGAAGCCGTCGGGGTACGGGTGAACCCGTCGGGGATGCTCCCGAGCCCCCGGTGGCCAGGCTCTTGCCTGATTGGTCACGGCCGTTGTCGCACACGCAGTCCGCAGGGCGCGGTCCACAGCATAGCATTTCTATATATATATATGTGTGTGTGTGTGTGTGTGTGTGTGAATGATCTGCTGCGGACCGCGTGCGGACCGAGCTTGCGTGACCGATCAGGGACTTCCCTGATCGGTCACGAACTTCCCTGGCCGGCGACTCCTCGACACCAATGGCGGCATTCGGCCGCCGCTCCTGAATAAAACTATAATCCAGGGGATGTGCGGTGAATCCTAGGAGGTATGGTAAAGTCGTCGGGGTACAGGTGAACCCGTCGGGGACACTCCCAAGCCTCCGGTAGCCGATCAGGCCTTGCCTGATTGGTCACGGTGACCGATCACCCATTGTCGCGCACGCGGTCCGCAGGTCGCGGTACGCATGCAGCAGATCAAAGTTATATATATATATATATATATATATATATATATATATATATATATATATATATATAACGTTAACACAAAATAATATAACATTGTTTAAAGACTGATCCGCTTCCACCTGATCTAAGCTTACGATGCATCTAATAAATCAAGCAAATATGCTAAACAATACGAGACAATAAAGAAAACCTCAATATATAGTTTGAGGATAAGATCTCATGTTATCAATTAAGATTGACTAGATATAGCTTGGCACAAGAGCGAGTTCGACAAATATAAACTAGCAAATGTGATGAATACTGAGATTATATCTCACCTTAAATAATAAAGATCACAAGAGAATGAGGACTAGATTTTCACATGTTTTGACGTTTTAAGATGTCCAGAGCTTTTCTACATTGATAATTTTGAATGGAAATAGTTGTTCTCCATTGGAGAAGGAATATTCTCCTACGGATATATGAATTTCTTTTTAGCAATTATGACTAGAAATCTAGTTTCAATAGATATCATCTTATATTGGCCTTAGTCACCTATCATTGACCAAAACTCTTTAATTGTTTGCACAAATTAAATCATCATTTTAATTTCGGTGGTTTAAAGATATTTGGTTAATCAATTGACTTTCACATCTTGAATTTGAGCATAATGTGAACTTTTGTTGACTAAAAATCTCTTGATTAACTAGTTCACTTAATAGTGTACAATGACCTATAGTAGATATTAGAACTATAAATCCGGCCAAGATAAGGTCATTGATCATAGTCAACTAACTTGAAATTAATGTGAAACTTCAAAAGCCATGTAATCAATCTAACCACATCAAAATAGTTAGCAAATGAATATTATATCATTGTTGGAGCCATGCTAGCATGTTTCAATGGGTGATTATGGTCTTGTCTATTCCTATAGTCACGACCAAATGCTAAATGTTTTGAGCCATCTCTAAACCCTAAGGGTGCGTTTGGTTCAAGTTATTATATATAACCTCGGTTATATCATTACCAAGTAATCACATAACCAAGATTATGAGAAATGAAACATAACCTAAAGTTGTTTGTTCAATTTAGGTAATCAAATAAAATCTTGTTTGTTTGGAGGTAATAATCTATAACCTAATATAATATTTTACCGTATTAGCCTTTAGAATTTGTTTAGATAATTTTATTTGTTTAGACTTAAGGGTGACGTAGTCGATCGTCGGTGTCCGCGTAGGCAGTCGGTTGTTGGGATCGATACGCCTTGCTAGAGGGGGGTGAATAGCAATTTGTCGAACCCCTTTGTTCCTGCGTTGTTAGTAGCACAGCGGAATATACAAAAACAAACAAAAACAACGCTAACAACCTGATTTAGTTGGTATCCACCCCGGCCGGGTGACTAATCCAACAATCCTTCGGCGGATCAAACCCCGGATAACCTCCGGCTAGAACTCGTCGCTCCTTGTGGGTGGAGAAACCTCGCCACAGCACCAAGGACACTTAGAGAACAAGGTAGACTACTATCTTGCCTTAGCCAAGCAAGATTCGTCAAGAAACCCCAGCCCGATCGAGTCCCCCTTTAAATAGACTCGGGCTGGAAATCACGCCACCAGTCGACTGCCCACTTACCAGTCGACTGGTAGGCTTCAACGGCTACAAAATATGCAATGAGTGTCTCAGCCGCCTTCGCAACGGTCGACCTCCAGTCGACTGGTACAGGACCAGTCGACTGGAGACAGTCGACTGGAACCAATTCCAGTCGACTGCCAGTCGACTGGTCGACCCTCCTTGGGTCGACCCGATTCTCTGTGTGTTGTGGTCCCAGTCGACTGCCTTCGGGCCAGTCGACTGCCCTGCCTACCAGCCTAGGGTTTTGCATCTCCGAGTACATTCCACTCAGCACTCGACCCCTAGGACTTCCCGAGTACATTCACACAGCACTCGTACCCTCACGACTCGACTGACTCCTCCTCCGCAGCCTCGACTGTTGCCTTCGCGCCCTCTTCATCTTCGGCCTTCGTCCCTCGGATGCGCACGCAAGCCTCCAGCTTGCCTCCATGCCACCCTTCATGTACGCCTCGAAGTCCGCGCCCATCAGCTCATCGTACCTGCACTCCACGGTCCCTCAGATGCGCACGCCAACCTCCAGCTGACCTCCATGCCATCCTTCACCGTACTGAGGCCGTCCAGTCAAGTCCATATGTGTACCTGTACAATCCTGCACACTCAACATACACATATCAAATACACAGGGTAAACCTAACTTAAACCCTTTGCCCAAACATCAAAACCCATGGTCACTCCGGACCATCCTAGGGCCGATTGCTCCAACAATCTCCCCCTTTTTAATGTTTGGCAATTCGTTTAAGTTAGGGAAAGCAAGATAGTAGTAATAGCAAATACTATGCTAAAATAAATGCATATTCAATGCAAAAATGGATCCTATCCCAAGGCATCCCACACCTAACCCTCCAAGTTATGACTTTTTCACACAAACCGGGCTTTTTAAAGCTTCTCTCAAGCTCCCCCTACATTGGACTTACAACGGCTTTTTAAGAACCTATCCAAGGTTCCCCTTACGCCAAGAAGGGAGCAACCATGCTCCCCATTAATCTCAACTCCCCCTAAACCTAGGGTTTCTTTCTAGCAAAGGTATTGGTTTCCCACTTAAACACAATATTTCTCCCCCTTTGCCATACATTAAAAAGAACCCAATAATTATCCAATTATTTGTTCTTTAAATTCCCAATGACCCTAAACACAGTGTACTAGACCCCCATACACTTGTTCCTTGTCATTTGGACCTCAAACCAGCTGCTGATACCCAAATCAGCCTCTGGCAGTCGACTGCCAACAGTGGCAGTCGACTGATACTCTGAATATCAGTTTTCTGGCCGAATTTCAGAAACGCGCCAGAAATTCCACAAATTTCCAAAAATTTCCAAACTTCGTGGACAACTTTGTGGAACCTATACCTACTTGGGAAAAATACATCTACTCATGTATCTATCACCATTCCCAAGTTTGACACAAAACTCAAAAATTTTCTTATGAAAATTAAGGCAAATAGGAGACAACCTCCCCCTTAACCCATGCCTTCTCCCAATTTTCATTTTCAACGGGTTAAGTTCTACCCAACTTAACCTCCTAACACTAAGTTAGGTTCTTCCCAACTAACACCCAAGTTCTTTTCCCTTTGAACACCATTAAAGGCTTGCTCCCCAAGCACCTTTATCCCTAGTGTCAATAAGAACTCAACAACATCAAAAAAACTTTAAAGTTTGCAAGCACACTTGCTAGGATATACCCTATCCTAGAAAAATATAATATCATGGAAATATCAAGTGTGCTTGTCTTTTGGTACACATCTAAGTTTCTTAAGGATTTTGCATTAAGTATCAACTTTCAAATTTGTTTCTAATTCCATGTGTTTGTCAAATCTACCCATCATAATTCGACACATGGAATTGTCCTCAATGTTCCCTGTTTAACCTCTAAATCTTAGATACCTAGGGAACCTTATCAATCCTTCTTCATTTCCATAAAATCCAATAAATTCTTATCAAATCATGGGATAACACTTTATTCAAGAACTATGAAGTCATAACCAAGAATTTTAATCCTAAACCACATCCCATAACCAAATTTGCAATTTCTTATTGACCAAACTGCCCCTTTTGCAATTTCTCACAGACCAGTCGACTGCCCATATGGCAGTCGACTCTCAAATCGAATAGAGATCCCGGTCGACCTCCCAGTCGACCCCCAGTCGCCTGCCATCAGTCGACTGGTATCTGAGCCAGTCGACTGGTGGCTGAATTTCAGCCCTCTTTGGTGAATTTCAGAAATGTCGTAGAAATTCCAGAAAATTCGAAAAATCTTAAAATTTTGCGAGGATATTTGTGAAGCCAACATCTACTTGGGAAAAATACGTTTCCAAATAAATGTACTCCGGATCCCAAGATTGGCACAAAACTCTACTTTTTCCAAAGTGTATCAAATAAACTCATCCTAGAAGTTCTAATTCTCACTTCTCTTCAATGCATTCACTTCTCATTGATCATAATTCTTTTCTACCACTGAAATACATGATATTCCACCATTAAACCTCAATTTTGTGAAATATAGCTCCTTTTTCACCTTTTCTCCCTAAATTCTCCTTTTGATGTGCCAAAATCTAGGATTAGGACTTACCCAAGTCTCCCAACCATTTTTGGCACATTTCACCTAATTTCCTAAGGGAGAAACTTTTGAGATCCATTTACCATGGACCCCAAAGGCTCCTAGAGCTCCCCCTTGAGCTTTTAGCCTTAGCCACCTCCCTAGGTGACTCGATCCATACTAGGCCACACCGGTGTGCCACCGATGACTCTTGGCCTACAAAATTGGCCTTTTTAACATTGGACACCTTGTCCTTGGTTAAGTCACCCTTTCTACCCTTGGATGGCATTCCCTTGCCATCCTTGGACCTTCCCTCTTACTAAGATTGTATGTTTTCCCAACATACTTCTTTCCATTGCTCTTGGAGGTCTTAGATCGGTACCCCAATCCCGATCTATCATAGTTGGGTTTGATGCTACCCAACACCATGGCTAAGCCCTTAGACCCAACCGTGAATCTTTCTAAGACTTTTTCTAATGTATCAAGCCTTACCCTCAAGGCTTGATTTTCCCTCTCTAGACCTTTAATTTTGTAGTCCATATGCCCACTTTGAACATTCCTAGGACTACCCATTTTCTTAGGCATTTGTTTCCCTCCCTTGGGATTAATGCCTTTAGCCTTGGATATACAGGTCTTAGGCCTATCATGATGCATGCTTTTTCTAGAGTGGTGATCTACCTTGTTATCCTTATTCCTATCATTGTACTTAAATCCAAGGTTATGTACCATTAAGCAATTTTCATAATTTCTAGCATGCATGAATGAGTGATTTACATGATTTTTAGAATGCAAGGAAAAACTTGAAATTGAATTACATTTTGGCTTAAGTTAGAAGTTACCTTCCTTACCTTTGGTGTTCCTCCTTGATGTGGGTTTCTTCTCTTCCTTCTTTCTTCTTTTTCCCATCTTCTTAGATGCTCCATTTTCTTGAGCTTTCCACTCATTGGGCATCTTGTGTGGTAGTGTCCTAGCTCTCCACACGTGAAGCATNTGGAACCTTCCCTCCTTACTAAGATTGTATGTTTTCCCAACATACTTCTTTCCATTGCCCTTGGAGGTCTTAGATCGGTACCCCAATCCCGATCTATCATAGTTGGGTTTGATGCTACCCAACACCATGTCTAAGCCCTTAGACCCAACCGTGAATCTTTCTAGGACTTTTTCTAATGTATCAAGCCTTACCCTCAAGGCTTGATTTTCCCTCTCTAGACCTTTAATTTTGTCCATATGCCCACTTTGAACATTCCTAGGACTACCCATTTTCTTAGGCATTTGTTTCCCTCCCTTGGGATTAATGCCTTTAGCCTTGGATACACAGGTCTTAGGCCTATCATGATGCATGCTTTTTCTAGAGTGGTGATCTACCTTGTTATCCTTATTCCTATCATTGTACTTAAATCCAAGTTATGTACCATTAAGCAATTTTCATAATTTCTAGCATGCATGAATGAGTGATTTACATGATTTTTAGAATGCAAGGAAAAACTTGAAATTGAATTACATTTTGCTTAAGGTTAGAAGTTACCTCCTACCTTTGGTGTTC
The DNA here is from genome assembly GCA_024364735.1 of Boesenbergia rotunda. NCBI lineage: Eukaryota > Viridiplantae > Streptophyta > Magnoliopsida > Zingiberales > Zingiberaceae > Boesenbergia > Boesenbergia rotunda. The sequence goes on along the minus strand of JAGFNQ010003709.1, from coordinate 199,965 downwards.
CTCCTTGATGTGGGTTTCTTCTCTTCCTTCTTTCTTCTTTTTCCCATCTTCTTAGATGCTCCATTTTCTTGAGCTTTCCACTCATTGGGCATCTTGTGTGGTAGTGTCCTAGCTCTCCACACGTGAAGCATCTAATTTTCATTTTTCTCTCTTGGGCTCCTCCATTCCTACAATTCATGTTAGATTTTAATCGAATGGACCCGGGTTTAGAGAGTACCTCCTTTTTACCTTTGGGCACTTATCCTTGTAGTGCCCCTTTTCATTGCAACCAAAGCATACAATGTGATCTTTGTTCCTTGCTTTGGTGGAGGTTGAGACTTGGTTGATTACTTCTTCAACTTTTGACGATGTGGAGGCTTCCTCTTGATCATGTGTAGATGAGGGTCTCTCCTCCCCCTCAATCCTTGAACTCGATGCCTCTTCTTCTTCTCTTGAGGAGGTTGATGATCTTTCACTTAGCTCCTCCTCCTCACTTGAAGAAGTTGACACTTCTTCCTCCTCGTGAGCTATTGAGCCCATTTTTGTGGACTCTTGAGGTTGTGTAGGCTTCTCATGGATTTCTTTCAATTTCTCCACAATTCATGGGCATTTTTGTACTCTCCTACACAACTCAAATATTATTAGGTAAAAGATCAACAAGATATTAATTACCTTCTCATTGGCTTTGGATTGATCTTGTTGTTCTTGAGTCCAATATCTTGGGCGGAGCTTCTTCCCATGCTTGTCTCTTGGAATTTCAAATGGTTCTTCAAGCACCATCATGCACTCCCACTCCATCATCATCCATGTCTCCATTCTTGACTTCCAACGCCCGAAGTCTTCATGGTCGTAGACCGGCGGAGTGTAGATGTTGTCCCCAAGTGGACCTTCACCTTTCATTTCCTCTAGCGGTTGCTCCCTCGGCGGTTAGTCCGATCAAGAGCGGTCCTTTGCTCTGATACCAATTGTTGGGATCGATACGCCTTGCTAGAGGGGGGTGAATAGCAATTTGTCGAACCCCTTTGTTCCTGCGTTGTTAGTAGCACAGCGGAATATACAAAAACAAACAAAAACAACGCTAACAACCTGATTTAGTTGGTATCCACCCCGGCCGGGTGACTAATCCAACAATCCTTCGGCGGATCAAACCCCGGATAACCTCCGGCTAGAACTCGTCGCTCCTTGTGGGTGGAGAAACCTCGCCACAGCACCAAGGACACTTAGAGAACAAGGTAGACTACTATCTTGCCTTAGCCAAGCAAGATTCGTCAAGAAAGCCCAGCCCTATCGAGTCCCCCTTTAAATAGACTCGGGCTGGAAATCACGCCACCAGTCGACTGCCCACTTACCAGTCGACTGGTAGGCTTCAACGGCTACAAAATATGCAATGAGTGCCTCAGCCGCCTTCGCAACGGTCGACCTCCAGTCGACTGGTACAGGACCAGTCGATTGGAGACAGTCGACTGGAACCAATTCCAGTCGACTGCCAGTCGACTGGTCGACCCTCCTTGGGTCGACCCGATTCTCTGTGTGTTGTGGTCCCAGTCGACTGCCTTCGGGCCAGTCGACTGCCCTGCCTACCAGCCTAGGGTTTTGCATCCCCGAGTACATTCCACTCAGCACTCGACCCCTAGGACTTCCCGAGTACATTCACACAGCACTCGTACCTTCACGACTCGACTGACTCCTCCTCCGCAGCCTCGACTGTTGCCTTCGCGCCCTCTTCATCTTCGGCCTTCGTCCCTCGGATGCGCACGCAAGCCTCCAGCTTGCCTCCATGCCACCCTTCACGTACGCCTCGAAGTCCGTGCCCATCAGCTCATCGTACCTGCACTCCACGGTCCCTCAGATGCGCACGCCAACCTCCAGCTGACCTCCATGCCATCCTTCACCGTAATGAGTAGGGATGGCAATTTTCCCCGCGGATTTGGATATCCGCGGGGAAAATCCGAAACGGGGCGGGTTTGGGGAGTTATTATTGGGTTTGGATTTGGGTTCGGGGATTTTTAAAAATCCCCGAAATAAATTGGGGCGGGTATGGGGATGCTATCTCCATCCCCGAACCCGCCCCGATATCTTTAATAATAATAAAATATTAATAATTATTAAAATAATTCAATAATATTAATATTAAAGATGTGTGAAAACCCTAATGTGTATCGCTCACTAGTTACTCGCCGCCTCCCACAAGTTGGAAATCCCATTGTTTTTACAACCATGCTTGGGTAATCCCATTTTTTTTTAACTTGGAAAAAAAATGGATATTTCAAGTGGGGATGGGGACGGGGATGGAGATTTACTCCCGCGGGTTCGGGGACGGGGATTCCCCGATTAAGTAGAGGTGGGGATGGGGACGGGTTCGGGGATGGAGATTTACTTCGGGGACGGGTATGGGGACTGCAAACCCGTCCCCGACCCGCCCCATTGCCATCCCTAGTAATGAGGTCGTCCAGTCAAGTCCATATGTGTACCTGTACAATCCTGCACACTCAACATACACATATCAAATACACAGGGTAAACCTAACTTAAACCTTTTGCCCAAACATCAAAACCCATGGTCACTCCGGACCATCCTAGGGCCGATTGCTCCAACAATAATAACATTTCCATAACACTAAGAGACGACAATTAGAGGCTAGGATTCAAAATTAAGTGATAAGATTAAGCAGTAGAACCTTTACCTAAATTGTGGATAGTTTTTCCTGAAGAATTTGTATGGACTGATATGATCTATTTAGCGATAGATATATTATCAATATAAAGCATTCAATAAACTGACTTTGTTGAAGTTAACAAGGATAATTTCATGTTAATTTTATTTGGACCAAAATTACAAGTAAAATAAAAAATAATAGGCCAATTTTTTATATTGATAATTGATCCTTTATTCCACCTCGTAATGAGTAATCAAGACTAATTTAGTCGTGCAAAATTTGGACGGGAACCTGGACAAGGATTTGGTGGCTAATACTAAAATATAATGTAAGAGAATCAATATATTCAATATTTTTCCAAATTTTGTGCTATGTTACAACAAAATCAATACTCTAAGGTCTGAACCTGTGAAGAGGCTCGGTGCAGGCGGCAACGAGGAGGGAGTGCTCGGCGCAGGAGGCAACGAGGAGCGAGCAGGCGGCAACGAGGAGGGAGGGATCGGCGCAGGGGCAGGTTTCGGACGTGAGAGAGAGAGGGAGGCGGGGGATCGGCGCAGACGGCAACACAGGGGCAGGTTTCGAGAGCAGGTTTCGGACGCGAGAGAGAGAGGGAGGCGGGGGATCGCCGCAGGCGGCGACGAGGAGGGTTAGGGTTTGCGAGAGAGAGAGGACTAGCAGGCGCGAGGAGTCGGGTCGTGAAAATGCTCTCGCGATTTGTTTTTGTTTTGTCCGTTGCCATGAGTGATTTGTCACACAGCTTCCGTTGCCACGCAGGATTCGTTCGCAGGCGGTCCGTAGCTTTTGTCCGCAGTCGATCACCATTCTATATATATATATATATATATATATATATATATATATATATATATATATATATATATATATATTGCAACTAAATGAATATATTAATAATTAAAGCTTTACTCACTTGACGTTGGTTGGTCATTGGATTAATTTTTTTAAAAAAAATCCTTTAATAGAATGACGTAGGTTTTTTTTTAAAAAAAAATTGTTTAAGTAAAATAAGAAGAGGAGTCTTAGCGTAATTCATCCACATCATTAGAGAAATCTTCTACTCCAAAGTCTAACGAGTAGGCGAATTTTGAACGCATCACAAGTGTCAAGGATGTCATAGACTCCTTCACAATAATACTTCGAGCCTCGGTCGAGGCTCGATCTCGATTCAGGCTCCTATAATCATCCATCCATTTCTCGTCCGGCCAACGATCGATCTACCCTATTCAACATGGATATGTTTGGCCACACTGAAGGTTCCATGAGCAACAGGGCTGTCCAATTTATTTACAGTTGGAGTGTGCCCCCACTGCGCAAAGCTTTCACTTCAATGATAAGGATCTTGCAACCCTATCATTGTGGTTTCAGTATGAATTGTCTTTTGAGAAGTCAAAAGAAAGCAAAGGGGAAAAGGTAATGGTGTGGTAGGATGGAGAGTTGTGCCTATGGCCAACTTCTCTATCTTACAGGCCAACCACCCCCTTCCTATCCACATTTATATGCACTAAGGAAAGGGGAAACTTACAACTTAATGCTAATGGAGACAGCAGGGTTTGTGGGGTCAAAGGTGTACTTGGTGGGTTAGAATGGTTATGCCAGGGAGAATGGCGTCATGTTCACAAGTTTTTTTTGGTCTGGATGGGGCCAGCCTGATAGGGGGAGAAACCGCGGTTGACGCCATCAGCTGTTAACGATGGCTGCCACGTGAACGTCCTGGATGCGTCGACCGAGGGCGTTGGCATCGGGTGCTTCAATCAAGTTGAGACGAGCAAAGGAGAATTCTTAAAACAAAAGGTTTAGATGGAAAAAGTTGAATTCTCCAAAATTACAAGAATCCTTAATATAAGATTCCAATTCAGCACCTTTTTGAGATTTGGAAAAGAGTTGCTCTTTTCAGTTGCGTCTAGTTAGATACCTTAGTATACCGACCGGTTCAACTTGTACTCAGAATTAAGTAGAATTGAGCTCTGATGAATTTAAGTAGAATTGAGCTCTGATTGTAAACTAGCTAGGTGATCTTCCTTCAGTTGCAATGAACTCTTAGGAGAATCATTCCTCTTTGAAGAGAATCAAAATTTTCAAACATTGTAATCTCGCAAAAACCAAACTAACAATTGTCTTAGGCTACGTTTGATAAGAGATAATCAACCTTGTAATGTAATCAGGATTACATTACAAGATTACTTTATTTGGTACAGTTTTAAAACTGTAATATAATATAATCTGCATTACAAAAGCTAGTTAAAGTGTTGTAATCTCGATTACAAGGCTAACAACATGTAATATGGATTATATTACAGACTCAATTATATTACAAACTGAATTATATTACCCCTAACCAAACGTAACCTTAATGTTTTCCATCATTACATGATCCTTTGTGTTTCCAATCTATAACAAGATAATTCTTCCTCTTCTTTGTTTTTTAAGTCCGTATGTAATGCAAGCTAAACATATTTTGCTCCAGTTTTTGCCAAAATATATTCACTAGTAAGCATGAGCGTAGCGATGATGACTCTGAGATAAACTACGACTTCTTTTTAGAGGAAGAGTGGCCAACAATATACGAAGCAAATCCCCAAACAGTAATGACCAGAGACAGGATCTTAAAGCCACTCATGGGATCATGGAAGAAGATAACTGCAGCTATGCTTGTGATAGGAACCCTCACTGCATTAAGAACACCGGCAAGAATTGTAGAAGCCAGGAAGAGAATAGCTGTACCCCCCAACACTCCCAACTGAAATGTGACGGCAGCCCAAGTGAGGACTAAGGTGTAGGAAACCTGACCGTGCTTGAAGTCTCTCGCTTCCGACCGCATCCCCTGAAAGTCCTTATTCACGATAAGCCCGATCGAAGTGAAAATGAATGCAGCCAGTGAGACCATCACCTGCTGCTCCAGCACGACATGGAAGGATCTCCTCCCCAGCAACCTGATGAAAACCAGCTCAGAGAGCGCAAAGATTAGGCCGTGGAGAGCTGAGCCAAGGATGTCCAAGATGAATGCCAGATTATATTGTTTATCGGTGACTCCAGGGTATCGGTCTGATGCAGAATCCAATCCAATGATGACTGTGCCTGCAGTGATGATGACAATAGCGTTGAGGGAAGAAAGGTTCAGATTGTTCTTGACAATGAAGTATCCAAACAATGCTGAAAATGCTAGCGAAGAGGCGGCAAGGAGGGAAGCAGTAGATGCTGGAAGATACGCATATGCCCAAGCATACATCAAGTTATCAGCAGCACTGAGGAAGCCGAGTAGAACATAGGCAAGGAAGAGCTTGAAGGATAAAGGAGTCGGTGATGCTTTACGGACAAAATAAATAGGGGCCAAGAAGAGTGCAGTTATTGGCCAACCTGCAACTGCTGCCCAGGAAATTATCCATTTGCTCTTGCCACCATTCGCATAATACATACGAGATAGAAGATTCGAAGCAGGAAAAGCCACGAGCATAGCAATGCTGCTAAGAAAGAATAAAAGCCAATAAGAAATGGGCTTCCTTAGGTATGTCCCCAGAATCTGATCCCAAAGTTCAGCTATTCTTTTCTGCAATGAGGAATTTGATTCCAATGACACTGAGTCTGCTCCTGGTTGAGGGTGATGTGTAATATTGTTAAATAAACAATCTGCGATACAAGATATGAGATACATGACAATGTCACAAAGATCAACAAGCTAAATGTAAAAAGATAGTTATTGTTTTAGAATTAATTGCTTTTGTATTTATCACATGGATCGATACCAGGGAAAGTGGCTATTTTAGTTGGAAGTTAATAAGTCATGGCTCTTGCATATATGATGTGATTCGAACAGTTTATCTAGCGAAGAAAGTAAAGTAGACTGATGAACTTATTTAGAGTTTCCCTCAGATTAGAAGGAGAATATAGAATCTGACGTGTGAAATTAGTTAGTCATACATAGGAGTAAGCTAAGGAACACTGGACGCAACCAATCTAAGGTGTTTCAGTGACACTGGTGGTGGCACATGTCAACATCTCAAGGCCTATAAAAATGGCCAAGTGGTGCTATCCAAAGTCCGTGAAATGAAACAATCCCTGACTCAACTTGAGACTACTCTTTGTCTAAGTTTAGAACCCTGCTCATACCCCAGCTCGGTGCTGGTGAGAACCTAATTTCGAACCAACAAAGAACTAGAAACAGTTTGGCCAAAGGCTATTAGGGGAAACAAAACCTAGTCCAAACTCCTTATGGTTTGGGCTAGACCTACAACAACTCAGTTGATCAAACTGTAGTTGAACTACATTATTAGCTTTCATCTGTTGTAATCTAACCATGTAACAACTCTTAAATACAGAATAATTGTTTAGCTTCCCATGCTATTCAGGACTTAAAAGGGATGATTGTGATTGTGGAGAATAGTCAAATGCTTTATCATTAAAGGCATGTCTTATATTCACATTGAATCTCTATCACAAACCTTCAAATCTTGGCAAAAGTCATGCAATTCTTCTTTTTCATAAAGAATTTGAAGATCAATTTAAATCTCATGTCACTCTAAGGTCAACTTTCGTTCCTATTGTCAATGTAATGTAATGGCCTCCATCTCCAACACCTAACCCTATTTTCTTTGTCAAACTTAAATGCTTATTAATCAACACAAGAAGAATTTAGCTACCCTACAATAACAACCTATAACCATGAATCGAAGTTAGGTAATGTTGAATAATAAACTTAATTTTTGTTCATTAACTCTAGAGTATATTCCTAGAGCATATTCTTAGCACATAGTCATGGAGAATTTCTTAAGTGTCTTTTAGAGTTTTGTATGTATCCTTTTTGTTTGTATAAATATGCCCTTGTAGTTGAGATTTCATAATGAATCAAGCATGATTTGAACTGTCAACCCGTGCCGTCCGAAACCGTCGAAATTTACCGTTCCGGTGAGGGAGCGAAATTGACACAACATACAAATAAATTTCGCGTTCATCTTCCGGTGGTTGCAGAGGCCTCGTGCTACGCTTCCTGCGTCGGCACAAGAAGTGTCGCGTGATGCTTCTGGCGGTGCAGGAAGCACCGCGTGACGCTTTCGGTGCCTGCGGATGCCTCGCGTGAGGCTTCCACCGGCTCAGGAAGCGTCGCACGACGCTTTCGTCGGAGTCGAAAGCCTCGCGCGAGACCTCCACAAGTGTCGAAAGCGTCGTGCGAGCGACGCTCGATTTTTTTGGAAAAAAATAATTAATTGATATAATTCCCAACTAAAATGTATTAATAATATATTTAAAATTAAAAAAAATAATAATAATTTTATTAATTGCTATTATGAAATTTTCTTATTGTTTTAAATTTTATTTAAATAAAAAATACTTAAAAATTCAAAAAAAATTAATAAATCAGATTTATATTTTAATAATTTTATTTTTATTTTTTATTTTTTTACAGTTTAATGATATTCTGAATTTTTTTACTATTTTACATATATATATATATTAAATTAATAATTAAATGAATGATGAATTAATTTATATAATTATGATATATCAATTTAATTCGAATAATTGATACATTAATTTCCTTTAAATAAAACTATATTTAATTATTTTTTCAACTATATTAAATTGTTCAATAATTGAAAACTTATATAAAATCAATATAGAATTTATTTTTAAATTATACACAATAAACATATTTATCTAATAATTACTATATATAAAAAATTACCGAAACTGTATCGGCACGACACGATATGATACCGAAACCGCGTTTCGGTCTAAGATCGAAACCTCGACACGGGACGAGATTTTAATGCTTGGAATCAAGTAGATTAATAACAATTGTTATTGAGTTTTCCTCCATTCTCTTTCTTTATAAAGATATTTATCTTCATTCTATCCAACAAAGTGGTAACAGAGCCAAGTTCGAAGTGCACAAGTGATGGCCAACAATGGAGCTTCTTCTTTTCATTTTCCCCGTCTCACAAAGGAAAATTATTAGACATGGTGTTTAAGGACGAAAGCATTGCTTGATTCTCAAAATGTTTGGGAGATTGTAGAGAAAGACTATGAGAAGCCGCAAAAGGAAGATAATTGACCTCAAGTAGAGAAGGACTCTTTGTCAAAGACAAAGAGGAAGGATCAACAAGCCCTCACCCTCATCCATCAATGTTTGGATGATTCCATGTTCGAGAAGGTGGCTGATGCTACTACTTCAAAAGAAGCTTAGGAGATATTGGCAAAGGCTCTCCAAGGTGTTGACAAAGTAAAGAAAGTAAAACTTCAATCACTAAGTCGTGATTTTGAAGCATTACAGATGAAAGAGTCCGAATCAATCATGGATTATTGTTTACGGGTGAAGGCAATTGTCAATCAATTGAAGAGATATGGAAACAAGATAGAAGATGTACGCGTTGTGGAAAAGGTACTTCGTTTTTTAATTCCTAAATTTGACTATATAGTGTGTCATTAAAGAAACAAAAGATTTAAATTCAATGACTATTGAAGAATTGGAGAGCTCATTATAAGCTCAAGAAGAAAAATGAAAAGAAAACAAAAAGAGTCTTGGAGCAAGTTCTCAAGGTCAAGGCTACACTAAAGAATGATGAAAGAGGACACAATTATTTTAGAGGTCGTAGTCAAGAAAGATGTCGTGGACGGGGATGAGGACATGGATATTGCCAAAATGGACCAAGTGAGGGAAAAAGAGACAACTTTAATCAAGAAAGAAGTCAATCATCACCTAGATACTATGGAAGAGCAAGAGGGAAAGGACAAGGCTATTATCTAAACTTCAAATGGAAGAAGGTACGACAAGTCTAAAGTTGAATGTTACACTTGCCATAAAATGGGTCATTATGCTTGGGAATGTCACAATTCTACTAATGATATTAAAGAAGAGGCTCATCTTGTTGCTGTCAATCAAGAAATTGAAGAGTCAACTCTATTACTACAAATCAAGGAAGAAGAAAAAGGTGAGAACAATTTATGGTATTTGGATAATAGTGCAAGCAATCATATGTGTGGGTACAAAGATAAATTTGTAGAGCTTGATGAGAAAGTGAAAGTCATTGTTTCTTTTGAAGACTCCTCAAAAATTCATATTGAAGGGAACAATTCTCATCTCTTCTAAGGATAGCAGCCATAAAATAATATCAAATGTTTACTTTGTGCCAAAATTAAGGAATAACATTATAAGCTTGGGTCAATTACTTGAAAAAGGTTGTAAGATTCTTATAGAGAATAACTATCTTTGACTTAGAGATCAAAATACTAATTTGCTTACTAAGGTTGTTATATCAAAGATTAGGATTTTTACTTTGAATATTAAGACTATTGAAGCAAAGTGTTTGAAGGCTAATGTGCAAGATGAAGCATGACAATAGCACATAAGATTCGGTCATTTGAACTTCGGAGCATTAAAGGCTATGGGAGAAAAGAATATAGTTAAAGGTATGCCTCTGATAAACCATCCAAATCAATTATGTGAAACATGTCTTCTTGGGACACATGCTAGGAAGAGTTTTCCAAAAGAAGCAACATTTAGAGCAACAATATCACTTGAACTTGTGCATACAAATGTCTGTGGACCGATCAATTTTCCTTCATTTGGTAAGAGTAAATAATTTTTACTCTTTATTGATGATTTTAGTAGAAAAATTTGGATTTATTTTCTTAAGCAAAAATCAAAAACTTTTGGTGCTTTCAAAAATTTTGAGACTCTTGTTGAAAAAGCAAGTGGATATAATATCAAAGCTTTGAGGTTTGACCGTGGAAGTGAATTTACTTCCAAAGAGCTCAATAACTTTTGTGAAACTTCTGAAATCCGACGTCCTTTGACAGTTTGTAGATAACCATAACAAAATGAAGTGGCCGAGAGAAAGAATAGAATCATTCTTAACATGGTAAGATGCATGCTAAAAGCCAAAAATATGCCAAAGGAGTTACGAGCCGAAGCTATTTCTTGTGCAGTCTACTTGTCTAATCACTCTCCAACATTGAATATCAAAGATCAAACTCCTCAAGAAGCATGGAATGGAAGAAAGCCAAATGTCAAACATTTGCGAGTTTTTGGGAGTATTGCATATGCTCAAGTACCAAACAAGAGAGGTCCAAGCTTCATGATTGAAGTGCTAAATATGTCTTTATTGGATATGATTTACATTCCAAAGGCTACAAGTTATACAACCCAAGTAATGACAAAGTGGTGATAAGTCGAGATGTTGAATTTGTTGAAGAAGCATCTTGGAATTGGGCAGTTCAAGAAGAGAAAATTTAAAATTTTCTTCCATATCTTGGAGAAGAAGAAGAGGATGTTATAGTGCCAATACAAAATACAACTCAACCACCTACTCCCCATGAAGACAATTCAACTGAAACACCTTAAAAGATGAGCAGTTTGGAAGATATTTATGTTGAAGCTCATGAAATCAATGCTTCTATTTGTTTTTTTTTTTTTTTGCAGATTCAGAACCCCAAACCTTTGAAGTAGCAGTGAAAAATGAACAATGGAAGCTTGCAATGGATGAAAAAATAAATGCAATTCATAAGTATGATACATGGGAACTGACGACACTTCGAAAGAAAAACAAACTATTGGTGTTAAATGGATCTATAAGATAAAGAAGAATGCAAAAGGGAAAGTCCAAAAATACAAAGCTCATCTTGCTGAAAGAGGATTTAGTCAGCGACCCAATATCGATTATAATGAAGTTTTTGCTCCAATTGCTCGCTTAGAAACTATTCGATTGATTATTGCATTGGCTGTACAAAGAAAATGAAATATTTTGCAGTTAGATGTTAAGTTAACTTTCTTGAATGATAAGTTGGAGGAAGATGTTTATATAGAACAACCATTATTGCCAAAGGACAAGAAAACAAAGTTTTGAAGTTGAAGAAGGCTTTGTATGGATTAAAACAAGCCCCTAGAGCTTGGTACAACAGAATTGATCAATATTTCAAATTTAAAAGCTTCATAAAGTGTCACATGAATATGGTCTCTATGTTAAAGAAAAGGAGAATGGTGATTTGATAATTGTTTGTTTATATGTGGCTAATCTGGTTTTTACCGAGAGCAATTCGACAATGTTTGATGAATTAAAGAAAGATATAACTGCTGAATTAGAAATGATAGATATTGGGATAATATCATATTATCTTGGCATTGAGGTAAAACAAATTAAAAATGGATCTTTATTTCTCAAAAGGGATATGCAAATAAAATCTTGTAGGAATTTGATATGAAAGATTGTCAAACAGTTGTCACCCCTGTTGAATGTGGAGTCTAGTTGTCCATATTTGATGATGGTAAAAAGGTCAATCCAATATTATATAAAAAGCTCGTTGGAAATTTGAGGTACTTGGCATGTTCTAAACCTGATATTCTTTATAGAGTTGGACTTATTAGTCGTTATGGAGTCTCCAACTCAATCTCATATGAAGGCTGCTAAAAGAATATTGAGGTATGTTAAGGAAACTTTGGATTATGGTTTAATTTATTCATTTTTCGAGAATTGCAAGATAGTTGGATACAATGATAGTGATTGGGGAGGAGATATTGATGATAGAAAAGCACTTCTGGTTTTCTATTTTGCATTGGAGATACTGCATTCACTTGGAGTTCAAAGAAACAACCAATTGCCAAGTTGTCAACTTGTGAAGCGGAATATGTAGCTATTGTTGCTTGTTTGTCATGCTATATGGTTGAGAAAATTATTGAAGATGATGCATTTTCCATAAGAATAAGCTGCTGAAATTTTTATTGATAATAAGTCAGCTATTGCTTTGGGAAAGAATCCTATGTTTCATGATAAGAGTAAACATATAGATACAAGATATTATTTTATTAGAGAAAGTATCATTAGAAACGAAGTTCAACTAAAGCATGTGAAGGTACAAAATCAAATTCCTGATATTTTCACCAAAGCATTGAAGTTTGAAGATTTTGCAAGATTAAAAGTAATGCTCGGAGTGACATAAGTTTAAGTTTAAAGGGGGAAGTTGAATAATAAACTTAATTTTTGTTCATTAACTTTACAGTATATTCCTAGAGCATATTCTCAGCATCTAGTCATGAAGAGTTACTTAAGTGTCTTTTAAAGAGTTTTGTATGTATCCCTTAAAGAGTCTTTTTTGTGTGCATAAATATGCACTTGTAGTTGACATTTCATAATAAATCAAGTAGATTAATAACAATTGTTATTGAGTTCTCCTCCATTCTCTTTCTCTCTATAAAGATCTTTATCTTCATTCTCTCCAACAGGTAAACAGTAAACCTTGAAATGAATAAATGAAAAAGACAATATCTAGAGAGTTGTTTTTTTTCCTTTTTTGGCACCAACATAAAAGGACGACCTTGCTCAACTAACTTGAATGAAGAAAATCTAGCAATTGAGACAGCAAGAGCAATGCGCCTTCGATGGAATAGGAATCCAGGAAAAAAAGAATTGATAGCAAATAAGCCATCGAAGAAGGGTTCCAGTTTCCAGGACAACGCATCGGATCCGGAACAAAACGTGGAAGAAGGGAGGAGCGAGGAGCGATGTATACCTTGGCGAGGAGCAGGAGGGATGGAAATCGTGTGGCTAGAGGGAACGTTGTCGTCATCCATGACGCTGAGCTCTCCACCTTGGCGAGGACAATCGGCGGCGGGAGGTGCGGAAACTAGCATCCTTTAATGATTTTTGGTGAATACGAAGGGGAGATTTAGGCTGAGTGTTTAAGATAACCGGAAAATTAATATTTTTTTTAAAAGGAAATTACATAAAGAGCTCTTAATTTTAATTAATTTATAATAGATCGACCTCTATAATAGAAATAAATATTATTATTGTCTAACATTTAATTTATTTTTAATTTGACAAAAAAATAATGCAAATATAATTTAAAAGATAATGCAAAGAGAAGGAGAAAGAGACAAGAGAAAAAAGAAAACAAAGTCAAATAATTGTATTCATAAAATTTAAAATTTATAAAAAAAATAAGATACAACTAAAAAAGTAATAACAAATAAAATAAATTAATTCTACCCTACTCTAATTCTCACCTTATATAAATAATTTTTTATCATATATTAGTATCCCTTCAAACTCACAATGCTTTAACAGAAAACATCCAGAGTTTATTAACTAGAAACTGAAAATGTACAGTAGAATGCGTCTGGGTGAGCAAGTCTGTAATTTACATGGAAGATGAGATAAATGACAAAGTGATGATGTCATTCTGATAGTGATGACGATTAAATGACAAATATGCTTGGTGTGTTCATTAAAGACAGAATTGTGAGTAATTTGAATAGCATTAGAATTGTCACAATGCATAGGGGTAGGGTTCGAGAGAAAAACACGCATATCAGCAAATAACCAATACAGTCAAACAATTTCAGTAGTAGTAAAGGTCATAGCACGATATTTTACTTCAGTAAAAGAACGAGAGATAATATTTTTTTTATTCTTCCAAGATATAAAAGAATCTCTCAAGAATATACAAAAATTCTATAGTAGATGATCTATAGAATCAGTACTCCAATCTACATCTGAATAGGCGCGTGACTCTAATATAGAAGTAGAAGGATAAAGAAAACTATAAAACTGGGTACTTCGAAAATATCGAAGGATGTGAAACGCAGCTTCCCAATGTACTGAAGTGGGAGAAACAATAAACTAGCTGAGATTTGTACAACATAAGTAATGTCAGTTGTAGTGATGGTAAGATACACTAGACTACCAACTAGAGTGCATATAAAGAAGGATCTGGCAAAGGAACACCATCAGTAGAAGAGTACCGAACATTAATCTTAAGCAAAGTATCAATAGTGCGAGTGTCAAATAGATAAGCTTGCTCCAGAATGTCACTAATATATTTGGGTTGTGAGAGAAGATATCCACGAAGAGAATAAACTACTTTAAGTTCCAAAAAATAATGCAGAAGACCCAAATATTTCATTTCAAACTCATGAGCCAAATACAGTTTCTGAAGGTGATCGTACATCGGCAAGAGGAGGGTGAATTGCCCCTGAAAATAAAGACTCTATCTTTTGTTTATCTTAAACAAAGATGTTAATTAGTTCAAGCAATGATAAATAACATAAAAAATAACGCAATACTGAAAAGAAAGAGGCGAACGGATTTTACTTGATTTGCAACCGGGGAGGTTGCTAATTCAAGGCAGAATGTAGCTCGATTCTTCTGAAAAAAACTCATTCGGGTGGAGAAGCCTCTTACATAATAAAAGCTCTGAAAAATAATGAAAAATTACAAAGAATTCATTTGCAGTGAATGAGTGATTTGGAACTGAGCTCTAGGGAGCTATTTATAGCCCTAGTCAACTTTATCCGAATGTTGACGTGGCACTATAAGGGCGCCCGAGTGTTTGAGGGGGCTTGACATGTGGCGTGTGCATTATTTGATGTGCGACGTTTGCAAATGGTTAAATTTGGATGAATTTTCAAATCTCAGGCGCCTATATGCATAGGGGCGCCCGAGTGCTTTTTAATCAGCAAGGTGCTGACCAATTTTAGGACGAGTCTTCTTAGGTGATTGTCGGGCCTTCCAGAGTTGGGCTCACCCAGACCCTCCTCCGGCCTTCTCCTCGAGCGAGCTTCCTCCCAGCTTCTCGTCCCTCTGACGTTGCGCGCGTCCTTCTCGCTCCACCGGCATACTCTTTCGCAGACCTCCGTGTCCCTCGGATGCATTGAGCTTGTCACCTCCCTTGCCATCCTTCTCGACCGTTGCATTTTTCGCTCGGCTTCCTGCGCTCCTAAGCTCCTGCACACTTAGACACATGGATTAAAAACCAACATGACCTAACTTAACTCGGTTGACCATATTAAAACCAACCTGTGATACTTACAATCTCCCCCTTTTTGATGTGCATCAACCCAAGTTAAGTTATAGTAAACAAGCGTAAAAAAATAGAAATGAATAACTGACAATGTAAATTCCAAAAAATATTTTGAAATTAATCTTACTCCTTAATTTAATCCTATTTCTCTCCTTTTGATCACATCAAAAACTTAAAACATATTAAAAGAAATACTAACACTTACAATAATTTATAAAACTTAATCCTAAATCCAAAATTTTCAAAACCTTTTGAGAAAAATTTTAACACAATAAATAGTTTCCAGAAAATCTAAGTTTTCAAATTTTGCTCGAAAATTAATTTTTAAAATGCAATGTTTAATTTTTGAAAATATAATTTTCAAAAATTTATTTTTATTCATAAATTTATCAAATTTTTATATAAACTAGAATTTTCATAGAATGTCTCAAAAAAAATTGCCAAAGTGAAAATGATTTTTTAACTTTTTAAAAATTAATTTTAAATTCAATGATGATAATTTAGAAAAATAATTTTAAATTTTAATTTCGACATCAAATAATTTTGAATTTTTTTCAAGGCTTAAAAGGTAATCAATAGATCCAAAAAATACGGATTCAATTAAATTAATTTTTTAAGTATTTTTAAAATTTAAAAACATATTTTTGAACAAAAATCATAATAAAACTGTTTATCTGTTAAAAATCCTTAAAAAATTCTATAAATTAAACAAAGCAAATTCTATCAACAAGAAATCTTAAACTAATTTTTCTTCAAGTAAATAAAAAATATATCAACAAGATCAAGCATTAATTACCAAGAAAAATCTCTACTTGACAAAAAAAATCTAACAGTTTAAGACAGATTTAGGGAGTCAATATAAATTTTTGCCAACAAGATTTATCAGAAACTTAAATGGAATATAAGATTTGAGAATTTTTATAATTTGACCCTTGTAAAATTTGAAATACCAGTTAAGTTTTCCATAATATCTAATTTTTGAATTTTGAAAACAACTTGAATATGAATGGTTGTTTTTCAATTTTTAATTTGAATTTTCAAATTTTCATTTTCAAATCTCAATTTATCATACATTTCTAATGGGCCTGAAGAAAATAATTTCCTTTTTAATTCAATATTCTTATTTTTCAATTTACACATAGATTTTGTCATTTGTTTAATACTAAAATATAATTGATCAGGAGGTAGAAGACACACCTCACTTACCATATCCTTTCATGAAATTGGAACCTCCCCCATCGTCGCTGCTATCTTCAAACATGGCTCCCCCTTCGTCGTTGCTTTCATCTTCCTGGTGTGAAGCCATCAGTGCAAGTCTGGGTATTTCTCGAGATCTGAATCTTCTGATGAGGACTCGTTCCATGTTGTTTTTAGGTTGTGGCCTTTTGCCTTTGTTGCCTCTTTTCCGTTGTTCTTAAATTTGGGATAGTTTTCCTTCACATGTCCCTCTTCGTTACAGTTATAGCAGCGGATTTTTCTTTGCTTCTTACTCTACACTTTATTAAATCTTTTAGCTTTAAAATATTTGGACAATTTCGTTACCATGTACGCCATGTTTTCTTTATCTTCAAAAGATTCGTCTTCACGTTGGATCTTCCTTGAGCTTAAGACGATGTTGTCCACTTTACTTTTTTCTGCACATCTAGATTCGTGAAGTTCTAAAGTTGAAAAGAGTTATTCTAAGATACTTACCTCATTATCCTTAGAGATGTAATAGGCGTCAATTATCGAAGTCCAGTTCGGGGTCCTCGGGAAGGCGTTTAATGCGTACCTTTGAGCGTCCCGATTGCTTACCAACTCTTCGAGGTTGTTGAGTTCCATAATTAGCTCCTTAAGTTTAGCATGTAGTTGAGCTACTGACTCTCCTTCTTCCAGTCGGAGGTTGCTGAGTTGATTCCAAAGCAGGTCTCTTTTGCTAGTTTGGTTTCGGAGGTACCTTCGTGAAGTTCAAGAAACTTTCCCCAAACTTTCTTTACAGATTGGTAGTTCCCGATTCGGTTGACTTCTTGTGCAAGTAGTACGATCAGTAGATGGAATTCTGCTTTCCCATTCGCCATAAAGTCTACCTGCACCTTCTTTGTACACAGGCTTTCATCTTTGGGTTTGTCATCGGCGTCCTTAGGAGCTCCAAATCATTTTTCATAATTAAAAGTAAATCAAAATCTATTTTAAAGAATATCAACATCTTGCGCTTCCAACTTGCTAACTCCCCCTCGAATTTTGGCGGGTAGATGACCAGTCCGACCCTTGTATTAATTACTTCAGTCGATGGTTAGTCCTTCTGGAGCATCCTCGCTCTGATACTAATTGAAGGTAATCGTAGGTCGACAAGAGGGGGGTGAATTGCCCTGAAAATAAAGACTCTATCTTTTGTTTATCTTAAACAAAGATGTTAGTTAGTTCAAACAATGATAATAACATAAAAAAATAAAGCAATACTGAAAAAAAAGAGGCTAACGGATTTTACTTGGTTTGCATCGAGGAGGTTGCTAATCCAAGGTAGAATGTAGCTCGATTCTCCTGAAAAAACTCTTCAGGCGGAGAAGCCTCTTACACAATAAAAGCTCAGAAAAATAGTGGAAAATTACAAAAAATTTGTTTGCAGTGAATGAGTGATTTGGAACTGAGCTCTGAGGGCCTATTTATAGCCCCTGATCAACTTTATCCGAATGCGAAGTGGCGCGATAGGGGCGCTCGAGTGGTTGAGGGGGCTTGACATGTGTCTTGTGCGTTATCTGATGCGCGACGTTCGCAAACGGCTAAGTTAGGATGAATTTTCGAATCTCAACGCCTATATGCATAGGGCGCCTGAGTGCTTTTTAGTTAGCACCTTGCTGACCAATTTTACGGCGGATCTTCTTGGGTGATTTCCGGGCCTTCCAGAGTTGGGCTCACTCGAACCCTTCTTCGCCTTCTCCACGTGCCAACTTCCTCCTGGCTTCTCATCTCTCGGAAGTCGCGCGCGTCCTTCTCGCTCCATCGACTTACTCTTCCGCAGACCTCCACGTCCCTTGGATGCACCGAGCCCATCGGCTCCCTTCCCGTGGCATCCTTCTCGACCGCTGCATTTTTTGCTTGACTTCCTGCACTCCTAAGCTCCTGCACACTTAGACACAGTGATTAAAAACCAACAGACCTAACTTGACTCGGTTGAATACATCAAAACCAACCTGGGGTACTTACAGTTTCAATTCTTCTATTCCACTTATATCATCCCCTATAATAATTATGTCATTAACATAAAAAGAGAGTAACGTGCGACCTAATGAAGTACAACGAATAAAAAGAGCAAGTCATGCAGGCTAGGAAGAAAGCCAAGAGATCCAATAACAATGGAGAACTTCTCAAACCAAGCTCGAGGAGTTTGTTTAAGGTCATAAAGAGTTTTTTTAGTTTGCAAACTTCACCAGGATTGTGAGTGAGATCTGGTAGAGGTATTATGTAAACTTTTTCTTGAAGATATCTATTTAGAAAAGCATTTTTAACACCCATTTAAAAAATAGACCACTGACGAACTGATGCAACTACAATGAGAGTATGAATAGTAACAAGTTTAGAAATTAGAGCAAATGTTTCTTCATAGTCCATGTCATATTATTGGGAAAATCATTTAGCAACCATACAAGCTTTATACCGCTCAACTGACCCATCATATTTAGTTTTGATCTTATACACCTATCGAGAACCAATTGCACACTTCCCTAAAGGAAGAGGAACAAGATCCCAAATACCTGTTTAATATAAAGTAGAAAGTTCTTCCGTCATAACCTGCTATCAAAGAGGATTAAGAGCAGTCTCTCTATAAGAAGTGGATTCAGACAATTGGTGAATAAAATTTAAAAAAAAAAGAAAATGAACTAGAATAAGTAGAATATATAAAATCAGACAATTGAGTAAACTTACGAGATTGTTGAGGGTAACGAGGAGGAGAATCCATTATCATAGGAACATTATGGGAAGAAGTAGGAGCTGAGGGATCATCGGAAGCTGATGACCAGAATCTGTATGAATATCAATTGTGCAAGTAGCATCATTAGAAGAAGAGGTGCTAGGATGGTCTAATTATGGGGAGACATGAGACGACATATCATCAGAGTCAGAATCAATATGAGTGAGATTAGATTTTCAAAAATTAGGAGTGTCAGAGAGAATGGAATATGTTCAAGAAAAATAATATGACGTGAGATATAAAGTTTTGACTAACTGGATTATAATATCTATATCCTTTTTGACCCTCATCGTAGCCAAGAAAAATACAAAAAGTGAACCGAGAACTAAGTTTACTACATTCAACATAAGGACGGAGGACCAAAATATATGGATCCTGAAACTCTTACGATAGAATAATTATGAAAATAACTATATAGTTTTTCAAAAGAAGACAGACCATATGTAATAGCAGATGGAATTATATTGATAGAATGGACTGCAGTAAGAATAGTTTCCATGGAATTTGCTAGAACATATGCAGATAACAAGATAGAACATGCAATTTCAATAATATATTTATGTTTTCTTTCAGTAGCACTATTTTGTTCAGGAGTATCAGTATATAAATTTGATGAAGTATACCATCTGAGGCAAATAGTTAAGAAAAAAGATTGGATGTATATTCACCACCTAAATTAGATAGAAAATATTTAATAACAACATTATGATGAGTTTTTACTATGACATAAACATATGATAAATACCAAGGAAATCAAAATGATGTTTCATAAGATACAACAAAGTGTAACTAGTGCAATCATCAATGAAGGGAATATAGTAACGGGATCCACTAGGTGTACGAATCAAAGATGGACCTCACACATCTGAACGAACCAACTCAAATGATGCAAGAGAAACAGAGATATTTCTATAGAAAGGTAAGACAGAGAATTTCGCCAATTTACAATCACAACAATTTGAGATATCATAAGTTTGCAATATTCCTAAATTTTCATTAGAAGCTAAGTATCTCAAACGAGAAAAAGAAACATGTCCAAGATGAGAATGCCACAAATAAAAATCAGAAGAAGCAAGTTTAACTGAAAGGATGACAAATCAACACTAAAAGCTGCAACATCTGGAACTTTCAGTTGTTCTAATACATATAGTTCTCCCTGTCTACGACCTATCCCGATCTACTTCTGAGATCACGAATCCTGCACATGACAAGAAGATGAAGTAAAAGAAACTAAGAAACCAGAATCACATAATTAACTGATCGAGACAATATTTAAAGTAAGATTAGGAATATGATAAACATCAGACAGAGAGAAATTAGACGTAGAAATAGAGCAACATCAACTAATGATATGGAAGAACCATTTGCGGTTATGATCGATACGAAGGAGAATAATTTATAGATACAAAAGAATTTACATTAGGTGGCATATGATTCGAAACTCCAGAATCAAGGATCTAGATAGTGGAAGGTATACTTGAGGTACCATTAGAGGGCAAACCTTTGTGAGAAGAAGCAGATATGACATGTGGATGAGATGCAAGGAACATTTGAAATTGTTTGACAAGAGCTGCAATTGTGACATTGGATGATTGAGTCACTCTAAAGTCTATAGGAGGAACTACTACTGTCATGTTGGATGCTCCAAATTTAAGAATCATTGTTGTGATTAACTATCAAATTTCTAAGGAGAATAGAATCAATAGTCATATTTTTTAATCGTCAATTGGATTTAAAGAACTCAAAATCCAATCTCCACTGTTCAAAATGTAGCTCTGGGTGCGAGGAACGTTTCTTCAAAGTTTCAAAGCAATCTAACAGTTAAAACTCAAGAAATATACTTTTTCTACAATATAGTGGGTCAATTTTTTCAACAAACCAATCACAATATAGAAATGGCTAAAGAAGTCTCACAATGATTGACCTTCAGACACTTGAAAATCATAAATCTCGACAATGACGTTGAAATCCTTTCAAATTCAAACTTTTCTGCTTGGCAAGACCGTGCTTGATACCATAAAAATAAATAAATATAATCTACAAGACGATGCAAAGAGAAGGAGAAAGAGGCAAGAGAAAGAAAAGAACAAATGACGGCTAGATAATTATATTCATAAAATTTAAGATTTACAAAGAAAAAAGAGATATAAATACACAAGTAATAATAAATTAATAGACTAATTCTACCCTAGATTAATTCTACCCTTACATAAATATTTTTTGATCATATACTAACATAAACATATAAATTATCCTAAAATCTCTAACCATAAACAAAACTTTACCGTCAGTCCTTATGTCGGAAAAAAATTTATTCCTGTTTCTGACCAAACATATATGTTTGCTTCAACTCTCCAATGGACACCAATTTACCTAATTGTCTTATTTTTTTATAGGTATAAAAGTTCAAAAGAATATATAATTTCTCTAAATTCAAGACCATTTAAAGGGAATTTAGTATATTTTCTATCAAATTAAACATGACTCTTTTTCCATCCAACCAATCGATTGGGAGCCATCTTAAGCAACCAATTTGGCTCTCAATCGATTTGTTAGGTGAAAAAAAAATCGTGCTCAATTTGATAGAAAATATAATAATTCTCTTTAAATGATATTAAATTTAGGAGAAATTTTACCTTCTTTTAAATTTTTTATACTTATAAAAAATGAAAAATTATGTTCTCTTGTGACAAACCTAGTCGATCAACTCCCCTTAATGTATAGGTAGTGCATATGTAAGATCAAAAAGAGGAAATAATAATACATTGGCAAATAGAGAATGTATCTACTATTAAACTTTTGTATTTATAAAAAAATAAGGATAATTAAATAAATTGATATGTATTAGGAAATATTAGGGAGCAAATAAATATGTTTTAAGAAAGTAGGACTAATTTTTTTTTACATGGAGATTGACGGTGAAATTTAATTTGTAATTACCATGAGTTTTAATAATCTTAAAGGACATTTATAAGCTCAATATAAGCATCAGGGGCCGGATGAAAATTTTCATAATTACAGTGGCGTACATTAATTAAATAAAGGAAGAAATAAAAGAAGTCTCACGCCTTCCTTGCTGCTACTGTGCTCAGGTCAACTCCACAACTATTAACGGTCGTCAATCACCGTCAAATTGATCCGATCAATTTCTTTGAAGGAAGAGCATGAACCGTCGATTGAGGCAGGTCCATCTTGACGGAACCTAAATAAACCAAACGTCGTTACGTTGTTCCGGTCAAATACAGTCAAAATACTCGAAGCCTTTCGCTTGCTCTCCATCTTTAATCCGCTGCTTTCCTCTCCGGGCGAAACCCTAGGATCTCTGGAGGGAGGTGGTTCCGATGGCGGATGCCCAGGAAGTTCCGGTGGAGGAGAAGCCCCATGTCGATGGGCCGACGGCGGAGCTGCGGATGCTGAGAAACGGGCGAACGCCGATCCCGCGCCGGCAGAAGCGGCCAAGGGAGGAGCCTCTGGAACGGAGACGAAGGCCGTCGCCGACGAGAGGTCGTTTTCGCAGCTCCTGGCGGGTGCCATGTCTTCGCCGACGGGGAGCTCCTGCCCACCGACGATCCTGACCGTCCCTGTGGTCGCCGTCCCCTGCTTGTTGACCCCCGCCGCGTTGATCGAGTCGCCTACATTCACGGTTCGTGGCCCTAATCTCTCACCCCCTCTATTTCGAAGCTGATCATTGAAATATGCTAGTCGAAGCAAGCGAAATTTTTTCCCCTTCCGTTTGGGGGGAAAGGATTCTTATATATTTTGTGATTTGTCATCGATAGAGTCAAGTGATCAATCTGATCACTGAACTATTATTCTTCCAGAAGCTGAGCGGATTCAAAGTTTTTCCTTTTGTGGAATCTTAGTTGGGAATTTGATTGCGAACTCGAATTGGCTGCCTTCTGATGCTGTTAACTTCATTCACATCATGAACGTGAGTTTCCATTTGCTGCAACTCTGACGTCTGATGTCAGGAACCAATTGTGGCTTCATATTCTTGCTCAGTAGTCATACTTCTGCATAAGAGGCTGAGAGTTGAGACGTAGTTTTGAGCTTTCTGATTTAGCCGAGATGAATTTGTAGGAGTAAGGCGAATATGCTCAGTAATCATCCACCTTTTATCCTTATCAATCTACGACTCGGCTACAAGTTATTGATAAATACAATATCATGGCATTCAACTAGGCTTACTGCAATGGCCTCTTAAGAATTTGCTTGTGACCATAAAATGAATTATGTTGTTTTTCACTATAGATAACAAAATTTCAGAACTTTGAGATATTGGGAAGATAAATAGGTACAAAAATGTTTTTTTTTCTGATGGATACAACTGCATCTCCTTACATGCACTTGATTAGGAATTAAAACCCAGAGAATTTATTTCAGCTCTTAGTCCAGGAACAAAAGTATTATTACCTGGTGAAAATTAGGAAATGGAGTTTCTTTTGTCTTGAACATGAGATGCATTCCTCGTTCACGGCAGGAGCAAGTGTCTTGAATGTTTTTAAGTTTTTACAATTCTATTTGGGTTGGAGTTTTTAAAAGGAATCCAATCCCCTCACGTGAATCAATCTTTTGCATAATAATCTTTCTCTGTGTTAGTTTTCATTAAGAATGGGAGATCATTTCAAGTGGTGTGGATTCTCCTTGTGAATTTTGATCTACTTGTATACTCAATTACTAAGCTTATAAGCATTCATTGCTAGCCTACAACTTCTCATGTGTGACTAAATTTAGGTGACACACAAATTCAAGCTAAAGAATGAAATTTAACTCATTTATGAACATATCAAATAGCTTTAGATATGCCACACTTTCTTGTCTTAATAAAGTTTTTGTCTTTACATACCACATATGCTATGTAGTGGGTTGAACATATACTGCGTACATAAGGATTTTTAAACTCTGACCACATATTATTTAGTAATTGGGGAAGGGACGACATAGGTTCAGGCGGGGGACAAGACAACAACAAGGAGAGGGAAATAGGAAAACCCTTATCTTATTCTCGCACCAAATTGAGAGGAAATGAGAGAGAAGTGTAGTTGAATTAACTAGAGTACTATATATCACATGTATAAGAGACCCAATAAGCATTGTTTGACTATTATCTATTTTTTCAACAGTCTTAACCATCACACTATTACTGAACCACTGATCACTACAAAATTGAAAGCAGTGACAGAAGCAAATGATGAAAAGGAGGTCACAATTAGGTGGTGCATAACGAGATTGGAACATCTTGATATTTCTAGTTGCCTTATCCTGTGTTCTGGCTTCTACAGGGGGTTCTATTCAAATTAATATTGCCATTCTTGACCTCTATTTAGATGTTTGGTTACCATAACACATTGTTTCTTTAATCTATAACCATGTAAGACATGGTTTTCTTACTTTCTCTTATTTAAGAAAATTGTGCATTCTAATGTGTTCTTGTTCTAAATGACATAAATTAACTTATAGCGGTATGTTTAAAAATTCCATCAAAGAAACGCAACACATTGCCAGTTCAATGCAATATCAGCCTAATTGTGAACATTTTAACTTATATTGGAAAAAAATCTTTAGCGACAGACAAATAAAAGTAATAGTTATGTTTAAATTGATTCATTTTCAGATGTTTCATTGTTTATTTTACAAATGTTGCAAAAGATACTTTCATTTATACTTATTTATTATGTTCATAAGAGTCTTCATTAAAATTAATTAGCAATATTTTAGAAAAATCTTGCTGATGCTAATGCCATAATTTGTTTAATTTGTTGTGTTGTCTATGAATTTTTTATATTATGTTTATTGTTCAACTCAATTTTAATTTCCTAATGGGGATTCCTGAAAAAAAATTTATAGAAAAGCTGCAACGACACTCTTATTTGTATGCTGAAAGATTGTGTTCGATCTAATGCAGGGGCAATTCGCAATGACCCATCAAGCAGTATTGGCAGCCGTCACTGCTCAGGCACAGTTGCAAATGCAAGTTGCCTATCCTTCTCCATCAGAAACAAAAACAAAGTCATTTCCGCAACCTATTTCTCCAACTGTCAGCCCTGTGCCACTGCAACAAATATCTCCAACGCCTGAGGTAAATTTTGCATCTAAAAGCAAACTAAAAGATCCTTCAATCTTATCATTGATCTCTGAACTCAATTTATTTTATTCAAAAGGCATATTCAGATGATGTATACCACTGGCGGAAGTATGGCCAGAAGCAAGTGAAGAACACCCAAAATTCTCGAAGCTATTACAGATGTGCAGCCTCCAATTGTGCAGCTAAGAAAAAAGTTGAGCGCTGTCCAGATGGAAAGATTAATGAAGTAATCTACAGAGGGAAACATGATCACGATCCACCTCAAAAGTATCGGTACACAAGGGAAAGGGACAAAGGATCTCAGTCTGGGGGACCTCCCGGGGAGAATGAGACTTTAGACCATCCGAGCAATGAACCAAATGAATCAGATTCTTCAACATGTAAGACTACAGTACATCCTGGCACTGACCCTCGCGAGCAACAGTTGTATTGTTCAAGTGACTGTGAAAAGGACATTGGCATTACAACCAAGAAAGACCTCACTGAAGAACCAGATCCGAAAAAAAGGCAAGTGATCTGGAGTTATTTGTGGATTCATGTTTTATTTTGAATCACTTCTATTGATTTTTCTGCTATTTGTATGACAGGCTAACTGAAAGTTGTAAAAGTCCCTCGACTCCCGTGCCCAAAACAGTTAGGGAATATATTGTACAAACTGAAATTGATGCTAGACATTTAAGTGATGGCTATAGATGGAGGAAATATGGACAAAAAATGGTGAAGGGCAACACTAATCCTAGGTATGTAGCATGTGCATCAGGGACAGCTGAAATCTTCATCTTTTTTTCCCTTCTACTTTTATAATTCTCAATTCATTGAGCTAGGTGCTTTTCCTTGAATCTCTAGATTTGGTTTTTGTGGAAAAAGTTAACATTGCCATGATAAGAATTCACATCCATCTACTAATTGTAATTTCATCGTAGTTATGTTTGTTTTGTCCTTTTTGGAAAATATATATCACTGCTCATGCCTGATGTTATCAGCCTCTCATGCTATTTTGAAGTGGTATTGTAAGCAAGAGTCTCTGTTTCCTATGCAAGTGTATAAGGACCATGGATGAACAGTGCAACCTTTGCACCATCACATTGGATCTGATTAGGAACATGAATAAAGTTCCCAAGTTGATTTAAATTGTAAGCATAAGCAATGTGCGCGCCTCCTTCTTGGGTGTTGGGAAATGAATTTGTATTTATGACCTATATGCAGTTAGTAAATAGACAAGAATGGGATGCATTATTCCATGCCAAGTAAGTTGGCATTGATCATGTTAAATAAGCAACCAGCACTGAATAAAGTTGATTTTCTGGAGCATGATATTTCTTCTCTCTCAACTTGTTTTAAACATGTTAGAGATTATTGACTATTGGCATGGTTTGGAGCATGATTTGGCAGCATTACTTTTGGAGAGGAGGTTAAAATTAGTGAATGAATTCAGATGGATCAAATAAATAGTGGCATAGTGCCTATCTAGTCAAACTACTATATCCTTTTCTGTCATATTCTGCAGGAGTTACTACAGGTGCACCCATGATGGGTGTCCTGTCCGTAAGCATGTCGAGAAGTCATCCCATGATGCAAAAGCTCTTCTTATTACTTATGAGGGTAAGCACAATCATGACCAGCCAACTCCCAGATATGCAAATGATCAACAAACTGCTGAGGGTCCTGAATCTGCAACTGATAAGGAACTTGTTACATCTAGTTCACACATGAACTCCTCCAGTCCGGCTAATGAAGTCAAAGAATTATCTACATCAGAACTTGGAGGTGACAAGGAACTGAAATCTGCTGAGTCTCTCACAATCACAAAGGATGCCAATGGAAGGGCTAACCACCCTGATGGTGTGGTAACCCCTCTTATTGACAAAAAGCCAACGGAAGTTTCAGTAGAAAATACATGAATTGACTTGTTTGTCAATTTTGGGTATGTGTTGTAGTTTATTTATCTTGCGACAGATCCGATTGTTGTATTAGCTTCTGTATAGTCTTTACTGGTGTAGCTGATGTGGGCTCACAAACAGTTCAATATAGTAACCTTGTTTTAAAAGGATAATTACTAATTTCAGAAACACAGGAGTCTGTCTTGAAAAGCGTAAACTTATACCCCATCTAAAGAGACAATAACCTGAGTGATGCATTTGATCCCTTTGATTGCGTGGAATTATTTTTAGTAATGGGCCAACGTCTGGCGCAAAGAACTTGTTCATTTTTGGAAGTCAATTTTTTCCCCCAAATTTTCATGGAAACTGATGCTTAGATGTCCATTTTCATTTTGGAGAATGCTGACATGAAGATTGTCATTTTATAAATATATTACTTGAAAACTAATGGGATCATCAGCATGTGTATTTGTTGTATTTGAATACATTATGATACTACAGGTGAAACAAAGTGCAGCATCATAATTCCTGAAGTTGATGTTTAGAATATTTTGCCTCCATTGGATTCGCCAAGCTCAATATTTGCACATTGGTGTATCATGTTTCGATGGCCTTCGCTAGTTTCAGTATATTGTGAATGAAAACATCAAATTTTCCTGTCATGATTAGTTGAATTCATTTGATAATCTGTTTTCTTTTGCTTGAATCTTTTATGAATCAAGTTGCTAGTCTGAGTTTTACAACTGACGTCTTAGCTTTTTTACCATTATCATCAATTCCTCTTCATGGAAGTCGTCATTTTTGTATCAGTGTCATTTCTGCTATTATTTGTTCACATGAGACTGAATCTTGTTATAGTTTAAAGTTGTATAAATAAATTACATGTAGTTTTACCAGGAAAAACTTCTATTGTAGAATACACAAGATTAAATGATGATCTTTTGGCCTTTGAATCTCACAAAATTTGAAAATTTGGTGCGTACTGTCATTTTCCTAGGAATAAGAGGAAATCAATTTACTCTTGAAGTATGTAGAAAGTTATTTCATGTACTTTTGCAAGACAAACTTTTGTTGTAGGATATACAATATTGGCTGATGACCCTATCGGATCTCACAAAAAATGATAACTTAGCTCCTTAGGCTACGTTTGGTAAGGAATAATCAGCCTTGTAATGTAATCAGGATTATATTATAAGATTGATTACTTTGTTTGGTATAATTTTAAAACTGTAATGTAATATAATCTGCATTATAAAAGCTAGTTAAAGTGTTGTAATCTGAATTACAAGGCCAACAACATGTAATCTGGATTATATTACAGACTCAATTATATTATGAACTGAATTATATTATCCCTAACCAAACGCAGTCTTAATGTCATTTCCCCTAGAAATAAGAGTAATCAAGTTGCTCCTGAAACAGTTTGCAGAAAAGCCTTTTTATTTAGTTTTATAATCGTTTGTTGCAGCATACACTAGATTATTGGATGATGATCTTTTGATCTTGTCTCACTCAAGAAAAATGGAAACTTAGGTGCTTACTTTCATTTTCCTACTAACAAGAGGTAATCAATTTGCCTGCTCTTTTCTATTTTGAAGGTTAAGAAGCATTTTTTTTATAGCAATTATGTTTCTATATGTAGATTGTTACTTACTCCATAAGTTTAGATGATAGCTCCTCCTTTCCATGAGTTTATACTAGTGTCTGATCATTGCTCTAGGTTTTGTAGATAAATAGCCCTTTACTTCTTAGTCTTTCAAGAACATTAGGTGACTTAACAGCCATTACAAGCAAGGACAATAGGATTAGATTGTACAAACAGGATCTTAGTCATGCTTCACCTCCTTCAGCCTCAGCCTGATGGTGTGACCTTGTCACTAGATTCCTCCCGTGGTACTAATTTATCATAGCCAAATCTAACCACTGAACCCAAACCATTTCTTAATCTGCAAACTGTTTTTGTTCCATCCTTTTCATTGTTCCAATCCCCCTCTCAAAAGCAGCATCTAAACCCCCTTTTGGTCCACAGAATGCCCAGGTCTAATCTCCCCCCAAGCCCTAAACCCTAATTCTTTCTTCTAGGTTCCTTTTGCAGAAACATTATTATATTCAACTTAGAGCTGGACACGTTTCTAATCTTGATAGGAGGCTCCCAGTGAGCTTTGCAATTTTCTAGTCACAGCAGAAAGGGCATGAACTTTATTTGCTTAAACTTATGCAAAGTGGACAGCTTATTGATGTTGTATCAGCACTTTTTCCCTGTAAAATGATGAGATCTCAGTTATTCTCACTTTATTGGCGATACATTTAGTTGCTATCTTTTTTGAATTCAGTATCTGAAAACTTTGGCGACGAACTTTGACTGTGCTTTGTGTTCAGGTTCATGGAACGACACTCGCAATGCAAACCGAGTGAGGTGCCTAGAAAGTTAAAGGTGCAAATCTATCCCAATGTTCTTGCCTATATTATATGAATCTGATAGAGTAGACTTTGTACTATTCCTTGGCTCGGCATGCTCTGATACTTCTGCTCGTGCATAGAAAGTATTGATTTATTAGGGAAAAAAAGTTTATGAAATAGACTATCATGGAGAATCTTGGATGTGAGATGAAGTTTGATAAATTAAAAATCATTGATTTTCACTTTTGTGGAGAAGATTTAGATATGCCACTGTTTGGAGGAATTAAAAGGGATTCCATGCATAATGCTTCTGCAATGAGATAGTTTAGTGGATGATGAATATTAGGGCTAATGGATGGAGAATTAAGTAAGGTTTTTATTACTTGGGGCATGATGCGGATTGCGGTGGTAAAGCGGTGGGGTTCTTTCTTATAGGGTTCAAATCTCACACTGGACATTTTTGAACGCTTGCAGAGTTTGAACCACTGATGAAATTGAAGACCTTTCTGTAGCTCATTTGTGCTTCTTGAATTTACCTAGTAGCCAATTCGTGGGGTTGGGTCGTCCACCTTCAAGGTTAGCCAGATCACAAGAGTTGAATATTTAGATAATAAAAAAATATAAAAAATAGGGTAACCTGGTGCATGAACCTCCCGTCATGCGGGATCCCAGGGAAGGGACCCCATAAAAAAACAAAATTTATTAATTAATAACCTAAACTAGAGTCCACATGCTCTTAGTTTCTTATGTCAATGATGTACCGGAAGATCGATAGTAAAGATACTTTGATCCTTTCTTTCATTTTTGTCTCTGTTTTTTCTTCTTCTCTATTTCCTTTCCATCGTCGAGTGATCAACCTTATGAGTTCCTTGCTCTTCCGCCCCCACGGGCATAATTAAGATGGTAAGGAGTTGGTAGATTACCACTAAAAGTTTTGTATTCGAGCCACGAGACTGGTGGGGCGTAAATCCCTGCACCCTGTATAAAAAGTCATTCCCCCTAATCTCTTGTCTTTTCAGTCACCGTGATTTATCTCATCCGTGTTGGTCTTGGAGCGGGCTGACAGGGGCGCTGAGGGCGAACATTTCGCCTTTTGCCACTCCATGCTCTTCCCCTTCTTTGTTTCTCCCTCCTCTCATTCTCACTTTCTCGTCTCAGGTAATCACAACCAACAATACTTCAAGTTGTCTTTGCATGAAAATATATATAATCAAATGCATGATTAAATCCTCGTAAGTGTAGTGTAGGTATGTGGCTCCACGAGTATAACCGAGTTGGTTGTGGTAAATTGTCACAAGAGAATAGAGATTGAATCTTCAAGGGAACAATCCTCTTGGGAATAAAATCCCTCCCACATGCACCTAACAAGATATCACTTGGTCATCATAATTTACTTCCTTTCCAAATGCCTTGAGGCGGGCATGGAGGGTTGCCTGAGTGAGCACATCATCTTTTTGTCACAAGATATTGTGTTGTGGTAAAAAGCAAAGATGATTCTCATGCAACGAGATTGCAAATCTCACGTTGAACATTTCTTATGGAGTTTGAATCAATGATAACGCTGAGGTGGCATGTCATGATCCACCTGTACTTCTCGGATTTATATGGTAGTCGATCTATTGGGCTGGACCGTCCACCTCCAGATCGAACTAGTTGGATTGAAGTCCCAAACACCGGATTGTAAAAAAAAGTTATAAAGTACTCAAAAGAGCAATAAAAATATGAAAGTTTGAATTCTAAGGAGAATAAATATTTTAGAGGTTTATATACATAAGTCTCCATATCCTTTGGCTTGGACCAAAAGTTTGATGTGTTTACAAAATCATGGATGATCAAATTAAAATTTGGGCTGAAATATGTGATACTAATATTATTTATTCATGTCTACTTCAATTAGTCGGACAACCACCATTTTTTTGTTTGAAAACCTAAAGTTGTATAACGTAAGTAATACCTTATCTCCTATATTCTTTTGAGTTAATCCTTTCAGGCCAAATCTGATTAGTCTTAGATGGATATAGTTGTCTTCATGTTAGAAATACTATTGCTGACTCTTCAATTGTAAGATTTAATAATTCTTTTTCCCTATCAGAGAGGTAAAGAAATTGTGTCCTATGGTGGTCAAAAAGTGAAATAGTAAAAGAGAGTCTTCCTTGATGGTACAATCTTTTAGGATTTAGTATAACTAATTGTTCATTTGAGAATATAGTGAGATCTCTTTCTATACCTATCAGTTTTTAACCAAAGATTAGAAATACTATTTTGTCTTCCGATTATGATATTATCTAGCGAAGTTGTATTTGTCTGAGTTCGTCTACTTCCTATAGTTTATATGACACGTAAAAGTTTCAGTCTGAGTATTGTTAGATTAATTTTTAATGAGATACGTAAAAAGAATAAGTTTTAGGTTATTTCTTAAGAATAATATTTTCGGTTGTGAGGTTACTTAAATTTCTAGTTAAGTTATTTATACTGTCTGTCCATTCGATGGCTTAAATTGTCGTTTGAATTTGTGTTTCCACTTGAAGGTTATTCTCTAATAACGTAAGTATGTGGTGTAAAGAGGTTAATAATGTTATTATTGTTTTATTTTGTTGGGTAAACATTTGGTCACCTTTTCCAATTATGTCTACTAAGTAATAGTCGTCATTTGGGGTCCACCAAATAATTATATATATATATATATATATATATATATATATATATATAATATATATATATATATATATATATATATATATATATATATATATATATATATATATATATATATAAAAGTAATAGTCGTCATTTGGGGTCCACCAAATAATTATATATATATATATATATATATATAATTTTAATTAAATCAAATATGAATATTAATTTAGAAATATATGAATTTAGATATTAAATATTTAAACTTATGAAAAAATAAATTTTAGTCAAGATTCATTGATAATTATATTTTTTTACTAGGCAAATTAGATTGGCCAATAGTTTTTAATTTTTTAGATTTGACTAATGATTTTTAATTTTTTATAAATTAAAGTTAAATTTGATTAATTTTATTTTTTTTTATTTGTAAAAGTTAGATTCGAATGAAAATTTTAATTTTTTACTGTTAAAGTGAGATTTGGTTAGTAATTTATTTTTATTTTTATTAAAATTTGATAGGTAGTTTTTAATTTTTTATTCATAAAAATATAATTTGCAGGTCAAAATTAAATTTGATTAATAAATTAAAAATATTTATTGGTTATATTTATTAGTAATTTATATTTTTTATAAACACATTTTTGAAAGTCAAAAAGTATATTTAATATTGTCTTCTTATTGCTCTCTAAATTTTATTTTTTTTCTCTTATTTATTTCTCCTTCATTATCATATTTTACACTCATTATTATGTTCTTGCTCCTACACAAGCTATTCTTATGCACACTTTTTTTTTTAATAATTCATTGTAAATGTTCCCGAAGGAATGGATGCGGACGGCCAGTCACTAGAATTCAGCCCATGAGAATGGTGACAAAAGGGAAGGAGATCTCACCCTGCGAGATTAGCACGAGCATTAATGGGAACACGCCGGAGATTTTCCGGCGGAGCCTACTCCGACGCTCAAGTCAGCACTCAAGTATATTGTAGGAAAAGAACTAAGGAGAAGTTGTGAGTAAGATGAGCGTAACCCCTTTACTTGGAGGGTTGGTGCAGGGCCGTCTCGAGGATACTTAAGACCCTAGGCAAATTTTTTTTAATCCTTTAAAATTTTTTTAAAAACATTTCTCCCGTCCTTGTACTGTAGGACTTGAGATTGATATTTAATTTTTTTGAAAAAAAATAAAATATTAATTTTAAAAATAGATTGTTAAATAAAATTTAATTTTTTAACTTTATGAGATATAAAATTATTAATTAAAATTTTATTTTCAAATGTTAATAATAATTTTGTCCACCATGATCAGCACTATTTTTTCAAGACAAATTATCATTTTGTCCAAATAATAGGTAGGAAATCACTTATATTTTTTCTAACTATATTTGAATTCATTCATGATTTATCATTTACGTATAACATTTGGTGTTTATAATTCTCCTATATCCCAAGGAAATATTTTTATTTATAATTTCGACAAATAAATATTTTTCATCATAAGAAAAATTAAAAAAAAATTATTATTTAAAAAGATTAGTATTTTACTTTGCATTGTATGAATAAAAAATCCCTAATTCATGTTGTTATCGAGGAAGAACAAGAAAGAGCGAAAAAAATATTATCGACGAGGGAAAAGAAGGGCATCTTCTAAGAGTATCATCAGCGAGAGAGTAGATATAAAATTGTTGGTGAGAAAAAAAAAACTACGTGAATCACTAATGAGAGAGAGAAAAATTATGATATAATTAGTAAAGGTTTTTGAGAGATATTAAAAAGAAGAGTTAGATTGAATTTTATAAGATATATAATTAAATGGGTTACTTAATTATAAAACGTCATGGGAAGAATAAAATAATAATAATAATAATAAATAAGTAAAATGAATAGTACATATATAAAATTAGGATTGTATTTAACGGGAAATAAAAATAATGTGAGATGTAAATGGTAAGTGGAATCGAATATGATAAATTTAATACAAAATTAATGAATATAATTAACGAGGAAATAAATGAGGAAATAAGGATAAATGTTTAAATGAAATGTAGAATTGGAAATAACATGTCATTTATTATCATGAGTTGTCATCTATAGGATTCATTAATTAATATTAATAATAGACCCTAATTTTATTGAGACCCTAGGCATAGGCCTTAATTGCCTATGCCTTGAGCCGGGCCTGGGTTGGAGTACCTTATATATCTGTAAGCTTGATCACACATACCTCCACGTTCTCCTCCACATCCTGTGCTTGCTGGTTACCTGATAGCTTTTAGGTAACGGCTTCCGCGATTATTGAGCCTTAATTGTTGTATGTAAATGATAATAATTATCCGTCACCTTTCCTGAACAGGAAATATTAACGGTTAATGGAGTCGGGTTATCAGGCCTATGACTTTTTGGGGCTCCGCTTTCCCGAGGCAGTCTCGGGAGATTTCTTCTCCCGGAAGGGCTTTAAGAGTCTATCTTCCCGGGGAGGTCTCGGGCTCACACTATCCTGAGTTGGTCTCGGGAATCTGTCCTCCCGAGGGGGTCTAGGGAGTTTACCCGCCCGAGGGGATCTCAGGAGTATACCCTCCCGAGGGAGTCTCGGGAGTCTGCCGGCCCGAGGTGGTCTCGGGAGTCTGAGAGAGTCATTCAGACTCGGTGGACCTTGACATATAGCTTCTTCATTCCACATGTTAACCATGGGATGCTCAACCCCATCAGTTGATAAATATTTTTTACTAAATAAATTTGATTGTTAATTTATTAAAGTTAAAATTGATAAAAGACAATTTGGTTCACGAAACTCCCGTCAATACGAGATCTCAGGAAAGAGTCTATTGTACGTAGTGACTATATCTGTTACTCAAACTATTATCTATATGTCACATAACAATAATTTTACCGTTGCGCCAAAATTTCCCTTCATCGAATTTAAAATTAATAGATAAATTTTTTTAAATAACAACTAAAATGTATGTTAATAGTATTATACCAATAATATTACAATAACTAATATTTCACCCGTGCAATGTATTGATTACATCTCATATAAAATATGATTAAAAACTAAATAATATGAATTTGTTTGCTATGCAATTAAAACATAAATGTTGGTGCAATCAACCCAAGTTTGATCGGATAGATTATGAGTTTTGATGTGTGTGTTAATATGATTAAGCTAGGTTTTCATATTAGTTTGATGTGTGTGGTTGAATCTTGCAGGATTTGGTGAACCACACATGAGGAACAATGGAGTGAAGCATCCGAGGGACGAGAGTCGAAGGAAGAGGACTTCAAAAGGCGAGCCGAGGAAGTAGACTTCAAAGGCATACGCAAAGGATGACATGGAGATAAGCCGCAGGCTTGTGTGTGCATCTGAGGGACGAGAGTCGAAGGAAGAGAACTTCATGGGGTAAGCCGAGGAAGTGGACTTCAAGGCATACGCGAAGGATGGACTTCGGAGAGGTTGAGAGTGAGTTTGTAAGTTCGGCAGTCGACTGGCACCGCTGAGAGTGAACTATAGCAGTCGACTGGTTAGGGAACCAGTCGACTGATCTTTCTGTAAGGTCGAACAACGTGTAGCAGTCAACTGGTCTAGGAACCAATTGATTGGTCTGTTCGAAATCCAACCGTAGGCTGGACACCAATCAACTGGTCTTGGTGGCAGTCGACTGGTGTTGGGGCTAAGCTGTTTTGTTAACAGCTCTCTCCTCTATTTAAAGAGGAGCTTGAGACTTGAGAAGGGTTAGTTGTTCTATTGTGAAATATCCTTGCTCAAGTGCTCAAGCTTCCAAGTCAACTCTTTTCCTCCTAACCCTAGCTTTCATCTTGTAAAGAGGAAGAGAAGATTGTGAGAGGTTTTTCTCTACCGAGAAGGAGAAAATTCTAGCCGGAGATTGTCAAAGATTTTTTCTTTTATCCAAAACATCTTATTCCAAACAAGGAAAAAATCCATATTAGAAGGGGGCCAGACCTAACCTTCTAACATAGAATTACAAAAGTTCCAAAGGATTTACAAGTATTACAAGAAATGGAAAAACAACACTAGATCTATATAAAGTTTTACAAATGTTTTCCACCTTCTCGTACCACAAGTCACTTTTAACGTTACCCATCATCAACCCTTGAGCTACCTTCTCTGCATCCCACTTAATCTTCACGATCAAGTTCATCGCATCAATGCCACCATTAAGAGCCATTCAGTATTAGCTTGCCTAGAAATCCAGACTCTGATTAAAGCATAAAGTTTTAACCTCCATTGGCTTCTCAATCATTTCCTGCACCAAACCCAGCCACCTCATTTCTATCTTTACTCACTGACAAAATGACTTTAAGCTCCATCTCCATCAATCTTGAAACTTTAGTATCAGACCATCCTGAATCAATTGCATTAGAAAACCTTCTAGCACGCAGGGGAGAAGCTGTTTTGGTAGAAAATACGAAGCTACAGCTTCAATGCTTAAGCTCCATATCAATCAATCTAGCCTTTAAGATCCCTCTCAATCAATCTTGAAACAATCGATAACAAACAATATCACTGCAGCCCGTTCTGAAAACTCCTGGTATCAGACCATCCTGAATCAATTTGCATCAAAAAAATTTCTAGCACGCAGGGGGAAAGCCTCTACATCTGCAAAAGCTTGGCACTCTTGGCACTCTTGGCACGCACAACTACACCTGTTCTGTATCAATCCAAACCTCCATCTGCAATCTGTCCAGTTTTGGCAGAAAATAAGAAAACCTTCAGCCTCAACACCATCAGAAATCAATCTATCCAGATATAGTGATCAAAATAGCAAACAAAATCCTTGTGACACATGCAATGGCATGCAGGGGGAAAACTCCTGGTATCAAGCCTTCCTGAAATAACAAACACTCCTGATTTTGAACAAAATCTAGTCAAAACAGAACTAATAAATCAGAAATACCAAACATCCCTACTGCACATATAGTCAACGCAATATCAGTCAAAGCTTCTGGCACATACAATAAACTCTTTATTACTTCTAGCATGCAGGGGGAAAACTTCCACATCTTCTTGCGTTATTCATATTCCAGATTCCATGATAACACAGATATCCAGTCAGACATATAACAATTCAATTCAGTATCAATTCAGTATTGCAGAAGAACCACTTGGCACTCTTGGCACACACATATTTCTATATCAATCCATACCTCCATCTGCAATCTGACCAAAAAATACTCAACACCATCAGAAATGCTTGATCAATGCTGAAGAGAAACTCCTTTTCACTTCTTTGTTCAACAGATAGCCCTTTCCCTTCTTGCTCTTAGATCCTTACAGCCTTCAAACCTCAAACAAATACACCTCCAGTCGTCCAGAATATCTTCTGGACTGTCTCTAGATATAGCTATTCAGTCCAGATAAAGCTAAACAGCCCAGGTATCTTGCAATATCAGACAGTCCAGATTATATTTTCCCTTTGTTATAATGTATTCCAGTCTAATCTGATGTAGGGAAGGCCCATCTTATCAACCTTGCATCAGGGATTGATCCACCGAAGGATCAAGGGTTCATTCATCTCAAAGATACGTCATGGAATAGGAGCAAGTTATCTTCAAACCACGTAAATGGCAACGTGTTAGCATTGTGCCTAGTTCCTTAGTTTGTATTTCCGTTTGCGCTAACATTTGTAGAAAGAGATCAAATTCGGATGACCAAGCTATTCACCCCCTAGCCGGTCCATCGGTCCCAACAATAAAAACATGTTAATTTGAGTGTGACTAATACATTTAATATGCAAAAAATATTATTACAAATAATGAAAAACTTCCTCAAATATAACATTTATTGTCGAGCTTTCTCGGTTTCCATTTACATCGCATATTAAAATTTTGAAAACCTTAGGATTTGTAATTTTGGATACAACGACATACAACTGGCCATGACTGAAAATGAATTTCTTTAAAAAGAAGTTCTATACGAGATAATGATTGTCCTTTGTTGATGTAGTCTGATCTGATTGTTGTTTTGGTGTTGACACCGATTTAAGTTTGGTTGAGTGAGATCAGATGATTAAGTTCTGATTCAGTCCTGGTCGGGGATTGGGTACGAATTCCGGTGAGTGAAGCCGGACCCTAGTGAGTGAAGCTAGGTGAAGGAAACCCTAGTGAGTGAAACTAGGTGAACGAATTCTGGTGAGTGAAGCCGGGTCCTAGCAAGAGAAGCTAGGTGAAGGAAATCCTGGTGAGTGAAGCCGGGTCCTAGCAAGGGAAGCTAGGTGAAGAAAATCCTGGTGAGTGAAGACGGGTTCTAGCGAGGGAAGCTAGGTGAAGGAAATCTTAGTGAGTGAAGCTAGGTTGGACTAAGTCCCGGTGAGTAAAGCTGGGCATGAAGTCTTGGTCCGGGGGAATGAGCATAAGTCGGAGAGTGACTGGATCGGTCTGGAGTCCGATCAGGAAGTTGGCACGAACTCCCTCGGTTGTAGATCGGTCTGAAGTCCGATCAGAGAGTTGGCACAAACTCTCTTGATGACTGATCGGTCTGGTGACCGATCAAAAACCGATCAGAAAGGTCACAGAAAACCCTGATCGGTCAGTGCGACCGATTAGGATGGCTCCTGATCGGTCAGGAAGTGACCTGATCGGTCACTTTGACCAATCAGGCTCTAACCTGATCGGTTAAGTGACCGATCAGGGTGGTTGTGGCTGAAATCCCTGTGTGGTGGCTGACCGGTCTGGTTAACGATCAAAAATAGATCAGAATGTTCTGTGTGGTGACTGATTGGTCTGGTGAACGATCAGAAACGGATCAAAAACATTCTGTGTGGTGGCTGATCGGTCAGTCTGACCGATCAGCACTGTCTGGACCGATCAGGCAGAAGCCTGATCGGTCAGGCTATGGCCTGATCGATCAGCTAGATCGATCAACCCCTGGCTAGGTTCTTGACTCTAAACCCTGGGAGTTCAGTGGGTTTAGGATTGGTCTGGTGACCGATCCCTGATCTCTGATCGGTCAGTGAGACCGATCAGACCATTACTGGATCGATCAGAATGGAGTTTGATCGGTCTGGAGGGTGACTGATCGGTCAGGGTGATCGATCAGCGCCTCAAAACTTTAATTTGAATTAGTATCAGACCTCTGATTAGGTTCTGATTTTCTTCTGATACCTTCTGATATATTTTGATTTGCTTCGCTAATCAGTCTGTTGAGTGTGCAGATGATACAGAGACGATACAAGTCAAGAAGGAGGGTCAATGGTGACTTTCGCTGCGACAGATTTGTTTGTTATCTATTTGCAGGTTTCAACGGCTTCTGGCGGTTGGCGACTGACCTGAGGCTCTAGCTGAAGAGGTCTTCAGTGAACTGAGAGCTCAGAGGAGGTCAGTGGGTCAGTGGATGACGAAGCATGTTGACGTACAGAAGGAAGGCTTAAGGAGAGGCGGGTGAAGCAGAGACAGACATCAGAAATCAATCAGACACAACGAGAACCAATAGCTGAGTGAAGGGTCTTGTGTGAAGTTGTGTGCTGTGTTGTGCTCTGTGTGAAGCTTCTTCTTTGTGCTTTTTGTGCTTGCGCTTAAGGTTCATTTGTAAGCTCCTTCTCAAGTCTCTGTGCTTATTTTGATACATTTCTGAGACTGTCTGTGGAGAGGTTACTCCACCGAGAAGGAGATTTTCTTATCCGGTTTCATTCCGGGGCTTGATCTGCCGACGATCAAGGGATCGCCCACCTCACGGGCACGCCAAGGAGTAGGGGCAAATTATCCCCGAACCTTGTAAATCCTTCTGTTAGCGTCTGGTTTGTTCTCTTTCAGTTTTCTTTCTGTTCTATATTTTTCCGCTGCTAACCTAAGTGCAGAAAGAATCAAAAGAAACCAACTTTTAAGTTGGTGGCTATTCACCCCCCCCCCCCCTCTCTAGCCATCCCAGATCCAACATCCTTGACTTTTGTTAATCGTCATTGCATATGAAACAATTAACAGAAATTCTCTTCGTAAAACTTAAAAAGAAGTCTTGGATCAGAATGAGTCAATGACATTTTTGAAATAAGAACTTTATGACTTGCATTACTTCTAGTAAGAATTTTTCCTTTCAAAACATGGTTTCCAAGCATCGTGATAATCAATCTAGCTCCATTGTATAATCCAAAAGAATGATTTATGTTCCGTAATAACATAACAGGAGTTTCAACCTTCAAATTTAGTTCACGATTTGGAACTCCAAAACATCTAATTCCATTTAAGAATTTGTACGTATTAATATCGTGCAATAGATCAACATTTCTATCTGAATGACATACTAAATCAGAACTTGCATACAACATTCCCTTCGAATTTTTCAATGATATTATGTATTCATTTATGGACTGAACAACATCAATAGTGGGTGCTAAGATAGCTCATTGCTGGAAGTATGTTGTATCAATTATTGTACTACCAAACAACGGATATGCATTCTTGATAATTGTTGCAACGGGATCATCACTAGAATATCAATCATCGCATAGTTGTTATTTAGTTCTTCAATTTTTCCATGTCCTATATTTGAAATCCAATTAGAAAATTTCTTGATTTTCTCACCATATTCATTAGAAGCTGAATTCTGAAATCATATATTTTTAGTTAATCTCAAAACTTTACAATGTCTCTACAAATATAACGAATTAATAGTTGCATCAACAATATCTTGTCTGCTACCCTTCAGAATAATTGGCAAAATCGGTCTAAATTCACCACCAAGTACAACTATTTTGCCTCCAAAAGGAAGTTGAAAGCTTAAAAGATTTGCAAATCTCAATATCTAACGCATGCTTCTGTCCAGTGATTCAAAGTAAAACTTGTGCATCATTGGAGTCTCATCCCATATGATAACTTTGGATTCACAATGAGTTCCGTAAGAGGGCTCCCTTGTTTAATAGTACATGTTGATTGATCATTAGGATTAAATGGAATTGCAAAGCGAGAATGAGCTATTCTTTCATCAGGAAGAAGAGATGTGATACCACTGCAAGCCCATATGATAAAAATCAATGAAAGCATTATAAAAAAAACATGTGTAAGATGAATAATTAAGATGATCCACGAAAACCATTTGGGCACATCTGGAAAGAAGTTCCACCTTACTTTCTAACACATTGATTTCGATCTCATTATAATTACGACATTCAAAATAAAAGCATATTTAGAAAACTCACTATTTGTTTAAGGATTACTTTTAGGATGTTTTCCATTTAAAATTATTGATTTCGTAAGTCGCTTCATTTTTTTGATTCGCTTTGACAAAGACATGCTTGCTTTGAATGCTTGAATCCAAATGTTTTTGTTTTCTTGCTTCTCTAATAGTTGGATGTATGTTTTTAATGTAATCAAATGGTAAAGGGGTGAGATTCAAGAATCAAACTGAAAAGGGATGGTATTGAAAAGAAGTGCCCAAAACATCTATTTATAGGAGGTCGGATTCTCTGTCCCACAGAGGATCCCTGTCCCTCTGCCCCACTTGTTGACGATGGCCGACGAGTCGTCCGATCGTCGATTGGACACTACCGACGGTCTCCGGCTGCCGCCCTGAGCAAAACTATACCTGGGGGGATGGTAAACTCGTCGGGTATCGTCGCAATTGCGATCTCGCCGTATTCACGTCGAATCCGACGAGATTGTAATACGACGATTCCGACTGATTTACCATTATCCTAGGATATCGTTTGATTCAGAATGACGATAAAAAATTATCAATAGTGTCCGATCGACGATCAGACGATTCGCTGGTCATTGTCGGCGAGTGTGGGACAGACGGGACAGGGATCCTCTAGGACAGAGGATTCCATCTGAATTTATAGAGATGTTATTTAGGTGGGATGCATGTTTGATGGTTAATATTTTTTAGAATTTTTTTATAAAGTTATATTAATAGATTGTATCAGAATTTTAAAAACAATTTAAATTCTTCTGCAATTTCAAAAATATAATATTATAAGGTTATCATGGTTTAAGTGACTATGATTTTAAAAATAATTTAATTTAATATGATAAATAAATATAAATATATATATAGATTAATACATTGTATCAGAATTTTAAAAAATAAATAATATAAATGCTTTTAAATGTTAAGAAGATAATATCAAAAGTTTATCATGCTTTAAGTGACTATGATTTAAAAATTTATTTAATTTGATATGATAAATAAATATATGTATTAGAATATGTATTGAACGGTTGTTCAAAAACTAAATAAATTGAGTTGACCTTTTTATTGAAAGTTATAATATATTGCATTGAAATTTTAAAAACAATTTAAATGTTTTTATAATTTCAACAAGATAATATCAAAAGTTTATCAGTGGTTATAATTTAATTTTATATGATATATATATATATATATATAATTTAAATATTTTTATAATTTAAGAAGATAATATCAAAAGTTTATCATGTTTTAAGTGACTATGACTTAAAAAATAATTAATATTTTAAAATGAAGATTAATTTGAGCTTTTACAATGAAGATATAATGATTTATCTATATATAGAATTCAAGGCATTTTCATTAATTAGGCTTTAAATATCTATTTAGAGATGTTATTTAGGCTAGAAGTTTAGTAGTTACTATTCTTAGAAAGCTTTTTTTGTTTATATATATATATATATAGATTTATTACTCATTGCCAAATTAGTTAGTTTTTTAATATTTTATCTATGAAATTTAACTTTACTTATTTAATTAAAAATATTCATTAGACAAATATATTATATTTAATGAATTATTATTGAAAGTTTCACATAAAATATTTTTTATTTTTTAAATTTTATTAATAAAAAGGAAGGTTGTCGAAAGATAAAATTATTGCTAACCTAGTTGGTCACTTCTTCTAATTGTATAAATAATCTTTTGCAATATATGAAAATGTACTTTTAAATTTTACTAATAAAATTAAATATCTCTAATAATATTTTTAATATTTATTCTTAAAAAAAATTAAGGCCTTAAAGTTTTTTCTGCCTAGGGCCTAAAAAAACGTTGAGATAGACCTGAATGCGTGTAGTTCCTAGATCTAATATAAC
Source organism: Boesenbergia rotunda (assembly GCA_024364735.1). Classification (NCBI taxonomy): domain Eukaryota; kingdom Viridiplantae; phylum Streptophyta; class Magnoliopsida; order Zingiberales; family Zingiberaceae; genus Boesenbergia; species Boesenbergia rotunda. The sequence continues at coordinate 156,560 of JAGFNQ010003709.1, read as the reverse complement.
AACTATACTTATGTCTAAAGTAATGATTTTTCGCACCGGAGATTGTAACTTGTAAGGCTAAATCTAGATAGTCTAATTTCTGAAAATTTTGGATGTTTTGAACTAGAAGTCATGCATTGTAGTGATCCGAAGAATTTTAGGGCTATGGTACCAGATTTTTTTTTGAATTTTGGGTTTTGAAGAGAAGGATTTTTGTGATTTGGGGGCTTTGAAGAGAAATTGGATTTTTGTGATTTTGTGGATAAACTAGCTCATTAAGGATTTTGGGGTTTTGACGTCATAACTTCCGTATTGGCTCTACGATTACGTATTGTCGAGATTATGCTCACCAACTAAGTTCAAAAATGACACTACTGCGTTTGTTGAACTGATCAATTTCTTAAATTCCATTGTTCATATTTTTTTTTTATAATGGTATCGTAATATATCATATTGGGGTGAAGTTAGAACTGAAACATTCTCTCTCTGTATGTATAATTTTAACTTATATTCAAAACTCGCGCGGATCTACGAAAATGACGTCCGTCGCCGGCGGGGATGCCATCCAATCGTCGCCGTCGCTGCTGAGGCTGCTACGCAGCCTCTTCATGCACCAGACGTCTTCGTCAAAGGAGAAGCGCTTCCAGTGCGGCACAGCCGCCCGCACCGGGTCCCTCGTGCCCACCTCCGCCACCACGGCGGCGCAATGGGCGTCGCCGACCGCTGCGTTGTGCGCCACCCGGCACAGCCTGCGCATCAGACGCGGACCCTCTGGCCCCGCCATGTGGAGGCCGTACATGACGTAGACTCCAAACGGCCGGAAGACGTCGCGCACCGACGGCACCCTCAGCCACGGCGCGCCGCTGTCCACGGCCCGCAGCGCCGCCAGCGCGGCCCTCGTCGCCGTCGGGGCTCCCGCCACCCGAAGGCGGAGCACCTGCGTTGAGTCCCACAGGCTCATCACCGCGAACGGCGTTCCTGGAAGTTCGTCGCCGGGGTTGGTCGCGGCGCTTGAGGAGGAGGGGACCGCGAGGAAGGTGCCGATGGTGAGAGGGTGGGCGAGGAGGGCTGGGAGGTCGGAGGGGAGGAACTCGACGGCGGAGGGTGGTAAGAGGCGTTGGTAGATGGCGGCGGCGGCAGGCGGCGGGAGGCGGAGGACGGCGGTGGAAGAGGAGGAGACAGGGAGGCGGTGGGCGTGGACGGGGTGGACGAGGACGGCGGGGGAGCGGAATCGGGAGTATCCGAGGCGGCGGGTGAAGAGATTGATGGAGGCGGCGTTGGCGGCGTCTGTAGCCATGTAGGCGTACTCCGCCCCTCGGCCGGCGCTCCACCACTCGGCCCGCTCCACCAGCTTCGTCCCGATCCCGAGTCGCCTGCACAGCACAAACTCGGACACCAAAACCGAGTCAGCACAACCGAGTTATCACAATTAACAAAATAACCAAAGCAGATAAATAAATAATCACTTGCCCCTAATGCCGGTGGTTATTTTGACAGTTCACCCCTTATTGTTTAACAAAATACATTTTGTCACAATTACGCGACCGCTAAAAGGCTAAAACAAAACAAAAAGGGGAGAAATTTCACATTGCTCCTGAGTTGTTTTACACTTCACCCACTAACATGTTATCAAATACATACGGATCCTTATTACTTTGTCAATTATTTCTTTATGACTCCACGGTGAATTTGTTAGGTTGACAACTCATCACTCAATCGATAAATGAATGTGAAAAAATTTGAATGGAAAAGTTATAAACTCTATGAAGTATCTTGTCCAAAAAACCTCAAATCAAGAATCAAATATATATATTGATTCTTGATTTGAGATTTTTTGGACAAGAAATTTCACAGAATTTATAACTTTTCCACTTTGCGCCAATTTTTTTTCACCCGACTCCACTTCTGCATCTGTTCCGCATGCACCTAAGACGATTCAAGGTGCCTACTTTAGAGTGAGTGACAATCAACCACATAGTTAAATTATACACTTATCAATCAGTCGATCTCACAAACTCACCGATGCTGAGGCGAGACTCGGAGGCCGAGAATGTAAGCGACTTTGATGTAAATCGAATCTCTCCCTCTCGTAACCATCTTAACACATGCTTTTATCACTCCCACCATCTCCTTCTCCCCCAACTCAGCCACCTAATTAAAATTAGCTCATATTAATCAAATAAATAAGCCACAAATTAATTAGTTGGCTAGCTAACGAGACATAATAATAAACTTACGAGCATGACATAATCAAGCGCATGACGAACTCGAGACAACGGATCACCCAACAAATCCACAAAGAGAGAGAGGCTCTTCTTCTTCAACTTCTTCTTCTTCTTGTCTCCAACGTCAACAGTCGGTCCGACATCACATTGGCGCTCCAACTCCTCTACCATCATCAAGTCCTTCTCCATCTCGAACTCCCTCACCCTTATCATCCTCTCTCGACCTCTTCTTATATAGCAAGCAAGTAATATATGTCCAAGCTAACGAAGGAGACACTAGCTATTTATAGTGTGGGTGAGAACATATGTGTATATATGTATATATATAAATATATAATTTTATTTTAATTTTAATGGGAATATAATGATGAGTTTCTTATAATTAATTAATTAATTAATTAATTGTCACTTTAGGGAGATAAATTAAGACGAGTATTAATTCCACCTTTTGTGGAGTGGAATTAATTGAAAAATAAGTGAAGAAGGTTTTTATGTTAATTATATTAAAGTAGTGGCAAAGTTGTGAAGCTTTAGGTTTTATTCAAGTGATTAGGATTAATAAGCTAATTAGTCGGTTAATTAGAATGATTTGGTATTAATGATGTGTATATGAAACCGCCATATTCATGGCTCCGTACTAACATTCAACATCGAAGGAGGGAGATTTAACAGGAGCACAGGTATTAAGTACAGGACAGGAAAGTTCAAGCGATGAAATCTTTGGAATCGAATCCTGTCTGATTTAGATACAATATCATATATTTACCATTAGTACCAAGCCCGAGGGATGGTGTTAATGATGTGTAGTATCTAGTATAAAGCGCTCGCTAGTTAATTAAGAGAAGCCTAGGGGTTGTAATAGGGACAAGGGAATCGAATTTAGGTCCACTTAGGGCATAAATTATAACTAGTTATAGTAAATCAAGGCCACGATATTTAGAATTAATCTAATCGCATATCTCTCTAGCTATGTGTGTAGGCGAATAGAATTGTCGAGATTGGATAAGAAAGGTCATGCAAATGATACTCTGGGACTCGAGGTTGAGTTCGATACTTGAATGACTCCTTGATTAGAGAGCAAAAAAGTTGGAGTTGGTGTCTATCATCAATACTCTAGCTCATGCAGCATCACCCATCATGCCGCATTAGGAAGAATTGGCCCCGGGGCCATCATGTGTTCTTACTTACTTTTTTTTTATATATTTAAATATTGAATATTAGGTTGGCGAATTAATAAATAATTTTTTTTATTAATATCTATAATGTTGAATTAATGAATCTGAGAGTACTTCTTAATTTATCTCAACCACGATCAAAATTTTTTTGAGATTAGATTGATCATTTTTAGATTAATCAAAGTAAATTGATGAATAGTGTCAATAAAAAAATAAAAAATATATATAAGACATGGAAGAATTCTCATTCATAGGCCTTGGCATGTGTCTATCCTCCTTGTATGCTAGTTACTATATCTGGATTAGCGGGGCGCCACGGGCGAGCGAAGCGAATTATTTTTTGCTACCTAGTTACTATATCTGGAATAATAATTCAGTAATTTATCACATCTATATTGATCCTGAGATGAATTGATAGGGCGTTGAAGCTGAACGTACGAATCACTTTTTACTACCGTATTAATGATTCTGAGATGAATTGATAGGGCGTTAGACCCAAACAAATCACTGTTTACCATCATACCATGTAATATTCCATAATCTATCGAATTGTTATCGGTTATCAGAGTTACAAGTAAAATTTATTGAATAATTCAGCGTTATTTACTTAAGTTGATAATTTAAAATTGTTAATGATCCCGGCCTAGCTTACGTGTAGCCCGGTCAGTCAGCTGGCACCACATAAGGATAGGTTGGGCCCACCAGATGCGAGTGGACTAGTCTGGCTTGCAGGGTCAAGGCCCGCTCGGTCCGGGTCACCCGACTAAGCGGTTATTTGAATGTACCTCGACCTGAGCCCCAGGGCAATACGCCGAGTGTCCGACCCCGCCCGACACCCGAGGCACCTATTGCATCAGTCCTTAGCGCGAGGCACCGCCGCACCGACTGCCGAGCCTAGGGCCATCTGGTCACACTCGACAGGTAGCCAGTCGGCGTTCTCTCAACGCCTTAATCATATGGCCCGGGACTAGACGGATTGATCAAACCCGAGTGTTCCCTGACTCGGGGAAGGCCTTGCATCACTCTGGGATACTAATTGCACGACCCGATTCCACTCGGGTCGGCCGGTCGGCGATCCAACTTGGGATCTGTCCTTTTCTTTACGACATCGCCCCCTGACATTGTACTGGCGCCCGTGGTACAAAGGTCGGCTCAGGCCTGACGTTGTCCCTGCCCAAATCGTGGATATCCCGCTGACACAGCATGTTCATCTGACATAGTATGATCCGCTGACACAGTACCATTCTGCCATATCCTTACACCTCGTACCACGGCAACCCATGCTTGGGTCAGATAGAGCGCCGTCGGACGACACCAGTCTGCGAACTAACAGCGCCCCTTACCCTGACCCCGCATGAGACACCTTACCCTGCCCCCGCATAAGACAAGAGGTGACAGATGGAGGCAGAAGGGCAGAAGCTGTCAGTTCCCCCGGCTATATAAGCCCCTCCTCATTCCCTTTCGCAGGTACGCGCGATAGAATTTTGTTCTACTGTTCCATTGCCTTTGCTCTCTTCTCGCAGAGACTGACTTGACCATCGGAGGGCCTTGCCGGGAACTTTTCCCAACAGGCTGCTAATGGTCATTTTTTTGCAGTTTGGAGCCAGCATCAACAACGCTCGGTTTGCTTCGCTCTTGGGAGTTCATCTCACTTTGCGACAGGATCAGTCAATCTGGAAGGTTAGGCCTGGATTTTCCTAGCAATGAGTAAGAAATCGTTGGATTAAGCTGAGTGCTTCAGAGTCACCTACGCTCCCTGGAGTAAGTGGTCATGCTCCCACGCACCCCTTGGTTCGACTCCCAGTCCGGACGCGTGGCGACCCACGCTCCCTAGGGCTTAACCGACCGAGTGCCCAGACTCTCGCCTCTGAACGAGTTATAAGTGGGCATGTTCCCATGCACCCCTCGGTTTGGCTCCTAGTTTGGACACGTGGCAACCCACGCTCCCTGGGGCTCAACCGACCGAGTGTCTAGACTCTCGCCTCTGAGCGAGTTATAAGTGGGCATGCTCCCACGCACCCCTCGGCTCGGCTCCCAAATCGGACGCGTGGCGACCCACGCTCCCTGGGGCTTAACCGACCAAGTGTCCAGACTCTCGCCTCTGAGCGAGTTAAAAGTGGGCATGCTCTCACGCACCCCTCAGCTCGGCTCCCAGGTCGGACGCGTGGTGACTCACGCTCCCTGGGGCTTAACCGACTGAGTGTCAAGACTCTCGCCTCTGAGCGAGTTATAAGTGGGCATGCTCCCACGCACCCCTTGGCTCGGCTCCCAGTCCGGACACGTGGCGACCCACGCTCCCTGAGATTTAGCCGATCGAGTGCCCAGACTCTCGCCTCTGAGCGAGTTATAAGTGGGCATGCTCCAACGTACCCCTCGGCTCGGCTCCCAGTTCGGACGGGTGGCAACCCACTCTCCCTGGGGATCAATCGAACGAGTGTCCGGACTCTCGCCTCTGAGCGAGTTATAAGTGGGCATGCTCCCACACACCCCTCGGCGCACATCCCGGTCCGTACGCGTGGCGACCCACACACCCCCCCCCGGATCAAGCCAATCCAGCATCCAAACTCTAAACCTTCCAAGCGAACAACATTATACTTGACTTGGACAAATGTGTGGTGGTCCCCATTCCTTAGACGTAAGCGGACCAGGTGTGCTCAGTCCCCCGAGCGGGTATACAACATAAAGGCTACCTCTAGCCCTAACCTTATCGAGTTTGGCGCTCTTTGGCCAGATCAATCGTTAACTTACCTGAGTCGACCTCGCGAAGGATAGGATATGGTGGGGACTCGAGTATCTGTCCGAGCCATCCCCCGAGTGGGTATACAACATAAAGGCTACCTCTAGCCCTAACCTTATCGAGTTTGGCCCTCTTTGGCCAGATCAATCGTTAACTTACCTGAGTCGACCTCGCGAAGGATAGGATATGGTGGGGACTCGAGTATCTGTCCGAGCCACCAACACTTAGAAGCAAAAAGATAACGAACACACTTGACAACACATAGAAGAAAGTGAGCTTGCATTAAAACTGATTTCCTTACAAGGTTGAGGCAAGCCTTTACAAAAAGAAAGAAGAGGAGAAAAAGCAAAAACCTAACCCTCATTTGAAGGGTCGGAGGAGCTCTTCTGGCAGTTGCTGAGTCAGACCCGACAACTTCACTGTGCTGGCCAGGAGTTCGAGTGGAAGGTGCCCGTCCTGCTTAAGCTGCTCGATGGTGTTGAGCTTCTACTGCTTAAGCATCGGGCGTTGCCTCCCCGACAGTTGCTGGCTAAACTCCAGAGAGTTGATATACTCAACTCTCCAGGCGTCCCACCGGTCTGCCTCTCCCTCCTTATACGCCCTCAGCTCCTCCAGCTCCGTCCGAGCGGCATCCCACTCGGCCTTCTACGCTCGGAGGCGGGCAAGCTCCTCTGCTTGTGCGTTGAGCTCCTGATCCCAGGAGGTCAACTCGGCCGCCAGCTCGTCCACCCTCTTCGTCTGGGTCGTCGCCTCCTCTTCCTTAGACACTAGCTGAGTTTTTTGAGACTCGGAAGCTTGGGACAACTCGAGGAGTTCTGCTTTGACTTTGTTGAGCTCGTCCCGGGTTCGGGTCTGGAAGACCGAGGCCTTGCACTTAGCGTACTCCAGATTGGAGATCCGAATGTGTGACTGGGCGATCGTTGAGTCCGCCGTGTCGACCTGGGTCTTGGCGATTTCTAGCTGCTCTTCTGAGTGGGCCAAACGATCCTGCGGGACGACAACCTCAGCCCGTAGGTCATTTAGAGAAGCTTCGTTGGAGACCAGCTTTGTGTGTTTGAGCCTGGCCTCCAAGAATTCCACTCGTCGCTCGGTACACACTCGGGCTTCCGCATGGGCCAGCGCAGACATTGAGAGGCTGTGACAGGAACCCCAAAACTGCAAACATAGTTGGAAGAAAGTTTAGAGCTGAGTTAGCAGCAAAAACAAAGAAGGGTCGGTCAAAACATCGTACCTGAGTGGCCTCTAGGAAAAAGGAGTACGCCTTGCTATTTGACCCTCTGTAGTAGGACTCCTCAAGTCCTTGGAGGAACCGGTCGGCCATCGGCCCATACAAGCGGAGATCCTGACACCGGTCGGGTAGTTCGCCCGACGGTGTCTTCAGATGGGGAGCAGACCGGTAGGCACCACGACATGCATCGTCGGTCGGTTGATTTGCTCTTCCTCCGGTGGGGAGCCCAACTCCTCGGGCAAGGGAAGGTCTGGCGCGCTCGAGGAGGCTGCAGGAGCGGGGGCTTCTCTCGGCGCGGGAGAGCTAGCTGTCGCCTTCTTCTTCTTTAGACGGGTGCTGGAAGAAGGCCCGGTCGGGATCCCGGCCGGGGAAGACAACGCCAAATTCTCGAAGGGGGCTCGTCGGCGCCTCGAAGCAAGGGATTGCTCGTCCACCTCCATCAACTCTAGGTCGGGGTCGGCGACGGTTGTTGCTCCCTCCGGAACTGGAGGAAGGGCATCAGTAGGAACGACCTTGACTGGCGCGCTCTCTCTTTGCTCCAATTGGGAGCTAACCCGAGTCTCCAACTCGCGTCATCCAGTCCAAAACCTTCCTCCAAGACCGCCGCGAGCATCATGGTATCTGCAAAAATAGTAGAATCTTAGTTAGCCCTAAAATATTCAAAGGAAAGACATAACTACTTATCGAAGGAAGCAGGCCTAGGATCGGCACCGGGTTGAGGCCAAAAGTGTAGAGGATCTCCTCCCTCAGAAAGACTACCCCATGAAAGCACCGACCGCCGAGTTTGGAGATGGTCGACAGGTAGGCAGGGGACGTGCAATAGTTCTTTGGGAGAAGGGGGAAGGAGGTAGATCCTCGACCCAAGCAATGGGTCAGCTCGGGCCCGGGGTGGTGTTGATGAAAAAGAAACGTTCCTTCTAACCTTTGTTAGAGGATGGAAGTTTCGCTAAGAACGAGGTCTTGTCTTGAGCTTGAAAGAAAAAATCACCCGGCTTTTATTTTTTGGGATAAAAGAAATAATGCTAGATCTCCGGTCGGAGGGGGATTTGATACAGAGAGAAGATGACGACCGAGCCGCACATCAGTCGGATGACATTCGGGGCCAATTGGGACAAAGGAATCTGAAAATAGTGACAGATAGACGATATGAAAGGATGAATGGGGAAGCGAAGCCTGACCTGTAGGTGGTCTCGGGATAAAGTTATGAAGATGAGGGTTGCGGTCTCGGGTCTATTGGTCGGGTCAGGTAAACGAAGACGGTGGTCTGAAGGGATTTAGTAGTCGGACTGTAGTTGATCGAGGTTGTGGAAGTAAAGGTTGGACACCATGGTGGCATACCATGGGTCGGCAGTAGAAGAAGAAGGGTCCATAGTAGGAAAAATAGAAAAGCATAGAGACTAATCAAAGAGGAAGAGGTCGCCAGAGAAGACGAGCGAGAGACATCGGAGGCTGAGGATCGCAATCGAAGTTCGCCAGAACCCTAGCAGAGAATTCACCGGCAGTAGGACGGTAGCAAAAGTAAAAAAGCAATGGTAAAACACCGGGGGGGGGGGGGGGGGGAGGCCTATATATAGGGTCGAGCGGATGATGTCGGTCGTCCGATGGTGATCCAGAGAAAAGGCGGGAGAAGACCTGGGTCGTCCGATCAAACCGTAGGTAATTCCCAAGGCTCGGCATCACGCGTGCATGCCACCCATTCACTATGTCAGGCGGCGGACGTTTCGTCACCCGGGACACCAGTATCCATCGGGCACGTCGCTCCAATAGTTAATGCGGTAATTAATACGATGGATTCGAATCGGCCCGACGAGATCGTCGAGGACATGATGGATAAGACATATGCATGGGGCAAGGTCGACACGTCGCCAGGCGGTCAGAGACAGGCGACTCAGATCGGTCGGGCGAGCAGCCCACTCGGGGGTGCCAGGCTCGCTCTAAATTAGTGGTCCAGTTAGTCGGACTCAACGCCTCCTTCGACTAGACTCGAAGGGGATGCTTATGATCCCGGCCTAGCTTACGTGTAGCCCGGTCGGCCAGCTGGCACCATATAAGGATAGGTTAGGCCCACCAGGTGGGAGTGGACTAGTATGGCTTGCAGGGTCAAGGCCCGCTCGGCCCGGGTCACCCGACTGAGCGGTTATTCAGATGTACCCCGACCCGAGCCCCAGGACAATACGCCGAGCGTCCGACCTCGCCCAACACCCGAGGCACCTGTTGCATCAGTCCTTAGCGCGAGGCACCGACTGCCGAGCCTAGGGCCGTCTGGTCACACTCGGCAGGTAGCCAGTCGGCATTCTCTCAACGCCTTAATCATATGGCTCGGTACTAGACGGATTGATCGAACCCAAGTGTTCCCTGACTCGAGGAAGGCCTTGCATCACTCTGGGATATTAATTGCACAATCTGATTACACTCGGGGCGGTCGATCGGCGATCCAACTCGGGATCTGTCCTTTTCTTTACGACATTAGCCCCTGACATTGTACTGGCGCCCGTGGTACGAAGGCCGGCTCAGGCCTAACACCGTCCCTGCCCAAATCGCGGATACCCCGCTGACACAGTATGTTCGTCTGACACAGTATGATCCGCTGACATAGTACCCTTCTGCCATATCCTTACACCTTGTACCACGGCAACCTATGCTTGGGTGAGACCAAGCGTCGCCGGACGGTGCCAGTCGGTGAACTTACAACACCCCTTACCCTGCCCCCACATAAGACAAGAGGTGACAGATGGAGGCAGAAGGGCAGAAGCTGTCAGTTCCCCCGGCTATATAAGCCCCTACTCATTCCCTTTCGCAGGTACGCGCGATAGTATTTTGTTCTACTGTTTCATTGCCTTTGCTCTCTTCTCACGGAGACTGACTTGACCATTAGAGGGCCTTGTCGGGGGCTTTTCTCGGCGAGTTGCTAACGGTCATTTTCTTACAGGTCGGAGCCAGTATCAGCAGCGCTCAGTTCGTTTCGCTCTTGGGAGTCCATCTCACTCTGCGACAGGATCAGTCAATCTGGAAGGTTAGGCCTGGATTGTCCTAGCAATGAGTAAGAAATCGTTGGATGAAGCCAAGTGATTCGGAGTGCTACGAGATCTGAGCAGCATGAGTGCTTCCCGAATTTGAGTGGGAAGTTGCATACCGCTTGTGCGGATGTTGAATATCCAAGCATGTTATCGAGTTCGAGTTGGCCAAGTTACTTAGTCGCGGAGTTAGCGGAGTTTTGAGCCCGCCAAGTGGTTGCATCGCTCAACTACCAAATCTGTCGAGTTGTAGAGTCACCGAGTCCGAGGAGGAAGATGTTGATGTTTGCATTTGACGTAGTTTTCTTAAAACAGATTCGTCCCTTCCGACGGTGCTTTGAGATTACGATGAACATATGTTCCCGGGATACAACAAAGAAATCATGATTGCAACCTAGCCCATGTTGTTCGTAGAGATTATAGATTTTGCATTAATCGCACATTAATGCATCCATTTTGACATTCAATGCATATAGGTTGTACTCTCACACGAGTCACATTTGATTCAGTATAATTCGAACACTGGATTTGCACTCCTACGTAGGCGCGCGTGAGAAAAAGTCTCTTCCCATGCATATATTCACAACTTCAATATTTATAATATATTATAAATCAATCATAACACCATGAAACTCTCAATATAGCCCTCACGAGTTAGTGCAGTTAATTTGTACAAGGATGTTATTACTAATAGACCTAAAATCGATTCCCAATGGGTGTAGAATACTCCGTTAATTGTCTCAACCCTCCTTGCATGCGCTGATATTGCTAGGCGAAGCCTTGATTTATCTCCTTTTCAAATAGTTAAAGTCATCTTAGAGGAGCCGCTGAGGTGAAGATTTCACCTTTTATTGCCAATAAAACCCTCAATGCAAAACTAAATTCCTCCGTACAATGAAATTCCTTTCCTTTCCTTTCCACCTCCATTTTCCATTCGTTGGAATCCATTTCCATTTCCATTTTCTACAAGCACCTCACAAATGGACGTCTGGATCTTACCTTACGAGAAAAGATCAACTAAATTGCTCCCTACCAGACTCATTCTCGCTCCATTGAACGTCGACTACCTTGAATGCATCAACTAGATGCAATGGGACAAGATGCACTCTATCGCTAAATGATTACCGCATTAGCTCATCATCAATTAGAGGGAGATCATTGAGGTCCAATGAACCGAATCTCTCTCGAACCCAAATCATCTCCTAATCATAGATAGACCACTATTTCATGTCTTTTGCGATGACCACTATTTCATCATCCATCATCGAGACATCTTAACTAGTCGGGAAGTATATTTGTTGCTAATACATTGCAAGTATGTATCATAATTGTCACTTAGACATCCTAACCCTTTTAGTTCACTAATGTTTAACTAATTGTTACTCGACTTAAACCTAACCATAATTATTTTAAATGTTTATAGGGAAAAGGAATAAAATCTTCCATTAACATCACATCATCAAAGTTCATAATCTAATGGTTTATAATGATAATTATTTAAATGTTTACATGCCATATATTCTTTAGTTAGGATTTTGGCATCTTCAAATAAGAAAATCATTTGTTTTGCATAATTAAAGGCATAATTAATCCAAATCTAATCCTGCGTTTAAATGAGATCATGATGATCTCATGAAGCTTTTGTGCTATGATCTACAGAATAACCAATCCACAACTTAAATTAATTAAATACAGTAATATATTTTCATGTAATATTGTTTCCATAATGAATGGACTTAACAGATATTTTTAGATTGGCATAAAGAAAAAGGAAAAAAAGATACAACTCTATTTCTATAAGCAGCCGGCTGAGTACATGACTTGAACTTAAAGCCAAGTCAATGCGCGATCAACCCTTTTGATAGCCAATAATAAAAGATTGTATGTTATGCTCTTGACTAAAGAAGATTGCATGAACAACTAGTAAATCTTACCTAGTGTAGCACACCTTCATTGTTTGTAGAATAGTGGCTAGCTCATACGCTTCAGCTCCTTTCGCGCGCAAACATCTTCCACTTGAACTACCATCTGAGTTTCCGTCGGAGTCTCATACGAATTATGGATCATAAGGACAGACCACAAGCAATATCGCCAGATGGAGAGGAAACATAGCCATTCTTAACTTTACAGGGCATCTCATGTTAAATCATGGTTCCGTACCGTATGTATACTCTCTTTGGGGTTCTCCGCAATCTGTTCATGGACACATTTGTATCTTGTAGCTAGATTTCAAGTGTTCAGATTCCTCTAAACTCATGAAGTTTGCAGCAGGTATAAGAAATCTTTTTGGTCGCAAATCTGCAAGTGGAAAATCAACAATTACAGTAAGCCTGGATAACCAATATAACAAATGGCTTTGTATTTTATTGGTATCAGGCAACGATAATGACAGTTTACTTACATCAGATCTCACTGCATCATCCTCATCCTCATTCTTGTCTTTCTTTCATCTAATCATTTGCTATTGCCATATTACTAAGAATAAAAGAAGAACATAAACATCATTTTAGGAACACTTATCGTACATTTCCTTCTGCAGTAATGATTTCCAATGTGACAAACACTTTACAAACTTGGACAAATAAAGCCAACCAATCTCAAGATTATCACACAAGGACATCGATACATTTTCTGTTTAGTACATGGAGGAGTCAAACGCAGTATCGAGAATTTTTAGCACCGATTCAGAAAACAACCTAACTAGCTATGCTAAAATAGACATATTTGCAACAGAATTGAGGATTATGCACACTCATTCACTGAGTACCGTATGATTAGGATAGCTTTGAGTAAAGTTCAATAGGGAGATAAAAACCATGTAGGCTGTAGCCAACGTGATGGTGGTTGTGATGGTGATGATTTTCTTCAAGTATGGTCATGTCGGATCAGGAGTCACTTAGATGTAGGGGTTGATGTGGTCAGAATAATCTCTCACAAAGCTAGCTCCTTCCCACCCCATCCATTCTTCCCACAAGTCGTCTCCTCTCTTCTGATTCTCATCATCAGCATAATAATTGTTATTCCATCCAGTCGGCTGATGCTGCCATGGCTTCTTCTCTTCAGCTTCTCTCAAATTGCTCAGAACAAGCTGCAATAATCATGGATGAACTCAATAAGCTATCTTCTGAGCACAGTTTGCAGTTACTTAGTGCAAGGTTGTAAAAATCGCTAGGCGGTAGTCGGACGGAGGACTACCGCCTAGCGCTTAGTTGGCGCCTAGGCGGCATTAGGCGGCACCACGGTGGGGTGCCGCCTAGCGCCTAGGCGGCCGCCTAGGGCGACTTTTACAACAATAACTTCGTGTGCTGAAATTAGTTGATAGTCTCACCTAATGGTACATTTACATTCATCAAAAAGTATCTTAAAAGAAAAACCATCAAAAATTATTTTTCAAGCAAGATTTCACTTGAGAATAACCAAAAAATGTTGTCTGAACTCAAGGTTTTAATGATAAGTAAGCATAGTATCATTAACATACAAACCTATCTATATATACATATATACCATAAGACCTTATAGGTTCAGTTGAATTTCCATAGTTTGTGCAAGCCTAACTGGAAAGAAAACCATCACTGATAGTTCTATTTAGCTTTCAAATAGAAACCAAGCCGATAAAAGATTGAAATAGTTCGTTTTGCCAATCAATGTGATAATTTTTAAGTTTAGGAAACCAAGGGATGGGTCACATAAGTATGTCTAGTACAATTGGGAAATTCTTTACTTTCAAGGGGAAAAAAATTACACAAGAAAATGGATTATCATTATTGATAACATTCACCAAGTAAGCCCCTTGTTTTCTATATCAAAGTAGAATGCATGGGAAATGAGATTTCCTTTTAGTTCCTTCAGGAACAAACAAGTCAAGTTTCATTTTCAGATGGGAAGTGTAATGGCTTACTCACTGTCTATGAGATGAAAAAAGAGTCAACTTTGAACATGAACATAGGTATTAAAACATCTCGACAGGGAAAATTGCTTACATCATAGGCTTCATTGATCCTATGAAACTGGACACTGCAGTTCTCCCCTTTGTAAACATCTGGATGATACTGCAGCAGAAGGCAATTGTTAAATAAAAGTTCATGAAAAACAATCTAGTCCTACATCGTCCAGCTAAACGCCAAGTTTTTTAATCAAACCCTAGAGACATTGGAATTCAAATTATTCAAGGGGAAAGAATACCCTAAACATAAACCAATTGGCTTGTAATTGACTGGTATAACCTGATGTACCAAAAGAAAATACCAATTTGTAGCAAGCAAAGAAGATCCAGACCTTGAATTTAAAACCCATCTTCTTTAAATTACTTCCGATTCAAAGTTCAACAAGAAATGAGGTGGAGGGAAAAGACACCTGAAGAGCGAGCTTCCGGAACGCCTTCTTGACTTCCTTCTCCGACGCCCCCGGCTGAACCCTAAGCATCCGGTACTGATCCGCCAAACTCCCATTGCCGGAAGCGGCGCACCTTACTTTGCTTGATCCGCTCCTCCCCTTCGAGTTAGACGCCTCATTGCTTCTACCCACCCGATCCAAAGGTCGCATCATCACTTTCAAGGTCGCCATTTCCCTATATCGTCAATCTCCTCCTCCTCCTCCTCCTCCTCCCAAAATCCAACGAAGAGACGTGGAAAAGAGCGACCTTTAGAAGAGGGCGATGACTGCAAAGGCAAAGCGTCCGAAGGTCCATTTTATAGGCCACGAGGTAAATCTCACAATTTTTATTTATTTTTGGATATTTGAGAATAAACGCGTGAAACATGTGCGTAAATGAATCGCGACAAGCCGATCTACTCCTTCAGCACGTGTTTTGCGATTTCAAGCAAATATTCAAATCAGACACAGTTAAAAATATATAAAATTGATTTTTTATATAAAATTATCAGAGTCAAAATTTGAAATTTATTTTGAATTTAAAAAAATATCTAAAATGAGTCTATAAAAATATAAAAAGTTTTTTTTAACCATCAAAATTACCACTGTTTTAATTTTTTATATAAAAAAAGTCTCACCCTATGAATAATTATCCTCTAATACATAATAATAATAATTGATTCTCATTATTATCTTTCACTTTATTTTCAAGTTTAGATTGACGTGTTGTCGGAGTTAAGAAGTCTTAGATACTATACAATTTAGTAGCTATAGTTTATAGCGGATACAAATGGAAAAAAAATTTAGACTAAAATTATTCATAATTTTCGAAAAAGATATTAACGATATTTTTGATATTTTTTTAGTCTAAAACCTAATTGTTATGGGTTCCATCCCATAATCCATTATCAATGAACTGAGCTTCAATTTATATATTGTGATCTCATAGTTCAATCTGAGCAAAAAGTTATGGTCTCTTAAAATTTAGAATTTAACATTCATGTTGTAGCAACTACGATTTTATAGTTGTTATAACTGTTGTGATCGATTGGATGGCTAGAGAGGGGTGAATAGCTCGTCGTCGAACTTTCGTCGGTTCTTTCTATGAGTGTTAGCTTTGCAACTAAAACAATAAAATCAATGCTAACACTTATCGTTTATGTGGTTCGGAGATTGTTTGTTCCTACTCCACGGTATACCCCTAAGGTGGACGATCTCTCAATCCTTCGGTGGATTAGTCCCTAGCAATCTCCGACTAGAGCTCACTCCTCCTCGGTGGAGTGCAACGTCTCACAATGTACCTTCCCCTTTACAAGATGAAATTTAGGGTTTGAAGAAGAGTGTATGCGTGGAAGCTTTGAGCATTTGATGAAGAAAGTTTTTAACAATATCTCTAACCCTTCTCAAGTCTCAAAGTCTCCCCTTATATAGTGGAGAGAATTATTAACAAAACAGCTCAATCCCGACACTAGTTGACTGGTGCTCAGCAATGGTTAGTCAACGACTAGCCAAACGGTTAGTTTTTCAAAGCATCAGTCGACTGGTTCCAACCCCAATCGACTGATTTTTCTATGAGTTTTACTCAATGTTGTCAGTCGACTGATTCCTCCACCAGTCGACTGCCCAACTTACAAACTCACTCTCAACCTCTCCGAAGTCCATCTTTTACGTATGCCTTGAAGTCCATTTCCCCAACTTGCCTTGTGAAGTTCTCTTTTTTTGGCTCTGGTCCCTCGAATGCACACAATCTCGCGGTTTGTCTCTATGTCATCCTTCATGTATGCCTTTGAAGTTTACTTCCTTGGCTTGCCCTTTGAAGTTCTCTTCTTTTGGCTCTCGTCCCTCGGATGGTTTCACTCTGTTGTTCCTCATGTGTGGTTCACCAAGTCCTATATGACTCAAACACCCATCAAACCAATATGAAAACATAACTTAATCATATTAGCACACATATCAAAACCCATGATTGTACCGATCAAACTTGGGTCGATTATACCAACAATCTCCTTCTTTTTGATATGTGGCAATATATTTAAGTTAAGCCTAAATAATAACTTGAAAATTAATAGCATAGTATAACATGAAGCATAAAAATATCCAAGCTCCCCCTTAACTTATGTTCTATCGCATAATTTTCAAATTTAACACAAAAATAAGTTAAACCAATATTCTAACTTAAATCTTTCATTTCTCCCCCTTTGGCACCATCAAAAAGATTGTATTAATATTACACAATTAGATAAACCATGACATCAAAGTTTGACTAAATTTTATTTCTAAAAAAGCAAAAATCAAAAAATTAGGGTATCAGTCGACTGTCTCCCCACGAAATATCCCTACAGAGTTTCCAGTTGACTGGTTCTCAACACTGTTGGGGCAATCGACCATAATATGATCTGGAAGATCATGGGTTTTGATGTGTGTGGTCAATATGGTTAAGTTAGGGTTTGTTGTTGGACTAACATGTGTATGTGCAGGTTTGCAGGTACACATGGACTTGGTAGATGTCTTTAGGTGAATGGCGGCATGGAGGCAAGCTGGAGGCTTGTGTGCACATCCGAGGGACCGTGGATAGCAGGGACGATGAGCCGAGGGACGCGGACTTCGAGGCGTATGTGAAGGATGACATGGAGGCAAGCTGGAGGCTTGCGTGCGCATCCGAGGGACGAGGGCCGAAGATGAAGAGGGTGTGAAGGCAACAGTTGAGACTGCTGGTGAAGAGTCGACCAGGTTGTGAGGGTCCTAGTGTGAGTCGTTGTACTTAGGAACTAAGCTAGGAGGGTTCGAGTGCGGAGTGAAATGTACTCGGGGAGTGTAACCCTAGGCTTAGGAAAGGACCAGTAGACTGCTCTGGGAATAGTCTACTGGTGATGGCAGTAATGGTTGGCTGATTCGAACGTTGGCTATAACGGTCGAATCTGAGTGAGACCAGTCGACTCGACTGCCCCAGTTTAGACTCGACAGGGGCAGTCGACTGGTAGTAGCCAGTTTAGACTCGAGCTCTATTTAAAGGAGTTTGTTTCATGCTACTATCTCTTGGCGAAACTTGCTTGGTCAAAGCTTGTTAGTAGCCTGTTAAGATCATATAGTGTTCAAGAGTTGTGGAGAGGTTTCTCCACCCACAAGGAGCTATGCAATCTAGCCAGAGGTGCTCCGGGGAATCATCCACCGCGGATTAGGGATCGCCCACCTTACGGGCAGCCGTGAAGTAGGAGTTTATCTCCGAACCACGTAAATCGTGAGTGCCTTTTGTTTTTATTTAGTATATTCCGCTTGCGCACTAACAACGTAGGTAGAAGAGTTCGAAAATTGCTATTCACCCCCCTCTAGCAAACGTCAACGATCTTACAAGTGGTATCAGAGCTTGGACCGCTCTTGTTGGACTAACCGCTAAAGGAGTAAGAAAGCTAGAGAGAAAATGATGAAAGATAAGCTAGGGGAGGATATCAACACACCACCCACATATGACCATGAAAATTTTGCTTATTGGAGAGCAAGGATGAAGATGTGGCTTGGAATGGATTGGGAGTGTGTGATGACAATAGAGGAACCATTCGAAATCCCTAAGGACAAGCACGGAAAGAAGCTCCGATCAAGATATTGGACTAAGGAGCAACAAGAGCAATCTAGGGCAAATGAGAAGGTAATGAATATATTAGTTAATGTTTTGCCTAACAATATTTTGAGTGGTGTTGGGAAATATAAAAATGTATATGAATTGTGGAACAAGCTAGAAGAACTTCATAAGAACCCTATCCAAGCTCAACTGGTAGAAGAGTTCGAATATTGCTATTCATCCTCCCTCTAGCAAATGTCAATGATCTTACAAACACCAGTCGACTGGTACAAAACTACACCAATTTTCAGCCATCTGAGTTGAATTTCAGAAATGCGTTAAAAAAATCATATATAATATAATGCATTTATCTTTTTTATCTCTTTATATATTTTGTTTATCTTTTATCTCTATTTTATATTTTTCATATATTTATTTATAATTATTTTGAAAAAAAATCAATTTTGGATATCGGAGGGCCCGATATTTTCGGATTTCAGGCCCAACGTGTCCTGATATTTATCTTATTTTAAAAATATATTTTTAAAATATATAATTATCATTTATTATTTATTTGTAAGATAATTTTTTCTTTATCTTTTTATAATCGTAAAAAAATATAGTAAAAGATTCTTGATGAGTCGTGTTATATAGGCAGGAATAGATATATAGGGTAAGAGAAGATGAGACTATCTACATCTGAATCATAATTTATTATTTTAAAATTAAATTATGAACTGATTTTATATGCACTTTTAAAGAATAAATCATAGGATATATTTTTTTAATACATATAGATTCTCAAATACATCCAAATCAAATTTGACAATTCGGGTCGGATCTTCACCACCGGATTGTCGGACTTTCCATTACCGAAACGGGTAGAATTCCGCTGGTCGGTTTCCGAATCCCTATAAATAATGCTCTCTAGCGCAGTAGCCGCATCTAATCCATCCTGTGCCTCCGCCCCAAGAAAGCGAAAGCCCTTGACCTCCATCGCCTGCCGCCGAGTCCGACGACCTCAACGCGGTCGTTCAACATGTCTGTGGTCGTAGATTGCAGGAAGAGGAACGCCTCGGTGCTCCTCGACGACGCCTTCTGCGAATCGCTGCCGTCTCTCTCGAAGAGGATCCGCCTCTCAGACGCCGCTGCTCTCCTTGCATCGCCGCATCCGCCGCCGCAGAGTCCACTTGATCTTCTTAGAGCTCGGTTTCCCGATCTGGACGTCGAGGTGATTTTTCCTTCCTCTTTTGCTCTTTTCTTCTTCTTCAAGAAATTAATTTAGTTAGTTTCCTTGTTCGATTTGTTTTACTTGGGACCTGGAAAAGTCAATTCGAAGAATTCTGTCGTTGCATTCTCGTCTCGGGTAAAGATTGAAACTTTGTGTTGCGGCTATTGATTTGTCTTAGAAAATCATAACTCTATGGTGAGTGTATTTTATGATTATGATCAATGAGGAGCATACTCATCTCTGACTCTGAGTCTTAATTCCTTCCTTTGCCTATTTTACTTAAAAAAAAGTATTCTGGGCTTGTTAGTCAGCTTCCACCTATGGGGACAAATGTTGAAATATTGGAGTTTAGGTTGCTTGGAACTGATTTGTTTAAGGTTTTTGCCATATCCCATCAGAATTCCTGTTCTGAGTTTATTGATTGGGGAAGTTTGAAATTGTAGATTTGGTACATTTATGTACTGGAGTTCCAGGATGAAATGAACTTTTCTTTTTTGTTCGACGGCACATATATGAGCACATCTAGCTGTAAACATTGGCTTTTGCTCATTAAGCAGCCCGTTTGTTGTTGACGGTGTTCATCTTCAATTTTCCATCGCTGAGCTAGTTACACAAGCATTACTGTTTTGGTAGGATACATCACCACTTTAATCTCAGCGAAGAAGTTTTTTTTTAAACTAATTCCTAACCGCTTTTAATGCGATTATAGATGTATTGACCAATACTCGAGTGTGAAATTTTGTTGTTAAAAATGCTTCCACTTATGTTTCTTATTACGTTTATTTATTAAGAAAATTGGAAAAAGGTGAAACAAATCAATAGGTGCCATTTGTATCATATTCTTGCCATACTTCTTTGAACAATGTGCACATCTTTTGTTGGATGATGTGGTACTTCTATATCTGTTGATCAGATAAAATTGATTTTTGATTCTCATGCCTTAATTTTATTTCCTTTATATTATATTATTTTATTTTGCCGGTTCCAGAAGATGTAACATGATTAATATGAATTACCTTGTGAATGTCAGCTTTTAATTTCTTTATTACATTTACAGCTTGTACAAAGAGTTTTTGAGACAACTGGTAGTAACTTGGACGTTGCAATCAAGAACTTGATTGAACTTGTATCGACATCACATGGATCACAGGGGAAGAGTCTGGATTCTACTTTGGTGAATGATTCAGTGCCCATTGCCCCAGATGTTCCTTTGCCATCTCAAGGTACTGAATTTCTAACACTAAATCGATGCTATTATGCCAATGTCACATTATTCTTTTAAGGTGGACAAGACAAGTGTTCATGTTTGGTAATCTTTTTTCTATTAAACTCATCTTTGACTTTGAGGATTGAACTAGAAACCAGGGTCAGATATTTTGAATATGGTTACGGGAGAATGATGAATAATATTCATTCATAAAAGAGAACTCTGCATATTGAGTATTCTAGACGGGGTCAATATAGTGAACTTTTTTGTTTGTTTCATATCTCTTTTATTGTATAATCTTGCATGGGTATCATAACTTGGAATCTTGGCATGGCAGGTAGCATGGTGGATTCTTCATCAGGAATGCTAAATACTACAATCAATATCCCAGTTGATGGACCAGGATGGGTGGAACTTCTTTTGAAAGAATTAACATCCGCTTCTGACATCAATGATGCCAAAACCCGTGCATCAAAAATCTTGGAGCTGTTTGAGAAATTTGTGGCTGCCCATGCTAGTCACGAACCACTCGAGAGTCTTTGCAAGGTACCATATTTTTAAATTTTCACCTTTTTCAGTTCCGCCCAACTTCCCTATCTCCTTTGTTCATGTTTCCATACACTGATTACTTGACTCATTCATACGCTTTATTTTGCACATCTAAGTATATCCATTTCAATTTCGTTATTATCAGGAAAACGAGAATTGGAAGGAGCAAGTTGAAGGGCTGCTTCATGAGAACAACATCCTGAAACGGGCCGTCGCCATCCAGCATGAGCGCCAGAAAACTTTCGACACCCAAAACGAAGAAGTGCAACTGTTAAAGCAGATGCTTTCTCAGTACAAAGAGCAGATAAAGATACTTGAGGTTAGTAGTCTGTTCTTAGAAATCTCTTGTATCTATCTATGATAATTTGGGTTCTATTTTGATTGTACTGGCGACCTATTTTGATTGCATGACACTCCTAGTTTTTAATAGTTAAAGGAAGGGTGCCTCCTATTATTTTTCTCACACTCCAATCAAGGACTTCATTTCTTACAAAGGTTTAATCTTTTACCTCTCAGTAGCAGGTTAAGTAATTCAATGAGGCTTTGTTTTTACAAATATCTTGCCCGTCAACCCACAACTGATTGTCAGCGGCATAATGTGATAACACAAGTAGTTTCCATAGAGATCTTTATATAGGACGCAAATTCCTTGGAAATCCTGATTGATCTCATCATCTTCATATCATATGATTTTTATACCATGTACTTCAATTCCTAGGAAACCCTTCATCTCCTCATTCTTCATATCATATACTGTTACTTTGTATAGCATGCATTACAATTCCTTAATCCTTGCATCACTGTTTCATTGTTCGTATGAGTTGAAGCATGATACGACAGTGATGGAGACATTCTTTGTAAAGATAAAGATACCCAATGAAACCTCTGTAAGAAGTTAGTTCCTATAGAGATGTGTTTACGTTGGATGCACATACCATAAGAGACCCCATTTGATATCATCCTTCTTCATATCATGTACTATTGGTTTGCCATTTATTTCTTAAGTTTCGTGTATGGTTTTTGTCACTGAATCATTACTTAATTATGATCAAAGACATCATAAATATTAAAGATATCTAAAGGAGACCTCTTTTATTCTCATCATCCTTCATATCATATACTGCTAGTTTTTATAGTATCCACTACAATTCCTTAGATCATATAGTGTTGGTTTAAAAAAATTTCACGTATCGATTTTCATATCGTTGAATTCATTGTTTGTGACGAATTTGAGTGTCTAATCTGCATGTTTTTTCCTTCTTTTGTCTGGCCGTGCAGATGAACAATTATGCACTGGGGATGCATCTCAAGTTGGCTCAGCAGAGCAGCTCAATTCCTGGACGGCCCCACCCGGATGTCTTCTAGCCAATTTACGCCGATTGTATTGGCAGTGGGTTTTGTTCCTTTGTTATTTTCTGGCGGGTCATTAGGTGATTGTATTTCACCAGGCAAAAATGTCGAATAATATTAGTTTCTGCCTTTCTGGTGAGACATCAATTTTATATTTCATCAAGCTTGTGTCGGATCAGTTTCTGTGTCGGATGAAGTTTCGATGTTGTAGAAGAGGCGTTACGCCTCTTCTGCAGATGGCATTTTTGCCTTGAAACAGAAGCAAGGGATGTTCATGAGGTGTGTGATGAGCAAGCTGGGCGTGAGGTGAGCTGAGCCATACAAGGTGACAATCTGTTGATCGGCATATGTTTCGCAAGAGGGAACGACAGTACATCTGATATGTTATATGGAATTAAAATGGAATTAAATGTTCTCGAATACAAGTAAGAAAATGAGAGGGGTATAGATGAGATATATAAGGATGTTATGATAAAAATTAAAAATATTAGATAAAAATTTAGATTCGTATTTAATGGGGAAAAATTATGTAAGACGCATTTAAATTGATATAAAATATTCTAATTAAATAATATAAAATTATGATAAATATATCAATCAAATGTACAATTGAGTATTATAAGAATTATATAAATTAAAAATTTTGAGTCGATAATATAAAAATGATATAATACTTTAATCATTTCATCATACCATCTGATGAATAATTTTATTTTATACCATCTAAGGGTTAAAACAAATAAATGAATTAAATTGATTGCATTAGGGATAACAAATATGAATAATGGATATAGAATTTTATATAAAATTATGATCGATAAATATAATAATAATAGAATAATTAATAATTAGAATTTTATAGCCAATTATCAAAATAAATTATTCTAAGTAATGAAGTTATCACAACGGGTCCGGTTCGATCCAAATAGGCCCGACCAACACCATCCAATGGTCCAATCCAACAATAAACCGGCGTAGCCTTACCATCTTTTTGCAAATAATTAACATTAAGTGGAGTTATTTGTAAAGTGAACACATTTGTTAGCATTTATACATAGCCCATCTCCTCTTTCTAAATATCAGATAGCCCCCTTGACTGTTTGCCTTAGCCTTCTTGTTTCCCGACCTTCCCGTCTCTTTCGTCGCCCCCTCTTTTCCTTCTCAGGAAGGGAACGCGGAAGGCAAAGCCGACAAATCCACCACTCGCCGGGCGGGCAGCGGGCGGAGGAGGGCGTTGTCTGGCGAGAGAAAACATAACGATCATGGAGGACATCGCCGATCACCCCCTCCTTTCCCTGTCCGACGACGGGCAGGCATCCGTGGGCAGCCCTTCGTCTTCCTCCTCGGCTTCTCCGCCGCCACCTCCCCCTTCTCCTCCCACGGTTTCGAGGGCCTCCAGGTACGATGATGACGACGACGACGAGGGCGACGTGTGCCGGATCTGCCGCAACCCGGGGGACGACGATAATCCCCTTCGGTACCCATGCGCGTGCAGCGGGAGCATCAAGTTTGTGCACCAGGACTGCCTCCTCCAGTGGCTTAACCACAGCAACGCGCGTCAGTGCGAGGTAGGGTGGTTTCGTTGTCCGGATTCTATGGATTTGTGGTGTTAGGGTTTGGTTCTCGTGCATATCGTGCCCCTTTTGTTTTCTGGTCTTGTCTTGATTTAGTGCGTATTTTGGATGTTCTATTAGTATCTGGTTGATGGAAAACATGATAGAAAAACATAGCGAATTTCTAGTGATAAAATGACCGGAAGATATGGAGGGACTTGAAAAGTCTCGTCTTTGTGATTATATTGAACTCGGGATGCTATGACTTGCTTGCTAGAATGCTGAGGAAGATGAAGCCATACACATGGACACGAGGAATAATAGCGTTAAGTCGTGATACAATTATGTGTTAGTCAAAAGAAGAAAAAAAAATCGTATTTAGATGTTAGATTCTGGTTGATGGAAAACACTCTTGGAGAAATGGCCATAAGATACGGTGCGACTTGAAGAGACTCATCTTGTGATTATATTGAGCTCTAGATGCTATGACTTGCTAGATGGTTGCCAAAGATAAAGCCATATTAAGGTCATGAAGAAGAATAATCAAGTTAGTTCATGATATAATTTCGTTTTAGTTAAAAGAGAAAAATCATTATAATTTTGCACCTAGTTGGTAATTATCTTCTATGTTTTGTTAGTTATCTTTGATTCATGTGGTTTTACATATGCCTAAATCACACACTATCATTTTAACTGGCTAGATCACATGAAGCAGTGCAGCCTACAGACTTTTCTTTTCTCTCTAGTCTCTCACCTCTTACTCTCATTTCTCACCTGTGATTCTTACTCTCGCAGCACGAGTCATGTTGGTGTCATCTCCCTATCACTATCCGCAATGAGAGAACACATAAAGTAGTGGCCTCTAGATTTTCTCTTTGTCTTCATCAAGCTTTAAGAATAAAGGATGCAAAGGATGTTTATTTAAATGTTACTCTTACTGATCTTATAGCTCTAGTTGAAAGCTGATACTGCATGAGTTATGTAAGCTTATGTTTTGCTAGTTATCCTACGATTCGTGTTGTTTTACATATACCTAAATGGTTGCTGTGCTTTGGTGTGAATTTTTCTCGTTCATTAAAGATGTTCCTATTTTGTGCTGTTTATCATCTTTCTGAAAATCTATTCCACCTATCTCCCAACTATTCATCCAAGCAATAAAGAGAAAAAATAACAATTTTCCATATTTAATGTTGATTTAGGGACCCAATTTGTTTATTCTTTTTTGTCTGCGCATCAATTCATTGCTTATGAAGTGGATGGCTCACTTTTGCAATCAATATATACCATGACTAGTATTAATGAATGTATTAGTATGAATGCCTTTTCCTGAGTTTCATTTTATAATTGTGCGTCCCGGATGCAAGCATCCCCATATTTCATTTATTTAAAATGCACCATTCAGTGTTTTTTGGCAAGTTTCTTTAGCCTTGTTTTGCAAGTGAACCAGTGATTTTAATATCTGGTTCTCTGAATGGTTGTCCATGACTCCATTCAATATATCTCTCTGTTCAATTGTCTTATTGATTCATCATATTTGCAGGTCTGCAAACATACTTTTTCTTTCTCGCCTGTGTATTCTGAGAACGCTCCTGCAAGGCTGCCTCTTAAAGAATTTGTTGTTGGAACGGCAATGAAAGCATGCCATGTTATGCAATTCTTCTTACGGCTTGCTTTTGTTCTTTCTGTTTGGCTCCTTATGATACCATTTATTACTTTTTGGATTTGGCGCCTGACCTTTGTGAGGAGTCTTGGTGAAGCTCAGAGGCTATTTTTGAGCCATCTATCTGCGCCTGTAATACTCACAGATTGTTTACATGGTTTCCTACTTTCAGCTAGCATTGTGTTCATATTTCTTGGGGCAACCTCTTTAAGAGATTATTTTAGACATTTACGTGAACTTGGAGGTCATGATGCTGAGAGGGACGACGAAGGTCAGGAAAGGAACGGGGCTCGTGCTGTTAGGAGGTTGCCTGGTCCAGTTAACAGGAATCCTGCTGGTGATGGAAATGCTGAAGATGCTGGTGGAGCTCAAGGTATTGCTGGGGCTGGCCAATTGATTAGAAGAAATGCAGAAAATGTTGCTGCTCGATTGGAAATGCAGGCTGCTCGTCTTGAAGCCCAGGTTGAACAGATATTTGATGGACTAGATGATGCTGATGGCGCTGAAGATGTGCCATTTGATGAGCTTGTTGGAATGCAAGGGCCTGTATTCCATTTGGTTGAAAATGCTATAACGGTATGTGTGCCCTCTTGATCTGTTTATACTTTATATAATAAAACCAAGCCTTATCCCACTATGTGAGGTCGGCTCTGTTTATACTTTATACTAATACCTATTTGCAAATTAACTGGGTTTTTTTATTGCTCCTGTATGTGACTTTGATAGTGCTTGACATATCTTTGAAGTCATTTAAAATAATGAAATTATAACATGTTTAACTCTTCTTCATTTATACTCTCTTGGGGCAAATTATGAATAAAAAATAAATATAACATCTCGATACTAATTTGATTGGATATATGAAATTTTAGATTTAGTTTAAGTGGATGTTCAAGACATGAATAAAGTATGCAATTTTATGATAGATGAGGATATAACAGTCAGATTGCTATGTTTTCAAGTTGTGTAAACAAATGGAGTAGTCAAACATCTTTCTTTATTGCTAAATCTGACAGATGAGAGGCAATTTTGAAATTACATTTTGGTAATGAGTACCTAAGTAGGATATAGAAGTTTGAGATACCAAAAACATTTATTATTATGTAGTTTAGGAGTTAGCATGACATGCAGTAATTTTCAATGCTATATAGCCAAGGTATTTTGTCATTCAACGTACCAATGTGGTGGAGTTGAACTTTTGCGAACAGCCTAGTATATATAGAGTTATTGTGTTGACTTTGGGGGAATAGCTAATATTACTAAGTTGAGTGCTTAGATTAATGATGGAGTATTGGATAATCAAGGAAGAAGAGAGTGGTGATTCTAGGCGAGCTAGTAATTTGTTCTATGGTCCTGCTGTTGGATGCTCAATGACAGCTAACATGCTCCAAGTGATAATGACCTTTGGATACACTTCAGGTCTCATGGTTGATACTAACAAAACTTAGGCATTAGGTGTGATTATCATGACTAGTAACATGGCACTAGGCTTGACACATGCAACTCCCAAAAGGGTCTTAGTTAGGCAATCTTGATGTAGCACTTTGCTCCTAGAGCTGTAAATGCATCAGGCGTTTGTGAACCAGTTCGGCGTTCAATAAACATCCATAAATAAGGTTAATGAATAATTTATGAATAAACTTATTTATTGACTTGTCTAAATCTTAGTTATGAATTTACTTTTCTATTCTTATTCAAATATATAAAAATATAATAATATATGTCAACATCCATAAATAAAGATAATGAATAATTTATGAAAACTTATTTATTGACTTATCTAAATCTTAGTTATGAATTTACTTTTCTATTTCTTATTCAAATATATAAAAATATAATAATCTATGTCCCCTTATTAATGATTCGATGACTTTCATTGCTATATTTACAATTTCAAATTGTCTATAATTTTAAATAAGAAAAATAATCATATATTGATTATATAAACGTTTACCTCTAAATTATAAGGACAACAATGCCATTAGTTGAGCTTGATAAAAAAAGCTTGAGTTTGGCTCGATAAGATTTTTAATAATGAAGCTTGAACAAACTCAATAAAAAAATAAACAAACTTGAACACAATCAACCACGGTTCATCTTGTTTACACCCATACATAGAGTCACGGGTACCCTTCATCTTTGTTGAAGCTTTTGCATAGTTAATTTTATTGTGTTTTTTCTTCTCAATCTTAAGATGGTACAGTGTACTTTTTTAAACATTTAATCTTCTGGGATGGAAGCTAATTGGTTCATTTTAATTCTCATATGATTATATTTAGCCAAATCTTTTTTCCTATTGCTTCTTTCGTTGTCCATTTACATTAAGTCAATTTACACTAAATGGTTTTCTGGAGTTTTTACATGGATTATAAAATAATTCTTTTTGATGATAAAAATTTCTTTTATGGCTTCCTGTTGTAATAATCTTCCAAATTATAATTTATTTTCGTTGATGCTTGACAGGTATTGGCAAGCAATGCTATTTTCCTGGGTGTTGTCATTTTTGTTCCTTTCTCATTAGGGAGGATCTCTATATACTACACAACATGGTTCTTTTCATCGGTTTCTAGCCCAGTGGCAGAAAAAGTTGTGCCCATTTCAGAATCAGCCCTCTCAGTAGTGAATAATACATTGAAGAATGGACTGATTGCTATGAAGAACTTATCAACTGAGAATCATGCTGATGGTGTCTTGGTCCGGATACTGGAGGTGGTTAATGGATCCCAAATAGTGAATGCCACTGGAATGAATGAGATCTCTAACACTATTGGCAGGTCTACTGCTGCTGATCTTCTCAAGGGGACAATAGCTGGATCCTCCCATCTTTCCGATGTGACTACCCTTGCAGTCGGCTATATTTTCATATTCTGCTTTGTTTTCTTTTATCTTGGTCTTGTTGCTTTGATACGATATAGTAGAGGCGAGCGCATTATATTTGGGAGGCTCTACGGCCTACTTGCTGCAGCAGAAGCAATTCCTTCTCTCCTTGGGCAATTTCTTGCAGCAATGAGACATCTGATGACAATGGTTAAGGTTGCATTTTTGTTGATTATTGAACTCGGAGTCTTTCCACTTTTATGTGGGTGGTGGCTTGATGTGTGCACTTTGAAGATGCTGGGGACAACAATTACTCAAAGAATTGAATTATTTTCTACCTCGCCATTAGCTAGCTCCTCGATTCACTGGCTCATTGGCATAGTTTACATGCTCCAAATCAGCATTTTCGTCAGTCTTCTCAGAGGGGTAAAGCTGTCTTTTTTGGTGCTTAATTATGATATATAAATTCACATCTGTAAACCTTGTTTAACAATGAGTATTTATGCTTCTGTAGGTATTGAGGAACGGAGTTTTATATTTTCTGCGTGATCCGGCAGATCCAAACTATAATCCATTCCGTGACCTCATTGATGACCCAGTGCATAAACACGCACGGCGTGTATTACTATCTATTGCTGTTTATGGCAGTCTGATAGTGATGCTTGTTTTTTTACCCGTGAAGCTTTCAATGCGCCTCTTACCTTCTATGTTCCCTCTGGATATAACGTCAGTTGACTTTTTTTATTCATTTGACAGTTGAATTCTTGGTTTGCCTGCATAACTAATGTAACATCTTTCATTATGCAGTATTTCTGATCCATTTACGGAAATTCCTACGGATGTTCTGCTGTTCCAAATTTGCATACCATTTGCTATCGAGCACTTTAAGCTACGTACAACAATAAAATCTCTTTTGCACCATTGGTTTACTGCAGTTGGTTGGGCTCTCGGTTTGTCTGAGTACTTGCTACCTAGAGTTGAAGACAATGGAAACCAAGATGCTGGCAACTTTGAACCAGTGAGACGGGACAGATTACACAATGCACGCCTTGGTGGACCTCAACAGAATGATCTACCTTTGGTGCCAAGAATTGCCGCTGATGATCAAGGCAGGGATGATATTATCCGAAATGCAGACGCGGCTGAAGAATCTGATGCTGATGATCAGGCGGATTCTGAGTAAGCACTTTGATACTTCTTGCCTGCAGGTTTTTTTTAACATGCTCCAGATTAGCTGAATTTTGCTTGTCCAGGAGCCAACTATGAGTGGCACACAATACTGTATGCTAACTGTTAATTTAACTTCCTGCAGATATGGTTTCGTACTCCGGATTGTCTTTTTGCTGGTATTGGCATGGATGACTCTTTTGCTTTTCAACTCTGCAATGATCATCCTTCCCGTCTCCCTCGGTCGTGCACTGTTTAATGCCATTCCTAGACTTCCAATTACTCATGGCTTCAAGTGCAATGGTAACGTCTAGAATCCCTTTTTTCCATTACAATTTGGTAGTTTGTTTTTCTCAAACTTACGGAAGTTGACACAGATTCTCTTGTCAGATCTCTTTGCTTTCAGCATTGGCTCTTACATCATCTGTACCACTGTAGCTGGAATAAGGTATTCTGTTGATTACATCAAAACCCGTAGAGTACGTGTTTTGCTTTTGCAGATATGGAAGTGGGGAACAATTATAGTCAAGAGCTCTGCCCTTTTGTTGATATGGGTGGGTGACACTATCCTGATGATATATATATATATATTGGAACTCATTTTTCTGACTTTCTGTTGTCGACTGTTTTTTCTCCAGATATTTATCATTCCGGTACTTATTGGTCTCTTGTTCGAGCTTCTGGTGATCGTGCCTCTGAGGGTGCCTGTGGATGAAAGCCCGGTATTTCTCCTCTACCAGGACTGGGCTTTAGGGCTCATCTTCTTGAAGATCTGGACTCGCTTGGTATGACCAAATATTTTCTCATGAATTCAATGAACTGATTTTGTTTGAGTTCATCTGCTGCTCGATTGTTTTAGAATAATTGATGTCGACCATTCATTCCTCTGAATTTATTGATCTTAATTTTGTAACAGGTGATCTTGGATCAGATGGCACCACTAGTGGATGAAAACTGGCGTCGCAAGTTCGAAAGAGTAAGAGAGGATGGCTTCTCGCGACTGCGGGGATTGTGGGTGCTACGCGAGATAATGATTCCAATCGTCTCAAAGCTTCTGACTGCACTCTGCATTCCCTACGTCTTCGCGAAAGGCATCTTCCCTGTCTTTGGTTATCCACTGATAGTGAATTCCGCTGTGTACCGTTTCGCATGGCTGGGATGCCTCCTGTTCAGTTTATTCTGCTTCTGCGCCAAGAGGTTCCACGTCTGGTTCACCAACCTTCACAATTCCATCAGGGATGACCGGTATCTCATTGGACGAAGGCTGCATAACTTTGGCGAAGTGTTTACCGGCGACCAAGAGTCTAGGCCGGACAGTCAGGAGTCAAACTCTGCCGATGCTGGTTTAATACTTCATGAGCAAGAGGCCGCCATGGGGTTGAGGCTTAGGCGAGCAAATCAGCGCCCACACGTCAGGTAGGTTCTCAGCCTGAAGATGCGTGTATTCGACTCAATAGTTTGTTATACGTAAACGTACCATTAGGTTGAAGGTTATAACACTTTTTTGATGGACTTAACGAAGTTGCTCGACGACTTTTTAAGTGACAGTATCCCCATAAAAGAAGCCACCGATAATGATTGATGAGTTTTGATGACCATTCGATGTTGTTGTAAATAGCGTTTTCTCCGTTCCGAGGTTGGAAAAATCTCGTTAATTAAGTAGCGTTTCCTCCCTTTTCACATATTTTTCTTAAAGTCGTGCAGTATCGACCACCCGGTGTGTAATTTTTATCAAATAAATTTCAACTGTTTAGTTTTTACTAGAAGATGAATTCTTTAGGGAGCAATGATAGACAACGTGAAATTTCAACGTGAATAATGTGATATTTTTTGTGTACACGTTTAATTATCGTTTGGACATCGCTCCCGAACCAAATTATATCTGGGGCACGGTGAATTCGTCGAGAATCGTTGCAATTGAAGTGTCACGATATTCACGTTGAAATTTTACGTTGTCTATCTTTTTTCATTCTCTAGGTCAATGCATTGCTCCTTAAAAATTTGATCAACTCTTATATGTTCTGTGTTTTAAGAACGGGTTTTCCCCCTTTTTCTTTTGTTCCATGCTTGAATCTTGCTATGATATGTATTTTCAATTGAATAAATTCTCTAGTTTTTACTCTAGGGCTAATCTGTAAAACGATGCATTGCTTCTTAGCATTTTTATCCATCTACTGTTTTTCCTCTTTTTTTTTTCGTGGATATGATAGAGTAATATTATTCATATGAATATTATTATAATTAATAGAAAAAAATTATTTTTATAATGGCGATTATGTCTACTTGAAATATTTTGTTTTGGATCTTTATAATCATGTACTTGTTTGGTCAGGCCAAACCAATTGACTCGTTGGTTTGGCCTCCTAATTCGATTGTCCCGACCTACATGATTTGACTAGCTTATTATTGCTTTGTTAGATCAACTCGAATTTGGTCCGGTGGACTTTGCTCATGGTCAAACTGGCCTCTTGGGGCTACTTGATAATCTATCAAACTTGCGAAGTCTACCTTCCAACCTGTACAAACTGACAACTAAACATTCGATCCATTGGATCTATATTTTTTAAAAGTTAAATAAAATGAGAAAATTTGTATAATTTCATAAAATGATATTTTAATTTATGTTTGCAACTAAACATATAAATACTTATTCCATAAAAAAATCATAGAGAATAATACGCTAACTATTTCATGATCTAAATGCAACATTAATGGCAAAAGATGTGGTACTATTTGCCAGAGTACCACGGTTCGAATATAAATTGCGTAAAAACATGAACTCCTAACAAGCAGCGGCCTACGAAAAACTTTGAAGACAATCGAGTCAGTTAACCCACCAAATGAATGCAAGGACCACCCATGCGAGAATAAGCAATCCATTTGTCAATAAGATGGCGTCGCTCGATTAGCTTCGGTAAGTATCTCGGATGAATTTTAATATAGTTAATCAAGTCAGGTTAGGTCTTATTTTATTTTGATTCCTGTGTCTAAATGTGCAGAGCTTAAGAGCGCAGGAAGTGGAGCGGAAGACGCAGTGGTTGAGATGGATGACATGAAAAGGGAGTTCACGGGCTCGGTGCATTCGAGGGACGCGGAGTTCTGTGGAAGAGTACGCCGGTGGAGCGAGAAGGAGCATGTGACATTCGAGTGACGAGAAGCCGGGAGGAAATACGCTCGAGGAAAAAGTCAGATGAGGATTCGGGTGAGCCCAACTCTGAAAGGCCCAAAAATTACCCAAGAAGACCCGTTGGAGACCGGTAAGCATAAAGTTGACCGAAAGTCACTCGAGCGCCGAGAGCACTCGGGTGTC
This sequence comes from Boesenbergia rotunda, assembly GCA_024364735.1. Lineage (NCBI taxonomy): Eukaryota > Viridiplantae > Streptophyta > Magnoliopsida > Zingiberales > Zingiberaceae > Boesenbergia > Boesenbergia rotunda. The sequence goes on along the minus strand of JAGFNQ010003709.1, from coordinate 123,431 downwards.
CGTGAATGAGAGTGCCCTATTCTCGAGCACACCTATGCATACAGACGTCCTATATCTGATTCTTATCCATGACTTAACCGTTTGCGAACGTTGCAAAACAGATAACTGCCAAGTCACATGTCAGGTGCCCCCAAGCACTCAGGCGCCTCTATTGTGCCACGTCAGCATTCAGATAAAGTTGACCGGGACTATAAATAGATCCCAAAGCTCAATTCCAAAAATAGCCATTGCACTATAAACGAATTCTTCTGAGTTTTCTCTGAGTTCTAATTTTGTAAAACGTTTCTCCGCCCTTAAGGAGTTCATCTAGAGTTTGCGCTATACTTGTCTTGGATCAGCAACAATCCTAGTTGCAACCAAATAAACATCTTGTACATCTTTCATTTCTGTTATAATTTCTTATATGTTATGATTTGCTTGTTAAACTAACTGACATGTAAGATAAAAAAAGATAGATTTTTATTTGTAGGGATAATTCACCCCTTCTCTTGCTGACCACACGATCACGGACAATTGGTATCAGAGCCAGGATGCTCCAGAAGGACTAACTGTCATCTGAAGTAACTTACAAAATGGTCGGACCAGCCACCTACCCGCCAATGTTCGAGGGGGAGTTCGCGACTTGGAAGCGCAAGATGCAGGTATTTTTTAAGACCGATTTGATTTATTATTAATAATGAAGAATGGTTTTGAAGTCCACAAAGATGCCGAGAATAAATACAAAGACGAGAGCCTCTGGACAAAAAAGGAGCAAGCAGAATTTATGGCAAACGGAAAAGCAGAATTTCATCTACTAACCGTTCTACCGACACAAGAAGTTAACCGCGTTAGAACCTACAAGTCAACGAAAGAGCTCTGGGAGAAATTCTTGAAGTTGCATGAAGGAACTTCGAAGCGAAGCTGGCACAACGAGAGATCCTTCGGAACCAACTTACCAACCTCCGGATAGAAGAAGGAAAGACAATAGCGCAACTGCACGCAAGGATAAAAGAACTAATCACCAGACTCACGAATCTCAGAAAATGATAACTAACCGAGATTCACAAAGGTATGCTCTAAATGCATTTCCAAGAACCCCAGAATGGACGTCAATCATAAATTCATACTATATTTCTAAGAATTTAGAGATAAGTACTTTAAACAGTTATTTTGTACTTTAGAACTTCACGAGTCTCGATACGCAAGAAATGGTAGAAAGATGGACAACATTGTCCTACACTTAAGGAAGATTCAAAATAATGAAGTGTCTTCAGCCGATGAAGAGGAGGTAACATATATGGTAAGAAAATTTAAGAAATTCTTTAAATCTAATAAGTTTAATAGATGTTGGCCAAAAGACACCCTTGGAATAAAAGAAAATAAAATGCTATCAATGCAACGAAGTGGGACACGTCAAGGAAAACTGTCCCAAATTGAAAAACAAAAATGTTGGTGCCGGAAGCACCAAGATTAAATCTAAGTTTTGATAATGGCAAAGGGTTCATAAGTTAAGGTTACCTCGTGATCTAATGAAGCTTATTTAAGTGCGCAGGAAAAGTCCTAGGTAAACTAAGCACGAAGTCATGATTCAAGGAATTGGGCAGTAAGTCCTGGCCGAGGGCTGAGCACCTAAGTCATGACATAGGGTTGGGCAATAAGTCTTGGTCGCGGATTGGGCACGAAGTCATGATTCAAGGAATTGGGTAATAAGTCCTGGTCGCGAACTGGGCACGAAGTCATGATTCAAGGAATTGGGTAATAAGTCCTGGCCGAGGGCTGGACACCTAAGTCCTGACATAGGGTTGGGCAATAAGTCCTGCTCGCAGACTGGGCACGAAATCCTGATTCAAGGAATTGGGCAATAAGTCTGGCCGAGGGTTGGGCACCGAAGACCTGACCGGGGGTTGGGCAATAAGTCATGGTCGCAGACTGGGTACGAAGACCTGATCCAGAAGATTAGGCAGAAGACCAACCGGAGGAGCCGGTTGGCAAAAAGGTAAATTCTTCTGAGAGGAGTAGGCGAGGACGCGTTCTCCGTAGGAGGGAACATTAGGCGTCGGTTCGACCTAGGGTTCCATTTTGGAAGCCCAAAGTCAGAACCAAGACAGCTCTGGTTGTTTTCTGGACTTAACTTATATATTGTTTGTGTTTTGTAACTAACCCTGGTTGCAGGAACAAAGGTTGAAGTGTTCTGCTTCCCAGGCACCTAAATGGAGTCAGGCGCCTGATCATACAGGCGCCTCTGTTGATACAGGCTCCCCAGATGAGGGTTTTCCAGCAGTCTCGAAGCAAAGCCTCCACGTCAGCAAAGGAGGCGCCTGTGTTGATACAGGCGCCCCAGTCGACTCAGACGCTCCAGTTGAAGGGATAAGCGCTGGCCAAGTCTACGGATGAGGATTCGCGCAGAAAGGGGCACGTGTCAGGCGCCCCCTTCAACACAGGCGCCCAAGAAGACCTTATATAAAGGGGTTCACCCCCTTGCTTCCACACACAATTGTTTCCAACAAAAAAAGTTCAAGCGCTCTACTCCAAACGCTCGGTGCTCAAGTCTCAAGCACCAACAACGTTCGCGGCTCCGATCTTCGAATCTTCTCCGATCGTCGGTATTTTTTTAATTAATTACTGTACTTAAATTTTGTATTTGAACTTCAAACTTGTAACTATTTTGCGAAATATAGAATTGCCCAACATAAACGGTCAAGGACCATGGGTCTTGGAGTAGGAGTCGATCTAGACTCCGAACCAAGTAAAAGAAAATCGTGTTAGCATTGTTGTGAATTTTCCGCTGCGTAATTGCTCTTATTTTTAATTCGAAAAGATTTTATCGATATTCACCCCCTCTATCGATTCTAAATGATCCCACAAAAAGAAAGGGGGAAATAAAGTCAAAAATCCACAACCTAAAGGCAGCATGGGACGAGTCCTTATCAGAAGAATCAGATCTCGAGGAACACGTTAGATTAATAGTGATGGCCACCCACCAAGACGAAAGCATTGATGAAGGGGGAGACACGTCAGAAGGAAGCATCAATGAAGGGGGTCCTCCGAATTCAAAAACGACTTGATAAGTGAGGTATGTTTACTTCCTCCCGATCAACTTTATTTCGACATTAAAAATATGGCCAAATCTCTTTGCAAATTAAAATTCAAAAATATAGATTTGAAAAAGAAATTAGTATCTGCATGCTCAATAGAAACGTATGATAAATTGAAATTAGAAAATAAAAACTTAAAGGCACAAATCAAGTGATTGGAAAGTACTTGTAGAAATTCAAATTTTTGTCAAAATTAAAATTTCAATATTTTGAAAAACTTAATTGATATTTATGTTTTTACATGGGTTAAATTTAAAAATTTCCAAACATATATTCCACTTAAAATTTTGATTTATCATGTTGGTAAAACTTTAGTTTTGGGTCCTAAAAACTGTATTAAATGGATAGATATTAATCATTATTTATTTTTTAAGAGATAATTGTTAAAGAAAAATTAGTTTAATATTTTTCAATAATAGAGTATGCTGTGTACCATCTAGTAAAATTTTTTAACAGTTAAATAGATTATTTTGATTTTTCACTCGAAAATGTGTTTTTAATTAAAAAAAATACTTAAAAAATTAATTTCGTCAAATCTGATTTTTCAAACTCTTTGGATTACATTTTGAACGTTACAAAAAATTTTTAAATTTTAAAATTATCTACTTTAAATTTATCAACTCGGGTTTCAAAATTATTTTCAGAAATATAAAAAATTATTTTACGTTGATATTTTTTTGGAGATAAATCTGTCAAAATTTTAACTTGGATAAAAATTTGATTAATTTTCTATATAAATAATTTTTTGAAAATTATTTTTCCAAAATTAGACTTTGTATTTTAAAAATTAATTTTCGAGCAAAATTTTAAAATTGAATTTTCTGAAAACTAATTATTATGTTAGAAATATACTCAAAAGTTTCGAAAATTTTGGATGTGATGTGATCAAAGGGGGAGAAATAAGATTAAGTTAAAGGGAAAGGGTTAATTTAAATTTTAAATATTCTTGTGTTTTCATAGACACATATTTATTCTTGTTCTTTTAATATTCGTTCATTTACCCTAATTTAACTTGGGTTGATGCACACAAAAAAAGGAAGATTATAAGTACCCTGGGTGAGTTTTGATGTGATTTACTGAGTTAAGTTAGGTTCTGTAATGTTTTGATCCTTGTGTCTAAGTGTGCATGAGCTTAGGAGCGTAGGAAGTCGAGCGCGCGGGAGACGCAGCAGTCGAGAAGGATGATACGGGAAGGGAGCCAATGGGCTCAGTGCATCCGATGAACGCAGAGTTCCATGGAAGAGTACGTCGGTAGAGCGACGCGTGCGGCGCCCGAGAGATGAGAAGCCGGGAGGAAGCACGCTCGAGGAGAAGGACGGACTCCGGAGGAGGATTCGGGTGAGCCCAACTCTGGAATGCTCAAAAATCACCCAAGAAGACCCGTTAAAGATCGATCCGCATAAAGCTAACTGAAAGCCACTCGAGCCCCCGTAAATGAGGGCGCTCCTATATATGCTCTTGGGAGCCCCTATTCCCAAGCGCCCCTATGCATAAGGGTGCCCTATATCTGATTCTTATCCACGACTTAGTCGTTTGCGAACGTTGCAAAGTGGATAACTGTCAAGCCACGTGTATGGCACCCCCAAGCACTCGGGTGCCCCTATTGTGCACGTCAACATTCGGATAAAATTGACTGGGATTATAAATAGACCCTCAGAACTTAGTTCCAAAAACAACCATTGCACTGTAAACGAATTCTTCTAAGTTTTCTTTGTTTTTTCTAAGTTCTAATTTTGTAAGAGGCCTCTCTGTCCTCAAGGAATTCATCTGGAGTTTACAATATACTTGCCTTGGATTAACAAATATCATGGTTGCAACCAAGCAAACATCTTGTGCTTCTTTCATTTCTGTTATAATTTCTTATATATTATATTTTGCTTGTTAAACTAACATCTTTGTTTAGATAAAAAAAGATAGATTTTTATTTGTAGGAATAATTCACCCTCTTTTATCGACCGCACGATCATAAACAGCTTCAACACAGTATTTGATAGCCCAACGGTATTAAGGATGTCCAGAGCCTTCCTTTGGGATATCTGAATAAAAAGACAAACAAGGGGGAAAAATTGATCCAGGTTTTCATATGAAGTCTAGCAAAGTATCCATTATAAGGTTACTCATGAAAACCATGTCAAGATTTGAGAATTATTTGGATAGAACTCCGACACCTTCAAGAGATCCCGTTGCTCGGCATACTCGGACAGAATCGCCACTCCAGTTGTGTATGCTTCTTCCAGCGTAGTCGATGAATTTCGAGCTGATTGCATTGCTGGTGCTTCCTCATAGAATATTCTCAGAACATGTTCAGAGTCACCATTCTGCAGCAAACATTTCTTCCTTAGTCATGCAGCATAAAGGATATCTAACAGAATGTGCGGGGAGAGATATTTGGTTCATAATTATTTTTTTGTTTTCGTTTCATTTTTCTAAAAATAAAACTTGGAAATTGAGTTCATCTCTCGTAAATTCAAAAGCCACAAAAAGTTAAATTATTTTTCTTTTCTTGAATTCTATTTTCATTTTTCAATCTAGAGTTTGATGCTTCTTACAGCTCCTTCCAGCAATTCTGCCCGTTCCCTGGCTCCAAGCATTCTATTTTGTTGCCGGAACAATTGCTTGTCGAGACTTTCTTTCAGTGAATCCACTTTTTCTGGTTTATAAACCTAAGCCCAAAAGACGACATATACTTGTATCAAAGAATCAAAAAATTATTTGCCATAAGGTTAGCAAGAGGCTAATCTGAAGAGTTATCCATCAAACTCCAAACATGCAGTAATCTATTGACATGCAGTTTCGTCACACTAAGGTGACATGTAGAAAAGGACATTTTGGTTAACAAATTTAATCAAAATCAAATCCTAGGGTGTTCGTCTCCTAGAAGGCATCAACTATCTGATTCTTAGAGGTGGATGTATCAAGACAAGCTAATCAAAATATCGATACGCCAATTCAAGAACTTTATCCGCAGATCAACCGATCAACTTCAAAATTTTCATCCCTGACTGATACGGCTAGCAAATAAAAAATCCTAGCTATCCACACATCAACCAAGAGACAAACTCTCGAGATCGGAACCATAGGACAAGATTGTCTATCAATTTGGATCTCATACCTCTTCCAAAGGTCACGCTGCCCTCTGGAGGGAACCGAACGCCAGAGGCGATTCATCTCGGCGCAGAGGGATCGGATGTGGGCGATGTCTCTCCTTATTTCCGTCGCAAGCTCCCCGGATCCTCGAACGAAGGCACCAAGGACAACGACGAATACGAGAAGGAGTAGGAGGATGGCGACGACGAATCCAGATGCTCAAGGCGCTCCAGCTCACCCGTGGCGAGGAGGAGCAACCGCTGCGCGCTGTGGTAGATCTCCGATAGGGTTCCTCCGCCGCCTCCGCTGCCGCCTGCTTCCATTGCAGGCGATCCCTGGAATGGGAGAGAAGCGCGTCCATCCTTCGTTTATAGGAGGCTCGAACCTGTTTACTTGGAGTGAAAGTAAGGGAAGATGAAATAATAAGCCAATGTCACACAATAAATACGTGTCCGGTGTATAAGAAAATAATTACTTCTCATCTGAGCCAATCCGGTCCTAAAAATTTTCTACTGATCGTTACGTGGTGTCTAAGAGCATATACAATATATACATACCTGAATAAATATTTATATTGGAACATAAAAAATTTAATGAATTACTTTTATATATATATATAATTTCTTTGTATTTTTTTCTCCAAATGAATAAATACTTTTATATATAATTGTGATCACTATTAAAATATTAAATAATTCTGTCGGCAAGCGAAAAGGGAATCACTCGATGATGACTTGCTTGAGTGTTGACCGAAGATTGGCCGATGGTAGTCGACCGGATACTCAGGTTGGTCCGATCGGATAATAGGGCACACAGATCAACCGGGCAGGTCTCTAGTGATGACACTTCGACGACTCTCTTGAGGCTTCGACGAATAAAAAATGAGAAGAAAACTGTGAAAAGATTCTCTTTTTCTCCCCTTCGAAAGGGAGGAGGGGGCCCTTATATAGGCGGGATGATATGCAAGAACATGCCAAAGTATTCCGAGGAATTTAATACGAATCCGACAGCAGACTTTGCTAGGCGACAGAGGGACTAAATTTGTCATCATACAGCCTAGCAACTCGACCTAGTGGTACGACCACCCCGCCTTTCTTAACTGTCTATCACTTTGGTGGGCCCACGCCACCTTACTGTCTCCCGCAGGATTACACTAATATCCTTCGTACTCTGTGAGTGTGTAGACGATAGCCTTTGCACATTGTGCGGGCTTCGTCACGACCGACCGACCGCCCGGGATCGGCTAGTTGCGATGCCACTTTTCCCCGAGTCTTGCCTTAGAGGAGCCACGACCACCTTAACTCGAGCGGACCTGGTCGCGATCCAGTGGCCTAGCGGGACCATTCGCCCGGCGAGATTTCAGCCGGGCGTCGCCAGGACCCAAGCTGTCTCGCGCCCGAGCCGCCTTCTGATTACCTCTCAACTGCCGACCGACGATTGTTTTGATTGCTGACCCGCTGACCTGGCCCGTGAGCCCTGTCCAGTGCAACCAGGTCACCCCTGGGCCCCAATCCGGGTGGACCCTATCTCCGTCTAGCTCCCATCCGCCTGGATCATTAAATAAAACTTAATAAATTAATTTCAAATATATATATATATATAATCTCCTGTGGGCCGCGCGGTGCGGACCACAGCGCCTGACCGATCAGGGACTTCCCTGATCGGTCACGGATGCGGCGCTGCGCTCCCGTGTCCCAACTCACCGCCCCCGAACAAAACTATACCCAGGGGCGGAGCTAGGATTTAGTTTAGTGTAGGCAAATTATGAATAATACTAACAAACATGTTGCGAAGGTTGTCTCCTTCGGTTTAGTTTCGGCAGCAAACCCGACAGCTCTCCGATTTGCAAGCCGCATTATTATGTATCTTGTTTTTTTTACATCATCTGCCTAATTTTTTTTCTTATACTTATATAGAAATAAAATAAGAAAAGAAGTGGATCAACATGTTTTTTGCTTTCGACATATTGTAGATGTTTGTTATGTCGTTCAATTAGGAAAAAATAAATACTAAAGAAGATAATCATAAAATTAAAGATGATTATGATACTAAGAATATAATAAACTAACAGCTAAGTTTATCAATAGAAAAAGAAAATAAAATGTAAAAAATAAATATTTTTATTCAATAATGTATTCGAAGTATAATAAAATTTTATAAATAATATGAGATTAAAAAAAATATCAAAGTAATATGTATGCATCAAAGACTAAAATGTCAAAATGAACAAGTTGATTTTTATTTTTTAATTATATCATTAAATATTTATTTCTAAGATATTTAAATATTATTTTATAATATATGTTTTTTGAATCCTGTTCAGTGTGGACAGCTGCCCACAGTGGGCATGAGCTGGCTCCGCCCTTGACTATACCCTAGGGGGGTACGATGAACCCATCGGGGTGTGTCTAGGGGACCAATTTATGTTTTTCACGCTTAATATTATAGTTAAATTTCTAAATCCTATCAGTAAAATTTTATTGGCTTGACTGAGTTTAAAAAAATAAATAAATAAATAAAAAATACATGGTTGCTCTTTATTGGCTTAACTGAGCGCGCGGTACTCATGGGATATGCGACACAAAAGGTGCGACATATCAAAACTAGTATACGAGTTTATTATCCAGCACATTCACGATGCACACCCACTATGGGCTCTCAACATTTATATATATATAGAGAGAGAATTACTTTCTGCGGATGCTACACGCGTGCCCGTGCGCGACTGCCTCTAATCGATTGAGAGGCGTCTGTGCACACCCGAGCTCCCAACGTCAAACTATAACCCAAGGAGAAAAGGTGAGCCCTAGAGAAAAAACGACTTAATTCTGACTGAAATACTATTATAATCCACTATAATTGATCGTGGCGACCGCGATCAAGACACCTCAATCGATTGAGGAGGAGAAACGATTGAGGGTGTTGCAGTTGCACATGGGCGCGCGACATAGAGTCTGTAGCGAAACAATTATATATATATAACCTTTTAATATTATAAGACTAAACTCAACATTTATTATTATTTTTTGTTTATAGTTAAGTGAGCGTGTTTATAATTTTGCAAAAGAGTGTTAAAATGTACCACATAAACCCTAGAAGTTGCATATAATAAAATATCATATGAGAATAAACGCCTAAAAATCGATATATGATATACATGTATTTACGCCAATCTAATCACTCTATCTGCGTCAAATCTCAGTCCCTCAAACAAGTGACCAGTCATTCATGATGAATCATGGATGAAATTGCAAGATACCGACCTTTACATCAAACCTCACTCTCGACATTTATATTATTTCATATAGTTAGTTCTATAGAAACCCCAATGACACGACTTATTGTCAATCCTACCATTGAGATAAAATGTTGATATACAAGAACCACAACCTGCCCATTTATATAGATCACACACGACCGTAGGAACATGCAAGACAAGCTGACACAAAAGAATTCGAGACCAACACAAACTGTCATGACACAAGCTAATAGAGTCTGAAATCATTGCCGATACTTTGATCCACAGAGTTTCTATTGTATGAATAACATCCTTTACATCATGAATTTTTCCCTCTATCAGTATTATTGATACAAGTCTCTTTGGTTAGATTGCCTATAGAAAAACCAGGGATGTTTGCTATTGTATGAACAAGTCTTTGACGTATCATAGTAGGTTTCAAAACCATCTCATGGCTTGCCGAGAAGCTGAGAGTTGATGGATGATATTTCGGATCACTTTCTTACCTGGATCTCCAGCCAACTTCAGTCCCAGGCCCAAGCCGAGCCAACTGCTGCAGAGAAGGCAGGAACTCATCCAACCTGAAAAGGAATCAGTATAAAAGGGGAAGAAAAAGTACAATATGGAAGAATGGATTCGGTTAGCGGGGAAAAGAAAAGAATCGTTTGTGATCATCACTTTATGAGCCATTTGTGGAGGCTGGTAGTGGTGGATAATCCTTTCTCATGATTCGAATCGGCTTGATTAAAACATCAAGGTCATTGTTCTGCAGAGCATCATTGCCTGATTCGAAGTGGGATGGATGTGTGTCATCCTCAGAGACCATGAAACTTGCTTCATCGTCACTTTCATCAGGGGCGAGGGCAATGAACTCGGCAAACTGACCATTGCAGAATAGGTCATTGGCCTTCTTTACAACTTTTTTATCTAAAGAAACTACCAATCTCTCGCCAACCAAGCTAATGCCAGAACCGAAGTAACGCCCCCAGGTGTTGCCTTGTACCACAGTGTCTTTCCTCTTTTTTGTCTTGTTTTTGGTTTTTGGGTGATGAAGCTTGCACTTGGATCCTTGTAGACACTTGCCTGTCGCTTGATAGATGGGGCACACATAACTGTGTTTCTTACAGCACTGCAAATGGAAACACATAAAATTAGGTACATTCTCATTAACTGATCGGGTTAGAAAATCAGCACCTTAAAAAAGTAATAGAAAGCATATACCTCATCACCATCAACACAGTATCCCTTGAGAAAGCCTTCACAGACAGAAGCATTGGGGTTGACATTCACATGCCGATAAGAGCAACTTGTATTGGTACATAAACCTGCACAGATAAATATGTCATCAAACAGATCTGTGTGCAAGAGAAAAGTCAAACAAGTTGGACAAAATTCAAACAGGAGTCAACCTTGTAGGAAGTAAGAGCAATCTGGCATTCTTTCTGGAATGATCTGTATGGTAATGTTTGTGTCAATTTGGCATAGAAGAGATTGCGAAGGAACATATAACAGAACCAGGTAGCATATATTAAAAATCTTTCACCTTGTGAGCAAGCTTGCAGTCCGTATTTGAACATGAATCATTAAGAAATTTGGTGCAAATGGCAACTTTAGATGGGTCATGAATGTATGGGCACTTCCCGCCCTTTTTATTGCACTTGCCGAACCGAGTAAAGAATTGGCAGTATTGATTCTTCTTTGCCAAGCGCAATCTGGCGGTGTGCAAACTCCATCTAACTTTTTCACTGGCCAAGATGCGAGTAAGTTTCTTTGGATCTCTGACAAGTTGGTTACCATTACCTATCCGAATATATCTGCTGGAAAAGATGAAACCAAAATAATGAAATACATAACTGCCAGAAATATGATAATCAATGAGCATTGTGAATAAGCATATGATAATCATACTCATTATTGCCTCCCAATAATTTCCGTGGAACCGAAGATATACTGAAGTTTCTGATTCCCTGATCCTTAGCACACGACTGCTCATCTGCACATTGATCCAGAACAACGTATTGCAACAAATAGCATTGTGAAACAGGATTAAATCCATACTATAAAAGATTAGGTGGTGAACTTAACCAAGAGTCTCGAAAATGGAAAGCAATAGCAGGACCAAGGAAGAAGCAAGTGCTATCTACTGTATGTTGATTACCTCGACATCAGTGTGTAAGAATTGATTTCAAAGATAAGCATATTACTAGCAGTGATATAGAATTGCATAGAATTTTATAACGAATAAGAACCATTCAACTAACCCCAAATAGTTGGGGCTGACAACTTGCTGATATTGATGTTGAAGAGTTTAATGCAACAAGAGACCCACATGGTACTGGAATTAAAGACAAATTAAAAATTAATAAATAAATTTAGCATGGAATAAGACTGATAAGTATTGCATATGCTTCACCACAATCATAGGGAACAAGATGATGAATCCTATTTTCCTTGTATGTGGCCCAAATAACCATTTCACTTGCTATCCAAATAAGGATACAATACTATACTACATGCAATGGCAAGAATATTTTCTTTCGATTTTGTTCCATATGCATCCACAAGTACAGTCCTTCCTATATCCATTAGGCACTTGTAAAGGCGAGCCACAAAATTGTTTTCCATTAATCAATAGAAAACAAATAAATGAATTCATAACTTCAACCAAGGCAGGATAGGATCTCCTGATCAAGATTAAGCACTAAAACTTTGCTGGGTAATCATGTTGTCTATCTAACATCCTCCAACAATATTCCAGGGGCTATTTTCGTGCTGTAAAATTAATAGGATGAACTGCAATGGTATGGAGCAAAGTGAGGTTAGCAGTAATTGGAGCCACTTCAGGAGAAAAGGTTGGCTCTTCAACCTGGCCTGACAATAAATTAAGATTGGACCAGGTTAGAGTAACATCTTAAAGTTAGTATATAAACCAAGGCTTAGCTTGGATGTACAAAATAGAATGTTAATATTCATTATGTGTGTTACTCGGGCTCAGGTATGAGTACTATCAAGGGTGCAGTTCTAAGTACTAGCAAAAGTGTCCAATAAGAGTACTGATATGAAGAGCTAATAGAGAGACCTCCTTGCTTCTCTCATGGTACCCCTCTTCTTGCTGAGTCCCTTTCCATCGGTCCATAAAGACAAAATTTAGGACTCAAGAAAACTTGAAGAAATTCTCATTGCAGAGATCAATTGAACAATTTGCATATCGACAGCAAATGGTTAATTGTTGCCCACCTTTGTCCTTTCAATTCCATCAGTATACTGTCGTTAGCTTTGTTGGCTTCCTTTCTATCCCCAAGCCTTTTTGGTTTTGGAGGATACTCAAAGGAAATAGCATCTTTCATTTTCTTTCCTTTCCGGCAGTACAGAGTGTTAGGTCATGTAAATATACATTGAAACCAGAAGTAATTGTAAACATGTTGGAGAAATGTTTCTAGAAAGAATAAAATTTAGCTATGATTTAAATAATCAAAAAGTTATCTAGACTACAAATAAGAAAGTCCTGATTTTCTTCATACAAAAAATCCACCATAATAGTTAAACAGGCAGCATTAAATAAGTTCCTACCATTAGGAATCAAGATACGTTAGAGGACCAAAACTAGCAACCACCAGATATAGAATACAACCAACCAATCACCCTTCAATCATTTCAATGTACCGAAGCTCGGCATAATGAACAACCAAATGCAAGCTGATAAGGTTGTAGATGAACCAGTTATGCTTGTGATTAAATGATTCCATTCCTTTGCTCATGGGTGTATTTATCCCTTGGGCTAGTTTATCAAACCACACGAGTTAAGAAAATTATGCATCATATAAGCATTGATCAAGGTTGCAGTAGCTAACAAAAATAGGTGTAGCATTCAAGTGAAAACTCTAGGCTGGACCAAAGCCATTGACCAAAACCATAAAAATAACAGGAACTGCTCATTATTTGTAAAAGATTCACAAGAAAAACATCCTATTCATTCTAATGATATAAAAAAATAACTTACTAAGTACGGAATTTTTACTATGTTTAAGGCCAGAAACAGAGAGAAGATTGCTTTGTTCTCTGTTCTTCTCAACTTCAGCAACTGCCAATTCAGCCTCCTGTGATAAAGATGGTTCAATTGAAAACTTAATGCTGTGATCATCACCAGTTTCAGAGAGCGAGAATTTGACTCAACAGAGATAGAAAGCATGTGGGTTATGAGAATGTAACTAACAATAAGCATAAAATCATCAATTCCAGCACTTATTGTATGGACTTTAGCCAACTCAAAGGAAAGTCAACAATAGCCTACGTTAGAGACAGATTCTAAACTCCATTTATAAAATTACAGACCATTAAAGTATCATAAACCACAAAAGTGCCATCCTCCCCTAACCATCTATTACAGTCAACTAGTTCTAAACGCTTATTCATTGTAGCCAAACATTTGCAAACATCACAATACTCCATAATTTAACAGTTTGATTATGGAGTTCGACAAATGTCCTATATAGATAAACAAATAATGAAACTAAGAGAAAAGGAATATATACTGTAGCAACTATGCCAACATTATTTTCTGTGACAAAAGAAAAATGAAATAGGTTATGACTCATGCAAAATCTCAAATTGAATCAGTTTCCTGAATCATTCTATGGTGCTAAAGAAACACAATACTTCCAATTTAGAGTAAAAATTTCACATACATCTCAGTCAACCTGTCCTTGCATATGTATCCTTCTAGGAAACCTTCTCACTGGGAAAAGTTTGATTAAAGGATTGCATAGCAAGATCACAATCGAAATCATGCATGAGTTGAACATTCCATGGATCTACACTATCAGGTTTAGAAAATTATCATTTCTATAACATACAAGCCAATTCACAAAAAGTTCTAATACCCATATGTGTGCAGAAAACTTAAAATCTAAAAGGAGGTTTTGTTCTCCATCTACCTTATTGACTACTTTTGAGCGTCTTTGCATGGACCTTGACCATTTCAAGCTAGATCTACCAAGACGTGACACCCCAGACTTCTTCAGAAAAAACCCATCAGTTCGCTGTGTGTACAGTGTATCCTTTTTCCTTGCAAGTTGCATTTTCAAACTGTATAAATCATGGAAATAATGCTTCATAGGTTAGTTTCAACACAATATGTGAAGAAACAAATGGGAAAAATAACTTATAATTATAAACCATGAAATGAAATCGTTGAATCAAGGGATCTCATTCTTCACACAATAGCTCACCTTTGTAGCAGTGTAGCTCTCTTCCATGGAAATAGGTAGGGAAGAACCTTTATACGAGGTAATGATGAGATGCCTTTTTTAGATGGTCGTTTTCCACTCAATGTCCAAACATGAGAAAAACTGGAGTACTTATGTCGTTTGTCTTGAGCTTCATAAAAAATTAGTGAAAATAAGCTCTCTCATTCTGAGTATGGATACTTATCAAATCTAACATTTGAGAGTTGTCTAAATCCACATTATAAAATGTAAAAACTAATTAATTAGATATAGCAAGAATGGTAATTGCTAAGGCTCAATAATTCATCTATATTTGCATGTCTGAATAATCATAGAAGTGAAAAATAAGAGTTGAAGAATATGATAACAACATATGGAGAGTAAGTGAAATAATCTAGAGGACTGACCTTTGTTCAATTTTTTCTTGGGTAGAGTAGAAGTTAGTACACCATTTACAGTAGATACAGAAACCTTCTGCCCACTCATGTTTCCATTTCCGGGAAGAAGCACAACATTACTTTGACCTTCTGAAGAATAGACATTCCTTATAAGTTGGTTCTTGTTTTTCCTATAGTAATAATCAGATGAAGCTGAGGAAATTAATGCCGGACTCTTATCCAAAGAAAAATTAACTGAATCATTGACTTTATGCCCTGAAGCAGCAACCAACTGATTGGACCTGTGTTTCACATATATCACACTCTTACCCAATGGTTCACATATTTTATCACTTGTGTCGTTCTGATCATTGATACCACCAGAAGGCATAATGAGTGGTGTATCCTGAACATCAGTTGTAGCTTCAGAAACAGAATTCTCTGACAAGCCATGAGGAGCTTCAGACGAATAAACAAAGGTGGAATCTGATAATTTCGCAGCAAGAGGCAAAGGAGGTGTTTTTGGTCTCTCGAAATTATTATTAGGGCAGTACAGAATATTGTTCCCAGAAGTCATGCTTTTCTCCATGATATCTTTAGTCAATTTATTTGTACTTCCCAAATACTTTGATGGATGTGTAGGCTCTGTAGACAGTTTGTTCTCAAAAGAAGGATTAGAGCGAGCAAGAATATTGTTTGCACAACCATTACTTCCAAAAACAATGTTTTTCTCTGTGATGCCTTTGTTTAATTTTCTCGTACTTCCCAGAGACTGGGATGGCTGAGAAGCTGATTTCCTAATAAGACTGTTACCTTTACGAACATAAGAATTATGAATCTTTCCAAGCTTCCTTGGGGATAGTTTTGACAATGAACCACCTTTTTGAGATCGCAGAATCACCTGAGAAATTGAAGAGGGAGCATCCTTTCGATGCCAAGTCTTGCGTCTCAAACTCAGGTGTGAATGAGTCGATTCCTTGGAACAATTAACTGAGTTAGCTCGAATTGGAGTATCTTTTGGAAGTCCAACAGTTGGCATCGTCTTCTGGTTCAAAAGTTCTTGTCCATTCATATCTTTTGATTCCATGGATTTTTGTTTCAGAGTATCATCTGATAATAAGTTATTTTCTTTCTCAAACATAGCTTTGCAACTAATGTTCTGAGAACCTTCAACTTCTGGTGCCAAGGATTCTCTGAAAGCCAACAAATATTTGTCTCCTGTGATAACTTTCTGATCTTGGTCACAAATATCTTTAATCAAACCATCTTCACTGCAACCATATCTATCAGGCAATCCTGAATGCAGCCGTTCTGGAGCTACACAAGGTGAAGCATCTTGAACTTCAGACATGAAAATGGATGAAGCTACTAAATCTTCCTCCCTAAGTTTCAAGTTATCAGATTGAGGTGATTCAACATTAGCATGTGAGACAAGGCAGGCATCTTTCTCATCTGGGGTAATATCTGGAGGGTATCCATCTGAAGCTGTATCCACTAACTGTGGAGGCAAGTTAACTAAAAGATTTTGTATTTCCATGCACAAATAAACATCACTCATTGTGGAGTTACCTCCACTAATTTCCTTGAGCTCCTTTGCATCAACATCAACCTCTATGTGCTGATTGCCAATAGTATGCTGTTTCATTTTTAAGTTGTCAGCAAAGATGCTATGACTGGTTAAAGAGGAGGCCATATGACCAACTGGCATGACTAACTGCTCACTCTTTCTCAGTGGTGATGAAGAATACTCACTGGAAAATGTAACAAAATCTTTGTCCAGATCTCCCACTTTCTTATTGTCATCCGACCCCTCAAAATTTTGACTATCATGATTCTCATCTATGGTGTTCTGAGCCTGGAGAGCTGATGACAATTGCCTGGTTTCATCATCTAGTTTACCCCTCATGATTAATGGGACTTGAACTGCCGGTGTTTAAATCTCCAATATCCAATAATGCATTGGCACAGTTTTGATCAAGAGTTTGTCCAAGTTCAACAAATTCCTTTCCGTTTTCCTCCTCATCACACCTAGATGGATCAGTCAAAACACTCTTCTTTGCAATCTCTGTGTCTACGAATTTTGACTGACAAGACCCTAAATTAACACAAGTAGCAAGTTCAATTTCCTGTTTTTCTACAATACAGTTTGTTTCTTTGACATTTTCACCAATAACAGAATGGAAAGTTTCTTCTTCTTCCCTTACTTTGTCATCCATCAACTCTTGCCCTTTGTTCTCATCCATTGCCACAGTGCTAATAGCCCTCCTTGAAGAATTCTGAAGGCTGGCATTATTTACATCTTTAATAGAGGAACTTCCCCGATTATCTGAAGCTTCTGGGTCATCTAGCTTTTTCTGAGAATTGTTCAGTGTGAGCATCTTAGAGATTCCATCTTTTGCCTCAAGAACCAATGAACCAGAAACAACAGGCATAGCAATTTCCTCTCCCTTCCTTGCCAACTTCTTTTTCACTAACTTTTAGGTGTCGACTGCTCCTGACCATTTCCATCATAAGTAAGTAAGGCTGATCTTGGAGAAGATGCTTCACCAACCAAACTATTTGATTTTAGTGAGAAGTTAGGTGTGATACTTCTAATTGATCCTTTACAGAAGTAGTGGGCTGAGAAACTAATTCAGAAGGTGAAGTGTGAAACAATGGTTTCTCCTGTAGTCTGCTCCAGACAGATACCCCAGATTGTAACCTAGATAGAGCACTAGGCCTCTTTGCTGGTTGCTTACTGGATGTTGATACTATAATTTGCTCCTTCCCTCTATTGAAGAACGTAGCACTGGGCCTCTTTGCAGTTTGTTTTTCTGGTGACCATATTATGATTTGGTCATTCTCCTTGTTGGAGAGCTTTCTCTTACCTCTATTGTCTCCAAAGTAATTTTCCTCACAGGAATAGACTGTGCTTGTGGTGGGCACATCATATACATCTGAAGTGGTTTCAAATTGACTGTTTATGTGAGAATAAGAATTGCCATGAGATCGCATTGTAGGAAATGGTGACCTAAGATGTCGCTCCAAAATAGGACCAAGTTCTCTTATATCCTCTCTATCTCTACCTATATCCCTATTCCTATCCGAATAAAAAGGCATATGCAGTGGTCTTTCTCCTCTGCTATCCTCTCTATCTTTATCAGAGTAAGCTTTCATCGGTGGCAGCAAATACCGCCATTCAGCTACAGAATCAGCTTCCCTCTTTCCACCTATGGCAACAAAGTCCCGTGGATTCCTAGGGGAAGAGGCGCACGGTGGAATTGTAGAAGGATTGGGAAGCAAGATACGGTGTGGATGGTCGATCTCTTTGTCCCAGACCCTAAGATGCCTCTTGCTTGGACCTCCCAAGTGCTCCTCCACATCAGTCTCTTCCAACCATCGAGGTCTCTTCCTTCTCTCCAAATCTACAGCAAGATCCTGCCTATAAAGATTTGCACGGGAACAAGCCACATGATGCCGCCTTTCCTCATCCTCCCACCTCAACCGAAGCAAATCTTGGCTATCGTCGACAACCCTAAATCTATCGTCATCAAAAACACGACTTTCCGGGGAATCTCGCATCAAATGCTCCCCGTGGCCCATGAGATACGGCCGGAGAGAAAGGTAGCGGACTTCAGGAAGGGGCGAGCGGTCAGGGAACCTAAGTGGCAGCTGCGGGAACGGATCTATTTGATAAGGGACTCGAAGGCGGCCGCCGCCGCCGCCGTCGTCGACGGGGAGGCGGGTTTCGCACTCGTGGCGGAGAGATCGGGCGTGATGGCTAGGATAGGGCTGCGGCGAGGGTGTGGACGAAGGGAAGGAAACATGGTGGTGGTGGTGGTGGTGGTGATGGGATTGATGAGAGTAGTAATTGGGATCCACCAAGTGGTGAGGCGGCGGAGGGTGCGGATCGTACCTGGATCTGGCGGCGAGGCGCGGGGAATCCAGCGGATCCATCGGCGATGCTGGATCGAAGGCCTGCGGAGGAAGAAGAGGAAGAAGCGGTCGTGGAGAGGCGAGCAAAGTAAAGGTAATCGACGATTCGATGACGATAACGAGAGCTAGTGGAGGAATCGATCAAGATATGGGGGAGCGTAATAATTAAATCATTTATTATTAACAACTAATGAAATGACGCTTTAAATTGTATAAATCATAAAAATATATCTTTTTTAAAAAAAATCAAAATGATATTTTATTTGGTATTTTTATCGAAATACTATTTCTTTTTTAGATATTGTAGTTACTTCGCTATGTTATATATAACAACTACTTAATAATTACTATAACTTTTTTTAATAAATTTTAATTAATTTAAAATTTTATATAATTTTAACTAAATTAATAAATAATATTTTGATATAATAATTTCAGAGTTTAAGATTTAAAATTTAAATTAAAATTTAATTATAATTATTTTAAAATAATTTTGACTAATTTATATATAATTTTGATAAGTTAAGTAAAAAATATTTTGATTGATTTGTATATAGTAATTTTGATTCAAGTGAAATAATTAATTTCACATTGTGATAGTTATCTACCAATTATAACTAAATCTTTAAATTTTAAAATTAAATTTTAAATTTTAAACTCTAAATTTTAAATATTTAAATTCATTAAAATCATATTAAAATCAAATAAATTGTAACTTTTTTAAACTAACCAAACCAAACTTTTCAACTAAATCGATAAAATATTGAAAGTCTATTTTCATCCATTAACAAAACTTTACAATAATTATACATTTATATTTAATTTTAACTCTGTTCAATTAATTAAAAACTTAAGATTTTACTATTTAGACTTATTCAATTTAATCGAATTAGAGTTTTAAAACACAAATTGAACCAAATTAATAGAAAATAATCAATATTTCCCGAAAAAAATTCTGAGACAACTGAACTGAACTTTTTAAATTTGATTGATTTGATCGATCAATTTGATTTAATCGAACTTTGCTCACCTCGATAGATGCTATAATAACATTGGATAAAAGATATTTTAGGAATATATATTTTTTGATTTTTTTTAATTTTTTAAGAGATGACTTTTTGATTTTTTTTTTTGGCGCCTTCCGATCTCAGGCATGATCAAATCTTAATTTCAGTAAATTAATGAATAAATTTTTTTTAATGGACAATTGAGATAAGAATAATGAATATATGAGCCTTTCTCGATATAATTTAATGATCGATAAAAAAAACTCATATAAATTCAGAATTAATGAATATAAATGAAGTATACAATATCAACTAAAAAATTAATATTACTAGTATTAAAACTACGACTTTTAATGATTTTATATAATTTGAGGTCTCCCTTTTAAATTTTGTATAAATATTAGGATATATAGGCTTTAAGATTCGTGCTTAATGGTCACCTGGTAGATGATATACGATGTCATATTAAATATGTCACTCCGTGATTTGTTGGAGTAAAAGATTATTCATCCAGATAGATCAGTACTGTCAACATCCAAATAGAATAGATACAAAATAAATTACAGAGAATATCGTATTAAGAATCATGTATTTTTTTTATCCATTGAGAATTAAACCAATATCAACAATTACTCCTTCTCCATGGGATGATTATTGGATATTATGTTAATGGAAAGAGAGACGTAGAGGAAAGAAATTTTTTGGTGAGTGGGATTTTAGTCTCATATTGGGAGTTTTTAGTGAATTTAAAGAGACTCCACTGTGAGTGAGGCTTTAGTCCCATTTGGGAGTTTTAAGGCATAATTGTTGGTTTATATTGTTTCACAAGCATATTAGTTGTGAACAAATACAAGTGGAGAGACTCTCTCTCACGCGTGGGTGAGCAGGGGGTGCAAATCTAGGGTCCGAATTTGTACTGAATTAAGTGAACTCGTGTGCATGCACGACTTACGCGCGTCGTACACGCACACGAGCCTCGAAGCACCGTCGGAGGAGGACAAATCTGTTTCAAGGAAACTTCATCGTCGGGAGATGTCCGACTACTGTTCGAGAGCTCAGGAGATACTGTTGTCGGGAGACCTGGTCGGGAGATTTTGCTCGAGAAGTCTATCTCGGGAATTCTGTTCGGGAGACTGCAGTTTGCATAAAAGGCAGCTCGGGCTACTCAACAGATAAGTTGAAAAATGTATATTTCAATTTATTTTTTGTTCACTCTAAAAAAAGATAGCATTTCCTCCCACAATGATTTGATGGTTAATATGTAAATGTTATCAATATGAGGTTTGGGGATCAAACTCTGACAAATTCAGTATGTCCATCCTCTCCATGTATTAATCACAGTATTCAAACTAGTAGCATAGTGATTTACCTCTTCTGTATTGATCCGTAACATTAAAGCAGCCACTCGTCGTGCAAGTATGATGTACACCATGATCTTCGGCTTTTGTATCACAGCACACAAGTATGATGTACGGGCTACTCAACAGATAAGTTGAAAAATGTGTATTTCAATTTATTTTTTGTTCACTCTAAAAAAAGATAGCATTTCCTCCCACAATGATTTGATGGTTAATATGTAAATGTTATCAATATGAGGTTTGGGGATCAAACTCCGACAAATTCAGTATGTCCATCCTCTCCATGTATTAATCACAGTATTCAAACTAGTAGCCTAGTGATTTACCTCTTCTGTATTGATCTGTAACATTAAAGCAGCCACCCATCGTGCAAGTATGATGTACACCATGATCTTCGGCTTGTGTATCACAACACACAAGTATAATGTACACCGTGATCTTCGGTGTAGATCGTATCATCGGCTTTTGTATCACAGCACAGAGGATGACAATGGCCTCGCCCCGCCAATCTCTTCCTTCACGAATCTGGAAAGGAAGACTCGAACATTTAGTCTATTTTATGTTCTGAGAAAAACTCGAACATTTAACTGTACAATTGAATGTTTATTTGCACAATTCGAGTCTAGATTTTATCTTACAACATGCCAATTCACCATGTTGTGTTTTCTACCAAGATTGGAACTTGAATATTACGTATGGTCATATGTTTCCTATCTTTTATATGATATCAATTTGCCAGTGATTATTGTCAATTTACCAGGATTTGAGTGCAATTGATTGTTCATTTTCCACAATTTGAATCTAAACTTTGTCGGTTACAGTTCTGCGATTGATATCAAACCAGAAGACGAAGAAGGAGATCGACCTAAGCTGGTCCGACTGGCCCGAAGTTACTATAAAGAATTGAAGAACCAAACCAACAGACGGAAAACAAGCCGAAGAAAGGACGAACCAGCTGAACCCGCAAATGACAAAAACAAGCTCAACGTGACCTGCTACGAGTGCAAGAAGAAGGGCCACTACAAGACGGAGTGTCCGAACCTAAAGGAGACCAAGAAGACAAGAAGAAAGAAAGCACTCCAAGCAACCTGGGACGAATCTTCCTTAGAAGAAGAAGAAGCACCCCAGTCAAATCTACTAGCCCTGACCGCCTCAGAAGAAGTCGATACCGAGTCAGAATCAGAACAGGACGACGACAGACTAACCTTTTCAGAAGACGGCGAAATCAAGGTAAGTAGTTTCAGTAGAAGTCAGTTAAATGAACTTATTTCGTATCTTTCTCGAGATTTGGTGAAAGCCAAACTCCGAATCGAATCCCTCCGACAAGAAGTAAAACTCCTGAAAGAGGGAGCTGACTCTAAACCCTTAACCGAGAAAGTTTAAGAAGGAACTCCTACTCAAGCTGAAAAACTTGAGAAAGAGAACTCCTCCCTGATAACTCAGGTTAAGGATCTTAGAGCTGCCTTAGAACGATTCACTTCTGGTTCCAAGGGTCTTGACATGATTCTTGAAAAACAGAAGTCCGTTCTTAATCGATCCGGACTAGGCTATAGAACCAAATCTAGGCAAAGATCCTATTATGCTGTACTGAACCAATCCAGACCTAAAGTTCAGGCATGGGTACCTAAACTGTACCTGAACAACCCAACTGGACCAAATCAGTATTGGATCCCCAAGGACAAGATTCACATCTTGCCTAACCATTACCGTGGCTTTAGTCCAGGGGGAGCCAAATTAAAAACTATATTTATTGTTAAATAGAATTTAATTCTTGCAATTTGCTTGTTTGATTGTTTATTTAATTTCTGTAATTTACCATGCTTAGACTTAGGAATGGTTAGTTTAAGGACTGAACAAACTTAACTGAAGCTTGACAACATAGTATTGGGTGGAGGTGAGATGATAGTACGTTAGGGAAACCAATTCTAATAAGATCAAGTTTACTTGGTCTCTTTAGACTGGTGAAACTAGCCGAAGCTACCGATCCAAAACCTAAACTAGTTAGACCAGAACGTTTCAAAGATTAATTTTGTAAATGAAATTTCATTAAACGGCTTTGTCAAGGAAAGGGTTGATGATCCAATAAGGCTACGACCAAAGAAGGCCTAGTGCCTCGACAAGACCTGGAAGCCAATTTTTGAATTTCAAATTCAAATTATTCTTTGTAAAATTCGAATCTAACACAAACTTTCAGTTAATTATAGACTCAAAACATTTTTCAAATTAAAATCAACTGTTTTCAAAATCAATTAAGTTTTTCAAAATGAATCACAAAATAATTTTATCAAAACTAGTCTCACAAAACCTATAAGGCTAACTTGATTGATAACCCTAGACTGGGTGAGACGACAAATTCAATGAAAATTCATTTAATAACTGCATTCTCTTCAAACATTTAGAACGACACTGACTTAACGTTAGGTAAGCCATGGTTAAAACAGTCAAATCGGGTCAAAACTGGTCAAACAAGTCAAATCTGGTCAAATGCAATCTTTTAGGGTCAAAAACCAGTCCTTAGGACGCCCAAACCCTTACGGGCGCCCCAAGGCTGGTCAAAAGCAGCTTTTTGCCACTGCACGTTGACCAGGGCGCCCGGGTGCTTCCGGGCGCCCCCGTATAAGCTATTCAAAGACATAAAGCTGCCAAAAGGCAGCTGCAGCCCTGTCAGGGCGCCCTCGCCTGGCGGGGCACCCTCGCCAGCCAGGGCGCCCTCCCGCTACAGGGCACCCGGAAAATGCCCTATAAAAGGGATCCATACCCCCTTCTTCTCTTCACACTCAAACCACTCCTCCTCTTCAACTCTCTACATTCCAAGAGACCTTGCAAGCTCTCATCCTCAATAATGCCTCCCCGAGCTGCCCGGTATAATTTTTCTTGCAATTAAGTTTTTTTTAATTCCTTCATACTTTCTTTAAATGCATATTTCTTCTCTTAGAAGACGCCGACCAAACCAGGCAGAACCCGGTACCCAACCTAGTCCTGATTCTAGGTTTCCGAATTTATTATTGTGTAATAAGTTTGCTCGAACGACCTATAAGCCTATCAAAATGAGCTACTTAAATAGACAATTTTTCACCCAATCCTGTCCCTTAACAATGAATGTCATAAACTTTTACCAACTTGACAATCTAGTATTCTGCACCCATCCAATCAATACATCCTTATGTGCAGAATTTTACAACAACATAATTAGACAGGATGGTCTCATGTTCGTCACCACTATTCAAGGAATTCCCTTAACTATCACACCTACACTACTCAACCGATTTCTAGGACTACGATTCTCGCAGTCCACCTTCTGTTGTTACCCTCCGAGGGAGCCTCCCTTTGATGCTCCCTACTCTCACATTACCTTAGACACGTTACACTCTTACTTCTTTAGGCAACCCCTGGCCAGACGATTTCAGTCAGTCGAACTACAGGTCCAGGACTACGCTCTATATAGAGTCATAGTCCGATGTATTCTGTCATTATCTACTAGAGACGTCACTACTATGAGACCATTCCACACCTTTATCCTATATGCCTTGATTCATCAGCTAGACATCGACATAGGACTTCACATGTTTCATGCTATCCTACATGCATCCAGTGTTACCACGCAAGGGCGGGTACGCACACTCTACTGTCACATCATCACGTCCATATTACATCACCACGGTCGGAACATCACCGAGGGAGAGATGGCTGAGTTGACTGATTACGACGAGATAGGATATAGAAACTTCTCCCTAGCTGGTATAGAGGTTTCCGGTACTGGGGTCTTGTCTTGGAGACGTCAGAGAGCAGCTCCCCAGATCGACTCAGACAAGGAGGTAGAAGTTGACGTCGTCGATTTAGCAGCCGAGGCTCGTGCACACATAGACGAGCTGCCTCCACCGACCATCGACCAGCGCTTCACATAGATGCAGACGGAGATCCACAGTCTCCGAGAGGAGGTCGAGGCCTATCACATCGAGCAGATGGACGCTCGTAGAGCCGATCGAGAAGTGGTTGATGCACGATACATTGAGATGATGACACTATTCCGATCATGGCAGCCTGGCTCATCTGACCACCCTGGCCCTTCTTCATAGTTAGACTATTTTCAGCATTATACTAAGTAACTAAAACTTGACTCATGTTTGACTATACTGAACCTCTGTTTGACCAGTTAACCTATTTGGTTTGACTCATGTTTGACTTGAGTATTTGATCTTTACTGTGCCTAGTAGAATAGGTTAACTCTACTTTTGATTTTCTTACTGCTTTACTTGATTTGAAAATCAGTTTCTAAAAGAAGTTGAAAAACTGTTTTACTTAATATCAAAATCAGTTTTTTTTCAAATTTTTCGACTTAGTTTCATTATAAAAACTACCCCTTTCAAAACTAGGGTTTTTTCGTAAATGGACTTAGCCTAGGCCCTAACCCTAGAAATGCATGCACCTATAGACTTAGAAGCCAGCATCTCACAAGCATCTTAGGGTACTTTTGATTGATAACCTAGAAAGGGTTGAGATACTTAGGTCTTTGCCTTAATTCAAAATGCTTTAAGTCAGTGCATCTGCAGTAATTGGGGCACTAAATATAACTTATACAGTAATCAAGTTAAGTGTCAAGTTTAGAAAATCTAACTTGAACAGAACACTTAACTTGACTAAAGAGTTACTCTCTCACAAGAGGACCTTGAGTTGCTAGTCGAAGCTAAAGCGAAGAAACTGGCCGCAGCACAACAGGCAGCCGCTCGACCCACTCAGGCGGGCCCAGCCGAGCACACTGCTCGGGTGGGCACTGAAGGAGGGGTTCGACTGGAGGACAGTCCTCATTTCCACTGGGCGCTGTTCGGCCCGGCTGAAGGAGCAGGACAATCGGACCCTCATGAAGCTACATCCAGCCATACCAGAGCTAACAAAGGGAAGGCTCCCCTTGTGCCGACCTCAACTGAGCACACTGGGTTCCCCTTCTCCAGCCAAATCTTGCACGAGCCACTGCCCAAGCATTTTCGACTCCCGCCCATCACTGAATACGAAGGAGCTACTGATCCTGAAGAGCATTTGATGAAGTTTGAGAACGCTTCGATGCTGCATCAATATTCGGATGGTGTAAAATACCGAGCCTTCCTGACCACTCTAGCCGGGCCGGCCCGGCCCAGCGGTGGTTTGACAAACTACCAAAGGGATCCATAAGAGAATTTGCCAACTTTAAAAAATTGTTCCTCCAGCATTTCGTGAGCAGCAAGAGACACCACAAAACCAGCCTCAACTTGTTTACCCTGAAGCAGGGCTCCAGAGAGCCTCTCAAAGCCTACATCAAGAGGTTTAATCAAGTTGCACTGGATGTACCCACGGCTACGTCTGAGGTGCTAGTCAGTGCTTTTGCTCAAGGCCTACAGGAAGGCGAGTTCTTTAGATCATTGAACCGAAAATCTCCGAAGGACTTTGAGAGCCTTCTGGGCAAAGCCAGTAAATACGTGGACGTAGAAGAAGCACAAGCCGCTAGGCGGCCGGAGGCCAGACCCGCGCCCGAGATTCCTCAGCATCAGTAGAGAAGTGTACCTCCTGGAGGACCTCTCAGAAGTCCCAGAGCTATGGGATACCGACAAGGAGCCGAGAGAGGAATAATTCAGCAAGTAGCCCAGGGTTACCTCCCCTCCAGATGGCAACCCTACTGTTCCTTCCATAACAGCCATACGCATGACCTTCAGGACTGCTGGCAGGCCGGCAGATGTTGGGGCCGCGCCGGCCGAGGAAGTCCAAGAGGGGCTCACCAAGGAGGTGGTCGAGGTCGGGGAAGAACATCGCCTAGCCAATCCGAGTCCCCGGCCCGACCGACCGCCCCTGCAGCCAGACAGTTGTTCCAGACCCCCGACTCTATCGAGCACGGGAATGCCAGCGAAGAGCAAGCTAATCAACAGAATGCTGTGCACGGGTCTATAAATGTAATTTCGGGCGGACCCACCTATGAAGATTCCAATAGAGCTCGGAAGTCGCAGGTCAGACGCCTCGATATCTATCAAGTGGGCTGCAGTTCCGCCCAAGCCCAGGGGCCGCAGATCAGCTTCGGCCCCACTGACCTGCAAGGAGTAGAAGTGCCGCATGACAATGCCCTGGTTATCACGGCGGTTATAGCAAATTATCAGGTCCACCGAACCATTGTGGATACTGGCAGTTCCGTCAATATTTTATACCTGAAGGCATTTGAGCAGTTGCAAATTGAAACTACTGAGTTACAACCCGTGGCTACACCTCTGTTCGGATTCACCGGCAATGAAGTTCTACCCATCGGCCAAATCAAACTAGCCATTTCACTTAGAGAAGAGCCCTTGAAAAGGACCAGATGGTCTACCTTCCTGATAGTGGATGCACCTTCAGCTTACAATGCTATACTGGGTAGACCGGCACTGAATGAATTCCGGGCCGTGACTTCAACTTTCTATCTAAAGGTCAAATTTTCGGTGGGGGATCAGGTCGGCGAAGCTAAAGGAGATCAGAAGGTCGCTCGCCGGTGTTACGTGGATGATGTCCGAGTGGAAGTAAGGAAGGCCTTCCGAGCTCCGCCGGCCAGCTGCAACATGGTACAGTCCTCTCAGCCTTCCCCTGGGCTGAGCTGCTAGAAGAAAAAGAAGAGGTCCAACTCTTGCCTGACCAAGAAGAGACTAAAGTGAGGATAGCTCCGGGACTATCGCCTGACCTCCGTCAACAACTGATAGAATGTCTGACGCGAAACTAAGATGTATTCGCCTGGTCCCAGCAAGATCTGAAAGGGGTCAGGCCCGAGGTCATGGAGCACAAACTACACGTTTACCCAGACGCCCGACCTGTGAAGCAAAGAAAAGAGACTTTAGCCCCGAGCAGAATAAGATTATCCAGGCCGAGGTGGAAAGGCTGCTGACCACAAGACAGATCCGAGAAGTGCAGTTCCCTGCTTGGCTGGCCAATGTGGTGCTGGTCTCCAAGCCGGAGAACAAGTGGAGGGTCTGCATCGACTTCAGAGACCTTAATAAAGCTTGCCCCAAGAACTGCTACCCGCTCCCCCGGATAGATCAGATGGTATACTCCACTGCGGGGAGTGAGCTCATCTGCATGCTGGATGCCTACCAGGGATACCATCAAGTGTCATTAGCCTTAGAAGATCAAGAGAAGGTCAGTTTTGTCACGGCCGAAGGCACCTATTGCTACACAGTTATGCCCTTCGGACTCAAGAATGTCGGGGCGACTTATCAAAGGCTGATGAATAAAGTTTTTAAGGAGCAGCTCGGAAGAAACGTAGAAGTATATGTAGATGACATTCTCATCAAGTCCCCCCGAGCTGCCGGCCTGATAGCAGATGTACGAGAAACCTGCTGCACCTTTCGAAGGTATGGCCTTAAACTCAATCCTGCAAAATGCCTATTCGGAGCCAAAAGTGGGAAATTCCTGA